>VXBZ01005422.1:330095-436241 GCA_013399135.1 Heliornis fulica
GCAGGTGTGCACCCCAAAAAAGCCCACAGGGGAATGGAGCACCCTAAGGCCGCAGCTCCATGAAACACTTCCCGGCGACTTGCTCTCACGCTGCAGATTGTCCCCCTTGGAGGAGAAGCCCACAGCCGGGCATCAGAGCTCTCTTCGCCAGGACGGCTGGAAAACCGGCAAACGAAATCCTTTTTTATAGGTAATACAAGTTTCTCTCTACCAGGGCTGTCTCGTCGGTGCTAATGAAAGCAAGGCGCTAACATAATCCCCAGGAAAGTCAGAAAGAAAAAAAAAGAGAAAGGAAGGAGAAAAACAGCCTCAGTCTTCTGAAGTTTGAGATAGTGTGAATCATCTGCTGCTGAGCTCATGGCAGGACGAAGTCACCAGCTTAGGTGGGGTTGACTCTGGTCAGCAACAAAGGGAAGAGCAGGAACAAGTATAAAAGCTGGGCCAGTGGCTTCGAGGATGAAAAAGAGTTTGCAATTAAGAGGTTAAAAAGCTAACCTGGACACGGGAGGGGGGTAATCCCCACTGTGAACCTGTTTTACAAGTCACCTGGCTAAGAAAAAAAACCTTTCTGTGGGGCAGAGAGCAAAAATGAGTATGAAGAAGCTTTTTGGAGCTGGAGCTTTTGAGTGTGCTTTTAGAAAACGAGCTGGAAGAGGTTTGCCACGTATTTCTTGTGCTGTTGTTTGACTAGAAAATTCACAGGGAGATGTGGAAGGGTAGGCAACAGCTCAAGCAGAGCATTTCGGTCGGTGCTCCGTGAAGCACAATTTTACAGGCAAACAAAATTAGATGTCTACCAGTTAAAAAAAAACCCAACAAACCAACACCTTTCCAGGGCTTGTGCAGGGCTGAGCACCTAGAAAATGGTGATTGAGGGTTTTTTGTTATGTTAAGTTAGGTCTGAACATGACAGGTAACTCTGGCATCTAGGCAGGTGTGGTTAAGGTTACCATGGAGATCCATGATGTCATGCTTGATAGAGCATGTCAAGACAGCTAATCTAACATGTAGATGTTCAAAAAGTCCCATAGGCCAGAACTAAGCTTTATGCAAATAACAAAGTTACACTGCAGAAGGGCAAAAGAAAATACGGCAGAGATAATGGCGTGCATTTTACCTGGCAGCTTGAAAGGATTATTACCTGCTTCATCATAAAGTAAAACTTTTGGAACTAAAGGAAGAGGATTTCAGACCGTCTCTGGCCTCACGTGTGGAATCTCACATTTCGGTAAATAAGCCTCTTTCTCTCTCTGCACTTGCTGTAAAAAAATGCTTTTGAAATCGTGGAGTTTGCTTCACCACGTTGTTCCTCCTGGCAGCAGGGCTGAGTCAATAAAGCAAGTTTTCTGGCATGGCATGTTCCCTTTTCTCTTTCAAAAACAAGTTTTTTATTGAATGAACTGAGAATTCAGAATTATTTGAAAGGCATTGTAATGTATTATGTTGATTATATGAGTCATGCTGCAAAAATGTCCTAGGTAGTGTTTTGGAGCAGAAACTAAGAATGGAGACACTGTATTTATTTGCAGATTATTGCCAGATGTCTCTCCTTTAACTGTTAAAATAGAACCCTAAAATTGCAACAGCATTTATTCCAGCATTTGATATCTGCAAAAATACCGAGGCTTTTTTTGTGTTTTTTTTTTTTTCCTAATGAATCGTAGCATCGGTTGGTTAAATAGACCAATATATGCTTTGACATCGAAAGGTAACACGGGGACATTTCTTAATAGATTTTTAAAATTGGGTAAAAGTACATTAGTAAAGGGTAAACATATTTGGGGGTAAAAGTCCAGCAAAAGAAATGCTATTGGGACTTCTGGGTTTTCGGTATAAACAAAAGGGGATATTTTCAGTCCCTCGAGAGAGACAGTAAAATCTCTGGGTTCTTAGTTTCAACCACTTTTGTGCTTACATCAGTCAGGACAGATCAAGTGAACATCAGGACGAAAGGGATGCCCCCCCCCCCCCCGCTGGCACTGCTGTGATCCGATAACGGGGAGCGGGTTTGGGCCACAAAGCTTAGTCAGTTCAAATCGCTTAGATGAGAGGGTTAGAGGGAGGTGGGAAAGGGCAGGGGACTTGCCGGCAGTTAATGTCTGAGCTCAGAAACGTAAAAAGAGAAAAATTATAGTTTCTGCCTGAAGATACCTCAGAAATGTAGACTTGAGAGAACCTTCAATGCAAATCCTCTAAGGGGATGAGGATGCTGCAGTATATGGTGAGAGCATTATATAATTTCATGTGGAAAGCCACAACAGTGCATAAAGTATTTCTGATGTTCTGTATTGATTGATCAGGCAAGATTAAAGTAACTTTTTTGGAACATGCATTGATTATTAAAGTGAATGGATTTGAAAGGAATACAAAGTGAAGAATTCACTAACTCATTTTTCCTGGTCATAGTTCTTACAGTCCTGGCTTACCAGGACTGTAAAAGCAAAAGCTTTTACAGTCCTGGCTTAAGCCAGTAATGGGAATATTATAGAAATCATTTAATTTTCATTTTTTTATTTAACCAAAGCCTGAGTGTTAATTATTTGGTACTAGAATATGTACAAATGGTGAGATATCAAATGAACTAGCACATTTTGCATCATTACACTGTTGATGGTTGATGCCATGGAATCAGTCAGGGAGAAATTGATTTAGTGTTAATATTGTGTGAAAGTTTTTCTGGTCTGTGCCAGTTAAAAGATTACATTTGATTTGAAAATGTAAATAGTATTTGTGAAGAATGTGATTTTAATCTGGATATATGTTACTGTGGATTTTTCTCGTTGAGAAAATCCTTTTTGTTGAATTGCTACTTGGTTGGCATACTGCTGTATGTAATTTGTCATCAAAAATGCTTATTTTTATTTGAGAGGTCGGCATTGTACAGGTAGAACTTGCTGTTGTGTCAGCATAGGCTGTAGGTATTTGTTCAGGGGAGAGAAAGTTTCAGAAGTTGTTTCAGGAGATTTCTGTGAGTTGCTGTCTTCTCTCATCCAATGGGTTCTACCTCTGTGCCCAAATGAGACAGCAATTCCCCCTACTCCGAGGAGAGTCTTTATAAGCCCTGCAGAGCATGTTGCATGTCTGGGAAGGGGGGACCTTCTTTACCTATCTCCTGTACCGTCTTACTTAAAACTTACTGCTCTCCAGTGCTGCTGTGTGTTATGGGTAACTGCTCTTACTCTGTGCTGTTAAAAGCACCTCAAACTATGAAATTGAATGTTCGAAACATGATTACAGGCTTAAATCTCTGCTGGAATCTGAGCCCTTAACTTTTGTTTATGGAAGGACATGAGATGACATGTCCATTTGTTTTGAGTTGAAACATGCTCTTTAGCCCCCAGATAATACTATGATTGTGAGATATTTATAAATAGCTGGATAGATAAATGAACAAAGAAGCTAGTTCATTAGCAAAGTGAAGTGGATTTATTTTGTATTGGCTGTAAGTGAAAATGTTGTGGAGGAAGAAGAATGTTGAATGTGGAAGAAGATAGTAGAATATTTCAGTGGAAAGTCTCTCTTTAAAAAGGACGGCAATGTATTAAAGTACATATTAAACTACTAGCCCTAAGGTATTTCGGGTAGTAAGTGGAGTTTAACCAGAGAGATAATACTTGTTTTGATAAACATAAATTTCTTCATTTCTATCTATCAGTTTAGAGTAATTTTAAAAAGCTGTTCCTTTGAAAAAGCAAACAAAACAAAGCTGCAAAAAGGCTAGTAAAGCAATTCTTTTTCTTTCACCTTCCCTGCCCCCGTGCAAACCACACAGCAGTGCAGTTACTTTGCCCCAGCAGGATCAGTAACTTTTATTCTGTGGCAACGCCTCTGCATTTTAACTAGCATGTATTGTTGTAAGTCACAAGTCCCAGGTAGTTGCTATATCCGTACCTTTGTTCATGTGAGTTTTGTATGTATATTTTTTAAATCTAATTTTATGACAAAGTATTTTTAGAATGCTTTGTATTCTGCTGAATGAATAAATGGCTGTGGAGTCTTGTTTTAGTACGATAAAGAATCTAGGACTTTGGTATCCGTTAAGGCAGAGTTCAGGCAGCTGCATTCAAGGTAGTTGCCCGTGGAAAACTCTCCCAGTTACTGTAGACACCCGAGATTCCATAGGTTTCAGAAATGTAAAGATAACCTGAGGCATTTATAGATGTGCTTTTGCACATACCTGGAGCTTTTTGGGTTGACTCTGTAGGCGCCTATAAAAACCCGCACTGAAGCAGTCAGCAAGCCCATCCTTTTGGTGGATGGGTTTGGTGCTGGGCTAAGTCCTTTGGTGGAGATGGAGAGGAGAGCCCACATCCTGCTTGGTGGCCTGGCAGTGACCACCCATGTGTCAGAGGCACCTCCTGCCCCTTCTGAACATGTGCCTGATGCCCTCTTTCCTCCCAGGATGCTTGGGGGCATTTGGGATAGGAAAACCCTACATTTTCCCTTTTGAAGTTAAGCCACTGGACAATGATGTGTTACAGGGTTCAGCCTCCATAGTGTTGTGGTTGGCCTCTCAAGCCAGCTGCTGCATGAACCTCATCGCAGGACTGCAAAATGAGCTCCTGTCTCTATGCCCTTCCTGAGCCACAAGGACCTTATATTCTTCTTGGCAGCAAAGCTTAAGGAGTCCGTGATGGAAAGTTCTGTCCACATGTTGCTAGCCTTGTTATTAAAGTCCTCTGCCCAGACAGAGACATAGCTTTTGAACATCCTTCAGGCTTAGGCAACCAGAAAGCTGAATCTTCTCCTCCTCCTTTCCAAATCCTGCAGAGGTAGACTGATGTATGAAGGGTGCTTTGCTTCTGCTTCCTCTTCCAACTCTATTTGTAAACCAAAACACCTCAGGTGGATCATGCCCAGCTCAGGGCTAAACAGCGTGGTATATGTAATCAGAACCATTCTAGATGGAGCTCATCAGCAACCCCAAAGTTCATTTTAAGCCCCTTACTTCTAAGAGCTCAAGAAGTTTGTGACAGAAGTTGAAATGAAGCCCTGGTCTACAGACACCTTTGGCTGTGCTGTTTTTAAGCATGTGGTCTCTCTCATCTGTAGTTCTGTAGGTGTGATATAGGAGGTGTGAGGATTGCTTGATTGGCAGTGAGGACTATCACAGAGGGGCAAAGGTGTTAGGTGAGGGTAACACCCTGGTGTTGGAAGAGCTGAGGTTACAGTGTAGCTTCCCTGGTCATTGTTTAGGGGTTCCTTCTGTAGCTTGTGATGAGCCTCAATATCTGTGACTATTTGCTGTGTCTCAAGTTCATTTCCCTGCAAATTTTTGTGAGTGTGCTTTGGTTCTCTCTTCAGCCGTATAGTCCTGGTAGACTCCCACTGGGAACATTTTTGTCGTCTTTGCATGTTGTCACTTGGGAGGGGAGCATGTATTTATGTCAGTCATTAGCAAAGGAAATGCACCTCTGGACCATTTCTGCTGCATTACAGCATTTTTTTCAGTTGATTTTCTAACAAAGGCAGATTGCGCCAAAGTCACCTGATTAAGTGGCTTGGTTTAACCATAATCCCTAGGATCACTTAAATCCTTTCTAGGCTCAAATAAGAGAACAAGAGTAAATAAGACAAGCAAATCTCTTGTGAACATATATTCCAATTTCCTTTCTCTTCAAATGAGTTGAGTACACTGGGAGAAACAGTGCTATTGTTAAAATTGCAGTCAACATCTGTGACTGACAGACCTAATGTTCACCCTATCATTGTGTCAGTTCAGTAAACTGAGAACCTGGTGGTGAAATTAGGTTTTGACACATCAGGCCAACGCAGGGACTTTTGGCTGAATGAGATTACATTCTGCAGGGTTCTTTTTTGACTTTGTGGGAGTTTTTCTGGTCTTTATTTTACCTTTTGTACTACTGCATTTCATGTAGTCTTTTGTATTGTGGACTGTAGTGATGCTATTCATTCACCAGGAGGTCGATGCCCTAGTAAACACTGAGCTCTGTCGTTTGAGGAAAGGTTTTCACTGGATGATTAACACACTACCACAGGTGAATTCTCTTAAAAAACCCCAAAAACCCAACCCCCCAAAACCCCTCAAATTAAAAAATAGTTGTTTAAGAAAGGAATAGAGAAGTTACTCTCTTTTGTGATGTTTGAAATCCAGATAGACTAACACCATTTTCCACCATTGCTTCTGCCATGGTTTCTTAAGGAAGTTCTAAGAACCTCTCAGAAAGTGGATGCTGAATAATCAGATGGTCTGATTGCAGATTATTTTGTCATATATCTTGAGATTTATTTTATGTTATGTTCCAAAATTATACTCTTCTTAGCTTTAAGACTGGATCTTCTTGATATTTGTATGAGTATCAACTTCTGTTTTGGATTGCTAAATTATTGACTGTGCTTATGTCTCATGACTCTAAATTCCAGAGCTCAACTAGGTTTTAAGAATATTTTGGTCTCTAAGTGGTTTACATTTCTTCCACATACATTTCATAGACTGTCTCTATGCTCTTGCATTGATTTCATTCAAAATAGAAAAAGTAATTGCAATTAATTTTCAAACCAAGCTAAGTATTTTTTCAGTCTGGAGGGAGACATCTGTCTTCCAAAGAAGGAGGAAAGCAGCAAGAACAAGTAATTTACTGTGAAAAACCAAAAAGTTAAAACTTTTTTTTTTTAAAATTTGGAAGAAGTTGGATCTGATTTAAAATATTAAATTATATATTCACTTCCAGATACTCTTCCTGCCAGATGAATAGGCAGAGGCCTTTCCAATTTGCATTTCTTTTATGGGTATGCGGGTGTCTAAAGTCTGGAAACAGACCTGCTGTCGATGTCTATGTATGAACTTTGGGTTTTTTTCCACTGTGCTTTGAAAGCATAATTTTAGCTGCATTATAGCCCTATTTTTAGTAACACAAAACACCATACATCAGACTGTTGTAATTAGTAATAAATTACTCTCAGAAGGAACAAATATTTGACTTTGGTAAGAAGAAATGTCACTTATTTCGCATTGGCTGAATAAACAAGTTATGGAATGACTTTGGTTGCTTTAAATAACAACAGATATTGTTTGTAAGGAAGAAGAACTATTTTGCATAATGTAAAAAATTAATTAAAAATATTACATGTTACATACACACATCCATTAAAAATGCATACCTGAAAAGCTAGTACATTTATAAAATTTCCTATAGATCTTGAAAAAATGGTTTATGTCATATATCTTTACAGAGAAATTATATTTTCAGTAATATCTAGATCTAGGTTACATTTTTCACTGAAAGTTTTTTAAAAAACCCAAACCTTTGGAATCTCACAGAACCTCTGTAGTAATTTCACTCTTTCATTATGCATATCATTCATTCTTTATTTTTTTAAAAAAGCTATTTTGTATTACAATTGCTTCATAGCTTTCCATTTAAAACACAATATTATGAACCTTGGTATTCCTCAACACTTAGACTGGAATCACCCTGTTATTGCAGGTACTGTGATGTGGTAGTAACTGCTGGAAGTATTTTGGGTTTTTTTGCTAAGGATAACTGTTTTTTTTTTTTCAGTTGTCTTTCAACTTCTAATCCAAGCTGACATCTTTTTTAGCCAATACTAAAGCTGATGCTGGGGGGTATAGGCAGGATGGTGCCTTCTGCCAGGCCAGGGCATGCTCCTGCGTGGGTGAGTGGGGCCAAGAAAAGAGCCTGGAGACTCTGTTTTACCACAGGCAATTAGTTGATGTCTGTTTCTGGAGAATTTAAATGAAAACATGTGATAGTTTTGAAACAGCATCAAAAGTTTTCCGGAAATCAGTGGAGAACTTCTCCCTTCTGAGTATCGCAAAAGGGTGGGTTGGGATAGGGCGAGGAGGCACAGATCACAAAATGTTTTTCTTGGCCCTCATGCCACAGGTATTGATGTCAATAGAAACGTTCCTGCTGACCGGAGTGCAGTTGGCTCAGACCCCTAGCAGGTTGTCTGACCGACGCACTCTTCCTCTGATATCAGATGCAAGTATTTAATTTCTGGCTCATGTGTACTTCCCTTCTATTTTATTTTTAACAAGTGTTTTCTGCACCAGACGCTGTGGCGGGGGGCTTCCCATGTGGGCAGGTCCTTCAGGCACCTGCTGCTGCTACTTACTGGCATGCCGGGATCTCACAGCTTCCTCGCACCCAGCAGCTGATGGGCCCTGCTGCACAGGCAGGGCTCCCAGCCACAGTTTTATAATCCGGTCCCAAACAACTGGGTTAATCCCATACTGAGCCTGGGACCCTACTGCAAGGAGGAATCATGTTTCTTCCTGAGCAGATGAATAGCTTTCGGTAAAGCAGGACTGTTGCAGAGGTCATGTATGATTCTTGGTTGCTGCTGTAGCTTAACTCGAAGAGATTTCACCATGGCATTAAGCATTTGTCTTACTTTAATTGTGCCTTTTGCATATTTTTTTTTTTTACTGGGCATGTTTACCTTCTTTTTCATTGCTAAATCGGGACCTCCTGGTGTCAGGTCGTAATCCTGTCACAAAAGGGTAGTCCTAGCCCATGTGCAAATGTGTATTTGTTCAATCCCCACCCGTATGCAAGCGTGCAACCATGAGAACCCAGTATTTTTTATATGTGAGTCAGTCATACACCCGGATGTGTAACAAATTTCACATCAGATGAGGCTCTGTTGCATATGCATACCTATAGAAATCTGCAGTGGGAGAAGAGGGATTCGTGCTGCTCCTGGTTCGGTCACACCGTACTGGTGACAGTCTGCTACCGAGGGGATGGATTTGGAGGAGGAGGTAGCCACTTGTGCTCCTGTGGAACAACCGCGAAGAAAAAGGAGCCTCTCAGGCCTTTGCTGCTCCTCTGGAGCCTCTTCTGCCAGCCAGGTACAGCTCTTGATGAAGAGCCAGGGCTTGCGACTGTGGGGTTTGTGTAAGAGTTAGTAGAAGTTTTTGGGTAGATCTATTTTTATTTTTTTCAAAAGAAGTCCTCTCTGTAGTAAGGAATGTCCTTAAGTGTTCATTATTGTTATCCTATCATCTATGCATATTTCTAGGTTGATTTTGCAAGGCACAACAGAATTTAGATTACTGCAGAATTTTTCATATGTTCTTGAGAGGGAGACTGACGGTCTACAGTAGAAAAGCTTCCCTCAAACTACTGTAAAATACAAATTGATTTCATCTCATGGTTTCAAAATTTGTCATACGCTGTCTGAAAACCAAGATGCTTTCTTCTCTAATTATAGAGCATTAATCTATTTACTGGAAGTCTTCCAGGACTCCAGAGTGACTCCTAATTTGTGGGTCTCTTCTGAAGTGAAGGGTTAGAAAACAGTAGACTCCTACTCCAAAGATACTTGTACAGTGAAGATGAGCAAGCTGCTGTTTTTTCCTATGTCTTCTTTTACTTCTGCTGTAATATTTTGGGGTTGAAAGATCTTGCCTCGTGTGTGACAGCAGGTATTGCTTTGTTTTAAAGAAACCATGAACTCACAAGCTCAGTCTTGTTTCTGCATGATTTAAACCTGTTTCGGAAACATTATTTTGCCAAGAATAGTTCCACTTAATATATGTTAGACAGGCCTTTTTTTTTCAACTGTGTTATATAGGCAAAACCAGCTTGGAATTCAGGGAAATTTTTAATAATTTATGAAATGAGAACTGAGGAAATTAAAGAAAAATGTTTACTGTACTCAAACAGGCAGTTGTGAGTTACTTCTCATGTTGGGTTGGGGTTTTCTTAATGCAGTTTTGTAGATTTCTCACAATACCTATTAGCAATGTATTACTAGAGGGAGAAGGGGTTGGGCTTTTTGTGATATAACTATGTGATTTGATTGTAGAAACTGGGGCAAATAATTCTGAATTGATACCAAAAAGATTTTCTGTTTAAGGTGAAGGTCACTCCCTGTGAAGACTGTTTCTCCTAAAGAGACATATAACCTTTTAGATTAGATTTATTTGCTGTGTAGCATTTTAAACACACCAGACTAAAACTAATGCAGGATAAAACCTACAGATGTATCGAGTCGGCTGGCAAAACAAGAGCAGCTTAGATAACCATTCAGTAGTATGAATTGTGGTAAGATAAATATGGAATTCTAGGTATTTTCTACATTAAAAGAACTTAAGTGTTCTTTTGATCTGTGCTTTCTGCTGCCTCTTGTCAGAGTTCCCTGGATACTGCCAAAATGTCTATGCTTTGTCATTGTCTTTTTTCTTTTTTTTGTGTGTCTTTTTTCTTTCTTTTCTTTTTTTTTTTTTTAATTTCAGGGTTACACTATTAGAGTTTGAGAGCACAATAGCTTTTATAAGTTCTAACTTCCTCTGAGAAAAGCTGTCAGACAAAAGTTACCAAGCCTTTCAAGTGAGGTTTGTCTAGCCAGTGCTGCTTTGTTTTTGGCTTATCTTCCCTGTGGTTTGAAAACTTCTTGAATGTCTGGGTTCTGTGATCTTTCAGAGGTCCTTTAAAAATGCAGTCATCATTTCAAAATGTTCGCTCTGCCTTCAAATAGTTTCAGTGGAGAGTGATGAGCTAGTTTTACTTGCCTCAATACATGGCAAGGACCGTTGTTTGGAAGCATAAGCTTACATATTGTTTTACTGCTCATTTAACTAAAACAGCCAGCCTGATTTCATAGCAATATCTCTGCCAGCTCACAAAATCACCTGCATTTGTTCACCTGCATTCAGCAAAGTAGCCGAGTCTGGTGGTGCCCTGTTGCAATATGCAGATTTAAGTTATTTTATCTGAAATGTAATAGAGGGAAAGTTGATTAGGAGTTATGTGGGAAGGAAAAGCCTTGATTAGCCATGGGAAATATTTTGCCTTTTAAATCAGAGGCTGATAGCTAAGGAGCCTTTTCTGATTGCAGGTATGGTAGTAGCGTGCCTTGAGTCAGTTATAGGTGTGTTGGGTGTTGCACTTATGAGCAGAACCATAAAACTCTTTTTGAAAACTAATGACTGACCCAGATGGCCGGGTTACCGGTGTACTGTGGTACCTCAACAAAGCCACATAGTTTGTCTTTTACATGAGTAGACTGCCTCAGTTCACAAATAAAGGGAGAATTTCACATTTTCTTGTTAATAACTGAGACAGGTAAGCAGTCATAACCATAGCTCTGCTATTTGATCATTTGAAATTTCAGGCACCAAGAAGCATTGCAAAGAAGAAATCTGCCCAACCTCACAGCCCATGTGGTATCTCTTATCTCTCCTGTCACCTTGTTCTCATCTAAGAGGAGGATCAGGCAGTTGTTACTCATCTAAGCTCCTGCTTCAGACACACATTATGTGTGATACTCAAATATCCCCCATGGAACTGAATTTGGTTGTAAGCAATGAAATAAAGACACCCTTTCCTCCCTTGCCTCTCCTAAAAGCTCCATGTAAATATGTGACAAGACAGACGGTGTGCAATAACCAAGCTCATCTCCTTGGAAGGTCTCAATAAGTAGGAATAATCAAACATCAGACTGACTTCACCATCCCAGGAGGATGTTTGGGTTAACTGTTGTTCATTGTAGATGATTTTGAAAACATCTATTTAAATTGTTCACGGAAGTGCTGTTTTTCAGCAGTAGTTTTTGACTGATAACATGATTGCAATTTGCTTCTGCAAGTTCAAAGTGCTCTGATCAAAATTATTGCAGAGATGTGGTCATTCTGTGAGTAGTGATTCTTTTCCTCAGTCTAATCCAAAAAGACACAATAGAAACAAGTTAATAATTCTTCATATTGGAAGAATTCTTAAGTAAATACCGTACTATGAGCTCTGTTTGACTTGAAGGAGAGCAGCTACTATACCTTCACTTAAAAGAGAGGGAGATATTCCTTCTTATCAGTAGAGCTGTTTCTTTCCTGCCGGTTTGGGCTGGTCAGAAAGGGTAAAGGATAAGTTGACAGGCCACGTAGCAGGGCCTTTCCCCACTCTTTAATGATTAGCCGCCTGAGAGTGAACAGGACAAAACCTGTGTTTGTTTCTCTGACACATTGCTGTGCTACTTCATATGAAAGCACTACACTCTTAGTCTAAGCAGTTTTCTATATTCTGAATAATATAAAAAGATTTAAAAATATTTAAAGATTTGCAGGTACTGTTTCACAGGCCAAGAAACCTCTCAGACATTTGTTCAGTCACAGTACTAGGTAAATAAAATGAAAGCAAACCATGATGAAGTTGTTTTGCTTTTGCTTTCTTTTGCAGGGTATTTTTTTGTCTTCTCCTGCATTACAGGCTGCCACAAATAATTTGTAGAGTACAGGGAGCTTTACAGGAAGACTGGTAGTAGCGAGTGCTTAGGGATCATTGTCTTCATAGCTGGAGAAGTAATATTATTGTGGTGTTCAGGAAATGATCTAAAGGATGAAATGTCAAAAAAATACAGATTCCTCTCAACCACTACCCCCTGTAGAGAGGAGCCAGAGGTGTTTCAGCCTCCAGCATGGCTAGACCATTGGAACAGGTCATCTGATGTAGTTTTACTTCTGGGAAATAGCTGGTGGGTGATACCAGCATAGTTTCTACTACTTTTCCTGTAAAACTGAAATTAAGAATGTGATTTACCTGCAGACACAGGCAGGGGAAGGCCATCATATGGGTGTTTCCTAGAGGAGGCTTTAAGGTCAGGGTGCTGCAAGACTCACTGCCCCTCGGGGACTAGCAGAGGACAAAGTAGGTGACATTTAACATGAAGAAATCTCTGGATTGCTCCAAATAATAAAGTGCTGTCATCCTGGTTTGCCAGCTTGAGGTTTAGAAAATTTTGAGTTTGATTGCTCAACCTTAGTTTATATTTTTTGTAAGTATGTGATGAAATTAGTTAATTAGGCAGGAGGTAAATATAGCTAGAAGTTAAAATTTGCCATATAGATGAATGTTAAATGTGGTCACCTCTTGAAACTTTTGTTGGGAATATGTTAAAATACAGTTTTAATAGAAATGCAGCTTTTTTTACAGTGATCTGAACTTTGGCAAAGAAATTTACTCTGCTTAGGCTGCCAAGCAATTTCAGTGCAATCTTTTGCCATGGGAGATTCACATACTGTCCTGTCAATTTCCTATCCAGTATCTTGTTACAAAACTAAAGTGTAGCCCAATCTCAGAGAGCATATTTTAATATTAGATTATGTTTTGTTTCTTAAGTCCTTCATCATAAAAATACACAAAAAATGTTGGCGAGCAATTCTATAAAGATGTGAAGAGACAAGTGTGTGAATGGTAATTTTACAAAGAAAGTTACAAATAAAACCGGCAAGGAAATATTTTGGTCAGATGTGTAAACATCATAAACTTTGGGCTGAAAGATAAAGCCAGAAGTGATGAACTGTCAGACCGAAGTAGCCATCTTAGCAAGCATGTGATGGTGTGTCATAGTGAAACCTAAGTTGGGAAGAACCTCTGGACACCCAGAGAAGGAGAAGTAGGATTTACTTTCCTACAAGACAGTGATCAGGAATCAGGAATAGCCTTACCTCTGGATTCGCACTGTGACAGGAATGTGTACTGTAGTTTCAGACTCAGTATTGTTGAAGGGATGTTGAACTATGGGAGTTCTGCAGAAAAAAGTCACCCAAAATGGCTCGAGATCTGTTGAAACTAATTCTTTCTGGGATACATGAGTTTTTTAGTCCCTTGACCCTATAAAAGTAGAGAGCCTCCTGCCTTGATTAAGAAATCTAAGTCTCTTGAGGCAGGAGAAAATATAGTGGGTTTATGTTGGCTTTTTAGAACAGCAGTGAAAATCACAACACAAACTAAAGGTTGTAGCTGGAGAGTTGTGCAGATTGAAATCAGGAATAATGCACAACATTTTTCACAGTAGAAATGATTCATTATTTTGACAAATTATCAAGGGAAGCAAGAGGTTCTTCATCTCTCTAAATCTTCGAACTATGAAAGGTTGCTTTTCTAGCTGATATGCTTTAGTCAAACAAAAGTTACTGATGAATAGGGCTAACTGGCATAGATTTATTGGCTTCTTCTTGGCCTTGGTTATGCAACCAAGGCTCTTGGCTATTCATGTAATTTTAATGTTTCAAGGACTGTTCATAAGGAACTTAGTTTTACCTGGCTGCTTTTGACTATAGCACTGTAACAAGAACGAGCTACTTCAGAGAGAAAAAATAGCTTCTGTATTTAGAAATTTAAGTTACTTAAACATTTAAAACAGGAAATAAAAGTTGTAAGAGGGACAATCAGAGTGAATATTTTCTTGGTATCCTGATCAGGGTACCAATATATAGCTACATAAACAAGCACAAGAAAAGCCCAAGTGATCACTGCCTCAAAAATTTCCCATAAATAAAAAGACCTTAAATCAAAGGAATTTTCTACTTTGACCAAAACTTTTATTTTCTCCCCAGCTATTCCTTTGGAAAATTCTCACTTAGGTCAATAATAGTTATGACAATATTAGAGGTCTCAGGTTTGGTCCACACTGAAACTGTTACCTTGTAAGGTACCACTAAAGTTCCCTATTGTCTCATGTACTGTTGCTTGCATCTAACAGATCCACTTACAGTGATTTTTTTTTCCTGAAAATTCACTACAGTACACCCTAAAATACTCAAGAAATAACCCACAGCCAAATTATTTTGGGTCATGGTGTGATATGGAAGAGACGAAAAAAAACCCTTCACTGGAGCAGTGTTCAACATTGCATAGAAGTGTACCTAAAAATGGGACATGGTGCCATTCCTGTAGTTAGTTATCTGCTGGCACAGCACAATGAGAACTGTGAGTCTATCTGGGGAGGAAGGTAAGAGAAATCAGCACAAGCTCTCCAAGGGAGAATGAGAAGACAGTGATGTATGTAGTCCTGAGAATGAGGAACTTTGGTTAGGACTCAGATTAGAAATGAGAAAAGGGCAAGTTCTGTGTTTGCTGAAGTAATATGGGAAATTTCTAAGCAGAAAATAATACTTAATATGCTCTTATAATCAGAGCAGCATGTGAAAAAAGGAAGTATAACACTACATTGCACATGTACTGTTATAGGCTTGAGGCATAGCATGTATCTTGCTGAAAGACAGAGGCAATTTTAGAAGGGGCTAAGTGAACTCCTGCGGTGCTGCAGACCTGACTGCAACAGCAGATGATCATTGTGAACCCAGTGACAGGTGAGTGCTGCACAAACTTGCTGGCTCTGAGCATTAAACAGTAGCAAACCTGACAGTACTAAGCATAATAATGCAATTTTCCCCATGCCCAAGTGGTGGATTTTCAAAGTTTCTGTGGGTACCTCCACAGAAGTTTGCGATCACACTATCAGCTGTATTGACTGCAAAATAAGTAGAGAAATTAATTTCCAGCTCTTTTATTTGGCTTTAAATGCAAGGGACATTAATTAAAAAATAATTTAAAAATGCTATTAGCAAAAATTTTAAAAGATACTTTTCTGGTGGTTTCTGTTTTTTTCTGGAAGTTTCATCCTGAATTAATCAATTCAATTAAGAATAAAAATCAATCTCAATTGTCTCAGCCTCAGCATGCACCTTTTTTCACTGGAATTTGCCCTTTATTTATTTTTTTTTTAAAGTCTCTCTTTCAATTGTGCTTCCTGGCTTTGAAAGCAGATTTTCTGAAATGCTGTGAGGGAATTTTCTTCTCAGCCAAAAGAGTGAATACTGGAATGCTTTGAAAGTGCGAGTTTTTTTCATGACAAATACCTATTTGCAAATTTGGATCAGTTTCAGATGAAAAATCAGTCACATTTAAAAAGATGAGTCAAGAACTGAGGCTGTGAATGTGGGGGTTCATTGTCTGACAGCATAAACACTGTTTTAAACCGAGATTCTTCAGTTCTGCTGCCAAAAAGTCATTCCTTAGACCCTCCGAAAAAAAAGAAACACCTTTCACTAGAAGTTTTCTCAAGAATAGAAGATACTTCCTATTTTCCAGCTAATTTTGAATGCATGCTACCATATTTTTCTCCAAAATACCAGCAGGTTGTACATCTGAATGAGCGCTATCTCATTTCCAAGTAGAAATCATACGTTTTGAGTTGTTTCCCTTACAGCACTGCAAGGATTGCTGCCTTGTCTGCTGTGGTGAGGCTGGAGAGCCGCGTGAGGAGAGGGATGGCTGGCTGAGCAGGGATGAGCCTGGTGAGGCGGTGGGGACAGCCTGCAGACCCATTCCATCAGCCGAGAGCAGGCAGGCAGCGATGACCTTCAGTGTCCCTCGGCTGTCCCATGCCAGCAGCCAGGGTCAGTGGTATCACCACATGACCTTTCCCAGGGAAAAGCTTTCTTCCACGGCATATTTGTGGAAGGCTCTTGTATTCAGGCTCAGAGAGGAGGGGAATTTTACCCTCTGTTTATATGAAGGGAACATATTTATGATTGCTGCCAGTGAAGTATTTTGCACAGCACAATGCTATTTGGATAACAAGACACTAAGATGAAGACATTGGAGTTCATACCACTTTTAAAAGTTCATATAATTATTTTAAATACTGAAAATATTACTCGAAGGGATGTCTGTGTGCTGTTGTGTCGCAAGAGGAAAATAATAGCACATTTTTCTTGATACCTTGAAAATATTTTCTTCTTTCTACTAAGATTGAAATAACTTTCTAGCCATTTGCCTGGAAGGTTGGCAAGAGACTGACGCAGCATTAAAAGAGTTTTACTATTTAAGTTAACTTATGTGATTGTGTTTGTATCTGGATGAAGAGACATTGTTTTCTCAACTGTGTAGAAGAAAATTTCAATTGGGGGAAACAGAATATGTTTACTTTTCATTGTTTTCTTTGATGAAAGTTGAGGAAACTCATAGCCCTGAATTAAAATGAACATCATAGTGTTACTCAATACCCCCAAAAAACAGCCGTGTTCTACCACACTTGCAACTGGTGGAGAATTTGAGAGAGATTTGTTTTACAATGTGTGGTGGGTTTTCTTGTAATAAAGGCAGCTATTGTTTTTGAAAAACAAAATCAAATCTAAATTAAAATCCATTTTCTGCCTTGATTTGCAGTTCATGAATATACAAAAGTTAGGGGCTTGAGTCATATGGATCACAGAGAATTTGACATTGTCACACAAGAATTTTGATAGCAATGTTGTGTTCCTTAAAAGTGGTAACCAGCTTTATGTTTGGTTTTAAATATGTAGGAACAGTAGCATCTATTTCAGATAGTACTTTAACATTTGTGAAGAGATCTAGTACTGGATCAGCTGATTGGCCTTGGCATGGAGGCTTTCTGTGCAACATAAAAGGAAAGATAGAACAAAAGGGTGGATATTCATGGCTGTGAACACAATGGGGACACATTTGGATAGGAGGAAGGCATCCACCCGGCAGCCTCAAACACTTCTTGGACCCAGGGAAGGCAATTTTTGTCCCAGGTCTTCATGCAAGATCAATAGAGAACTCTTGAAAGCATGCACAGCAGTGTTTGCGCAGTGAAGGTTAAGGAGCCTTCCAAGCAGTGTTCCCAACACAACCACTTCAGTGAAGCATCGCAGGTGGGATTTTGACTCATTCCTCTGATGGTTCAGATAAGCCATGACTAGACAGCAGTATTTTCTCCAGTGAAAGGAAATTGCCAGGTGATTTAAAGCCAATATGTCCAACTCTACCCAATTTCCTTTCAGCAGTACTGCATGATGAGGTAGAGGGGTCGTGGCCAATGTAGTCACTGTCTGGTGGTCCGTGGCTGCTGGCAGCTTGCCTGGGATAGCAGGAGCTTAGAAAGCCTATGGGCTACTCACAGTTTTACCAAGGAGGTCAAGATTTTATTACAGGAGCATAGAGATAGTTACCTCCCCACTCAGCTCCCTAAATTCAGCCAGATCTGTGGTTCATTTTAATAATAACTGATAAGCTCAGATAGTGGTTCATCAAGGCAGAGAAGTTAAATTCAACAGGCACCCAAATAAAATGGAGTGAGAACAGTATGAAAACCTTGTAACTATCGGATCTGAAAATATCCTTTGAGATTTCCACTGAAAGCAGAAAAAGCAAGGACAGGGTCATTTTGCTTCTTTTTTATTAAAAAAAGAGCAAACAAAACAGATGGGAGACATCTCAGATTTGTGTCTTCCTAATGTGAAACACCAAAGGGTATTTTTTCTGGTTTTCATTTTTGAACATGGGGGTGGAGATAGATTAATAGGTTTTGTTTTAGCCTCCAGTTCTTACATGTTTTGCACTGGAAAACAGTGTTTTTTTTCCTCCTTTATACCAGATGTTACACTCTGGAGAATAATTTCTTAGCATTTTCCAAGTTCAGTGTACTGCCTTGTATTTTAATGATGTTGGTTAGGAAATGTACCAGTTCATAACCAATGATGTACCTAAGGCTGTTTATAGGCTGCAGTATGGGATCCATCAGAAATGAAATGGCTCAGGAAGATGAAACTTGATCCTTCTGGACAGCTGTGAACTTGCACTGAGGAAGGACAGTCAAGAGGAAGGATGACACTGAGTTTTTTACATGATGAAAAGTTGGGTAGTTTGCAGTTATTTAAACAATTCTTCAAGCTTTACAGGATCTGAACAGTCCCCAGGTAGCAGGGCAGCCCACAGTAAGTTCAGATTGTTGATTATTTGCTTAAACTGTGTTAATGTAATTCAGATAATATTTGTGAAGATATGTTCTTGCTTTTACAGGGATGGCTTAGTGAAATATCATCTCCTACTGGATTTCTTTTGTCTTCTCTTTGTGGACAGGGTGTAACACCAGGCATTTCTCTGAAATTCTCAGTTCCATTTCTAAGTATTATCTCCAGCAAACTATCAGATCATTTACTATCACTCACTCCATTACACTTTTTCCTTTGTTTTGCAATATATTCCTCTACTTGCTTCTTTCACTTTCTCTTATGCACCCCTTAAGCCCTGAACAAGCTGCTTCAATATGTTTGTCCCTTAAGATTTTCTGCCTTGCTGACTGGCACATTCCTCTGTGACATCTGTGTGTACCATGGCATCTTGATGGACTAACCCAGTGCAGCTGTGAAGCTGGTTAGCACAAGCAATCTCACTAATTAATAGAGGAGATACCTCTCCCTTAGGGAGCAGAATCTACAGTTCAGGACTCACCCTGAAAGAGTTATCTAAAATAGATTAGATGATGTGTGTCTTAAAAATGCCCACTGATTTTTAGGGGAATCTGGAGTGACAAGCTCAGCTGTAGGAATTTATAGGGTATCATTCCAGTTTAAGGGAGATCAGTATTTGAATGATTTTGTCTTCTGGAAGCTTTGAAGCAGTGGAGTTGTTGTCCTTTACTGGTTTTTCTTAAAGTTGGAGCTCTGTGGGGAAGGGGCCACCTAACTTATTGCTTGCCCAGTGCTTAAAGTATAATGGAGACTGTCGTGATGTTAATTAATTAGGGTAAAAATGATTTTTACAACTTGAGGACAAGGCTGGCAAAATCCCCACATGTTACAGAACAAAGAAAGGACTGCAAAACTCAGTTCCTCGTTCAGAATCCTTACTGCAGGATTTTATCCTCTTTCATGAAAAATACCGGGATATTCAAGGATTTTTTAGAGAAATCACAGGTTTTGAACAGCTGCATCAATCAGGTTATGAATAGAAACCATAAAGCACTGTGGAATTACTTTATGTAGGTTCATCATTGTGGCAGTAGTTCAAAAACCGGTAGAAGGAAGAAACAAAATATTGTCATGTAGTTCAAATACAAGGATATATAAAATGACACACAGGGTATAGAATCAAATAGTAGCTGTGAAGGATTCCAGAAAGACTTATGGTTTCAGTTCAGAAGTGCTTTTAGTTATATATCCTTTTATTGTCTCTTTTTGCTTTTTTTTTAATGAAAATACTTTTTTCATTAAGCCCTTCCTTCAGGGGCTTCTCATGTAGTTGTTTATTAGTAAACAGCTGCTTGCAATGAAGGAGGATTACATTATAGCCCTGGTGGTTTCTGCTAGATGTATTTGTTGACTGGGGACTGGTTGCACTTCTCTTTGTTGTAATATAATCCAGATAAGAATGCGTAAGCATTCTTAAACTGGACAGATAACTCACAGCAAAGCTACCTAAAGACCAGATAACAACTGTGATTATACACAGAACTTCTGACCTTTAGAAATCTTTAAAGTAAAATAACTCATTAAAGTGTGTTGAATCACTCTCACATGACAGCTTTCATATACATATAGAAAAGATAAAATTATTATGCATATATTATCTAATATTATATGTGTGTGTATATATTATAAATGAAAAGAATATTGCAGTGTCTATTGAGCTCTCCCTATGGGATAGGTGCTTGAGAACACTCTGAAGGAAGATACTTGTGTGATATTTAGGTACAACCATATCAGAATTGCTGGTATTGTCAGTTGGTGTCTTGTTTGTTCAAACTGTTGAAAAGATGGGATTTATATTTATTTACATTATATTATTTATAGATGAGATCTATAAGATTCAAATAATTTAAAAGTATGTACATAAAAATATAATTCAGATTTATGAGATACAATTTTATTAAATTGCAGCTGGGCAGTAACCTCTCTCATGAAAAACTTGAGGCTAGGTAATTAATTGTAGCTGAGCAAGTTGATGTGAGATATCTTTCAGCTGAAATGGCTTTGACCTGCATAGAGTCAAAAGGGGGTGGAGATCTGGGAGCTTAATATTTTGTATAGACTTAGAGCTTGCTAAACAGATGAAAGGTGCCAAGCTACATCATTGGTTATCTGAATGTATTCTCACAGCTTTGAATAATCCGGAAAATGTTGTCTCTTGGGTATGGGTAATACAATTTAAGACAAACAGGTCAGTATAACTTCACTTGATTTGCTTTATTGAGGTACAGAGGATAGTGGTGGATATACTAACCTAAAAGAGCGAGCTTCTGTGAAGTTCATAATTAGACTATATCCTAGTCTAATTAGTCTAAAAAACATCTGTAGATGGTTTTTTGGGGAAATGTTTTGGTATTTTGAAGTGAAAACTTGGATTTTTTTTTCCTTATGCTTGCATAAGATGAACTATATAATGACTTTTAAAGGATTGGTCTCAAAATGATTGAAAGTTGGTAACTGCTACCAGCCAACAGCAAAATGATCTTCAGACTTGATGCTAAGAAAGCAGGTGAGGTTCAATTTAAACACCTGTAAAATGTACCAAATGAGGAAGACAAATCTTAACTTCATTTATAAAATGGTAAAACACTGAACTGAGCATTACCACTCAGTAATAAGATGTGGAAGTTACTATGGATCCCTGAAAATGTTAACAATGTTCAGTAACAATCAGAACAACAGAACTGTTTGTAGCTACTAGAAAAAGAGAACAGAGAATAGACAGTGTCATTTGCCATTATAAATTCATGGAGCATCTGTGGTGTGTGCGCTTCAGGTGTCTCTGTAACACCCAAAAGTTGTTACAGAACTTGGGGACAAGGTTTGGAGGACACCAATGATCAAAGTTAGGGGGTGCTGACAGTAAGATATGAGATGACTAAGTGAGATATGATGGAGGAGAGGAAGAATAGGCAAGTTACCAAGCTGCAAACTTTGAGGAACTGGGTGAGAGTTTTGGGGTAGCATCACTATTTGCATCCCTGCTCTTTCCTGGGTATCTGCTTCAAGATTGGTGGTGGAAACAGGCTACTGAAGTAGGTGGACCTCTGGTTTGGTCCTCCTTAATCCACAATAAACCATGGTGGCTAGGATTAAAGTACAACATAACACCAGGAGAACCACCAGGTTTGGGGAGAAAAGTAGAGGCTTTGTCATTTGTGTCCCTTGTCGTGAGCACTAAGCTCAGAACGTCTCCAGCTCTCCAAATCTCACCAGGATGTCTTTCTCCATCTGCTCCCCAATATACTGCTTCAAATAGCTTTTCTTTCCACAAGGTTGTTTTCTTGTCAGTATTTTCTCCTCTGTCATTCTGTTGTTTTGAACTGTTTCTTGAGGGTGCTTTGACCATCTGCTTCCATGACTTGGGCAAGAAGTTTTCCCTTTCCATTTTCCAAATGAAATCCAGTCTGCATACAGGCGGCTTGCTCTGTTCCAAGTATGAAAGTCAGTGGTGTGGGCGGCAGGATTGTATTGTTGAAAAGTTTCCAGCCCCATCCATCCTTGTGTCCCACTAAGTTAAGCTCTCACCTACTTAGCGACATGCAGCTTATATCATCTTACATATGAGCTTTGACTTTGTCCTGCTAAATTGAGCTTGAGCTTGTGAGACTTAAATGTCAGGAGGCCAGAGTAGCAGAAAAGCATAAGCTAAAGTTGGGCATACTGTTAAATTTGTGCTTTACTATACATAGCTGCTGTTGCCTTTAAAGCAACACTATTGACTAAGAATTTGCACTTTGTCTTGAAAGAAATTGTGCAAATGATAAATGACATCATTAGACAGAAGGCTTAGAGAAAAATTTCCTTTTTATTCTGGGTTATTTATCCTCTCACTGACATTTGCTGTACATTTGGTCAATACTTCCTCTCTTCTTTGGTTTGTTGTTTGGGCTTTGTTTTTTCAGAAGGAAACAGAACTGTAAATCCACATCAGAAATAGGTAACCCAATAGTTATAAACTACTTCTCCTTGTTGGCATCTTTTGAAAGAGGAGGTGTCTTAGTACTGATTCAGAAAGGGGACTGTATTTACAAATTACAAATACAATTTATTATAAGCTAACATTACTTAATGTACATTTTTAATGCTGATAGGATTTGATGGTCTGACTTCTGTTTCTCCCCTGAGAATGAATACATATGCAACATAAAACTTTTGTAGTATATCTAAATACTGACCGTTAGGAAGATTGTTATCCACACAGAAGCTATTTATGCTTTTGGATACTCGTTCATGGGGGTAAAGACCTTTCTTTCTAGGATACGGTCGTAGTGCCTCTCCGCTGACTTTCAGCATTTTGTCACTGTATGTTGTTTTGGTTGCAGAAGGTCATCAAAACCTAGATGAACTGGGCAAAGAATTTGGTTATGACCTATGATGTCTGTCTTTCTATGGGCTTACTTGTGAACTAAATATTCCTTTGATAGCAGTTGTTAAGAGTAGCATGTGAACTTTAAATACTTAGAAATAGTTCTACCTAAAGAGCAGAAAGAGTAAACGCATGCTTCATGACCTGCTTAGCTATGAACAACTTTGCTTGAGATAACTGATTTGTAAACCTGGAGAACAAGGGAGGGGAGTGTGTCTGAGCTGCTTTTGAGGTTTTGTGGCCAAGTGCCTTTCTGGTTCCCTTTCCTGGAGGTTTTGTGGCCAGCAGGGAAATAAGTAGGGGTTTTGGGTCTTGGTGATCAAGAGCATTGTGTCAAACCCTAAAAAAGATGAAAATCTGTAAAACTGACAGTAGTCTGGTATATAGTTTAGTTTAGTTAGATCATAATTCTGGCTCTTTTAGCCTGTAATTACATCCAGAAGTGGACAGTTTTCAGCTGTGTTTAAATTGTTGCTTGCTACTTGAACATAATAAGCTACATGCAAAGTTGATTTCTCACTATAAGCCTCGCCTTATAATTTCTTTAATTCTGACTTGAAAACTGAGTCTGTTGTTGAGCTCACTTGCTGTACCTTTCTTGCAACCATGAGGGTCTTGAACTGGTGCTTTCTAACTCTAGAGCTTCTTTTTTCTGAGACTGCCTCAGAAGAAATCCCAACTAAAGAAGGCTTTGATGAGTTCTCTAGCAGAGGTGCACTGAGTTGTGAAGGAGAAAGAAAATAATTCATTTGCTTCAAAAATAAGAAGGAATCTGTTCCTAGTCCAGGTCTTGAAATCTTGTCCAAGCTCTTGTGAATGTCACTATTTAAGTGCTGCTCGTGCATGAATGCAGAATCTTATTTCCAGTGCTGTTTAATCACCAACACTAAAGCACCAATCTCACCCCTGGGACACAAGCAGCATCCTCCTGGCCAATCTTTGTTAGATTAACAGGAGGAAAGAAGACATACACCTCACACCTCTAGTGAGGCAGAGGTATTTCCCATTTCTAGAACAGCACAGTGGGGGAAGAACATTCCTCTAGTTGTCTTTTTTGCAAGACCTTTTGGGGCTTTGCGTACTCATGTCTTTCTCATTCAGCAGCGGGTGCAGGCTTTAACTGTCTGGCCTGGCTGGCTAGCCATCACTTACACCAACACACCTCTCCCACTATATAAACCATAAAGCTCAACACAGAAGCATGAAGTAAGCTAGATAAAGTTTAATGAATTTAGTGGCATGGATTGAGGAGTATTTTGGACAGAAAGGTGGGCTCAGTAGGCAGGAATGGAAAGATACCCAGGTTTAAAACTGCTTTGTTCTTCCTGTCCTGAGAACAAAGGTGCCCAGTGAGCTGCTGTTAGTGGGCAGTCATCCTGAACAGGTTCTCTGGAAGGAGGAGAGGAGCAGAGGGCAGGGACAGGCTGCCTCGCTTGGTTCCTGGCTCCTCAGGGACAGAACAAAGCTCAGGCCTGTCCCTTGGCCGTGTTAAAACAAAACAAAAAAGACAATAAAGAAGTGTAGTAATTGGTAAATTAAATTGGATAGGGAGGGGGTTATAGAAGCCTTTTACTTTTTTGACATATTTTGTTAGGGGGAAAGTCTTTCTAATGAAGAAAATGGGCAAAGTATGCAGCTCACACCATGATACTTCACTGCACAAAGGAATTCCTCCCATGTGCAGTAGGAAATGCCAAAAATGCATTCCCTGTGAGGTGTGACCATTGTACATGGCAAATACAAACCCAGACTTTTCAGGAGAAAAATGAGTCTTCAAATAGACTCCGTGTTGAAACCAAGTCAAATGTAATCCTTTTCTAGCTGCAGAAGAAACACAGCCTGGCTGCACTGTATGGGTCACTGGTTAGTTCCTCAGGCAGCTCCCAAAAGTGTTTTGTCTTTGTCCTTGTGCCTCTGAGCATTTGCAAGGTGAAATTGCACCATGTCCTGTGGCTCTGCTAGCTTTGCAGTTTGTGAGGTGTAAATATGAAGTCAGATGATTTGACCGAAAGAGAGAAGCTTGGACATACTTGCGCACATTGCTGTGAGCCAGGGTGAAATGATTAAACCTCTTTGTTGTCTGCTAATGGTGGAAACAGAAAGGCAATAACTACAGGGTGGAAATAAAAGGCGAGTCAGAAACTGAGTTACGCATCCATGTCGTCTCACCAGCTGCCATCGGTGCAGCGCTGAGAAGCGGTTATGAAACTGCCCTGCATTTACTCATGTCACTTCTGATTTGCAAACCTGGCAGCTGAGTGGCAGATCAGTGCCTTCTCACCCTGGCATGAACAACCTATTCCTTCTCCTTTGCAACCACTAACAGGAATCTTTTCAGCACGTACCTTCATCTGAGAAAGGACACCGATGCTGAAGTGATGATATATGCAGCAGAAACACAAACGGAGATGATTTGACTCGGTGGGCAGGCAAGCTGTGTCACTCCTGTGCTCCTGTTTGTCTGTGTATCTCAGCCTGGCACGGATATTCCATAGTCTGGGAAATTATAGGGCTTTTAAAGAGGAAATTTACTGTCTTTACTCTTCTGAAGTATTTGTAAAGAAAGACAGTATTGCTGAGTGCGAGTAAAGCATCTTGGTTCTGTTTCCCAGAGATGCTCCAATGCTGATGCAGACCTGAAGGAAGTTGCTCTTGCCACAGAGGTATTTGGGATGATTTGGAAGTTGATATCCTTCTCTTTCACACAGCTACAATGCCCAAGATGTGCTGTCCTGCCTCAGTGTTTAGATTTTAAGATTTAGTTGTCTTTTGCTGCCGCGTTTGAGATAATGTGCTCAACTGCTACACACACCAGCTACATCCCTGAGAGAGCAACATGAGGTTTGGGTGAATGCTAGGCAGACTACACAACGTTGCTCCCTCCTCCTTTGGGGCTCTTGATCACTAGAAGATCACAAAATTGGCTTAAATACTTTAGCCTGGCGTGGAGCTTTAGGAAGTGAGGAGGAAGACCATAACACTGACAAGTGGAGAGAAGTAGAAGGTTCTTATTCACAGTGTTCTTCAGAAATGAAATGCAACTTAAATTTTAAGACCGCAGCTTAAGTCTAACAAGTAAATCTGTGTTAAGACAATAAAAACAGTCCATGACATGCCACTAATCTTGCAAGCAGGTAAAATGAAGCGGGGGGGATTCTGCCTTCAAACTAGGCAACTCTTCAAACATATCAGCGTGTGGTGGCCACTGGAAAGCTTGTCTGCTGTGTCTTAGACTGTTCTGCACTAGCTAAAAATGCATCTCACCTATTTCCCCTGGGCCATTTCACACAGATCTCCCCAGAGTGTTGCCTTTAACCATACTGAAGTAACTCACCTTTGGAGTATCCTGGGTGGGGGGAAGACAGGTGGCCTGTAATCCACTGTTAAAAAATGAAGGGACAAAGACAAGGCAGCTTGTGGACTTGCCCAAGGACTCTGAGGGTGTCACAGTGAAGGTGGGAGCTGGGGTGACTCCATGATCCAGGGGAGCACTACAGCATGAGCATAGCTGGCTCTGTGGGAACATCACCTCCAGAAGCATAGAGCCCTCTCCATCTCCTGCTGCTGTGTCCATCTTACTGGAGTGACCGCACAGACTAGGAGCAAGACCCAGAGCAAACCTGGGGTTTCTGAACAGGGCCAGAATCGTGGCAAGGAAGGGCCAGCTGTTCAGCCCTGTCACCACCCTTTCAGATCTTACACAATGGCTCATTTGGGTTAGATTTAAATAATACATGAAAAACCAAGTCTATGATCATGCATTTAAAAACAGCAACTACTCTGCTTTTCTGGTTTAGTGAGGATTGTGTGAATCAAAAATACCTTAGTCATCTGCAAAAAGGCTTAGTCCTAGCAAATCATGGCTTTAATTACAGGAAATAATCATAAACTACTTTATATGCAATTAAAGACACTTTCTTTTGGAGATATTTTTGTAATTTTTCCTAAAACCAATTATCCAAAATATTATAAACTTTCATGCCTGCAGTGCAGCTTTGGCTTCCATAGAAATTGTTTTTTTGAAAAGAAACTTTATGTATAATTGGAACTTGAGACTATTTTACCTTTATCTAGGTAATTGATTAGTAGGTCAGATTATAACCAGTGCTGGTTACTAGTAGCAGCTAACAGTTTTATGCTACAGTTTGACAATTAGATAATTGTATTAATTTAGAATGTAAATTGACACAATTACAATGACATTTTTAAAAATGTCAACATTGTCTATGTTAATGTCTAATCAGCCCTTGATGATGCTGAAACTGTTTGAAACAGTTACCTTTCATGCTGAAATGTAATATAATGCCTGTCCAGAGCTCATTAGTTTAATGGGAAAACCATTCTTGGCTTTGGACCATACTCATAATTTTACTGATCTACTGAAACAGAAGAACAGCATTCAAATTCAGACTGAACAGTGGTGTGGTACACAGCTTTCCCAAGAAGACCCTAACAAGTAATGGAGTATTTCATGTCAGTGGTAGACTTGGAGGCTAGGGAAAAGGTTTCTTGAATGTTATGTGCCCCTGCAGTAATTACAACCCGTGACATGGGAAGAAGAGAAAGGAAGAAATTTTGTCTTCTTGTTCTCAGAGTGACAGTTTAGGAGAGATCCTCCACCTATAATGAATATCTGTGAGTCAGGAACAGAAACTAAGAAAACATCATTATCATCATGATCATGAGAGCATCAGTATGATCCTTTGTTTAGCAGCTGCGACAAAGGTAATGCTGCTTCATCTCTGGGATCAGGCTAGGGTCCCACCACCATCTGCACTGCTGCCTGTCTATGGCAAGGGAGCTTATGTCCCTCATGATCACATTTTGTAACTTAGCCATCTGCTTTAAGGAGAGGGATTGTCCCAAAGAGAGAAAGGCACGAGGCCATCTTAGGGAAGCATGAGCTGAGGAGAGAAAAGTGGCACATCTTAAACAGTGGGATCCCTTCCTGGTGAGCTTTGATGTTGGAGATGTTTGATTGTTGTCTGTAAATTTATTAGATGGATGAAAATGTGGGGAAGGGCTTAGTTAAAGCTACTTATAAACTACTTATGTTGACCTGAGTGAATTTACTCAAGAGGTTCTTGCTGCTGGGGTAGCTGGAACGCTGTTCCAGAGCAGTGCAAGCCAAGAGGTTGCTTCCAAAAATCAATCACCTCCTATGCCTGACTGCCTGCAAGGAATGGACATGATAATCCCGCAAAAGTTGTTATGCTCTCGTGGCTGTGCCATCCTCCTTAATAAATACGTGACTGGGTTGTTGAGAGGATATGGATGGATGATGGAAAAGTTGTTACAGTATTCTAGAGACCATCTTGGGAAACCTGCCTCAAAACCCAGTCTGTGAAGCGAATTTCACAGGGCCATGTTGCACCACAAGCCGGTGCCACCACTGAAGCTCTGGGATCAGTGTGGGGCTCGGCCGCCTGGCAGGGCAGGAGTTCACACACTTCTGTGAGTACTGGTTGTGCTTTCAATCAGTCCTGATTTGAAATGCGATCTGGGGAATTTACAGAATCTTTTAATTCAGCTGTCAAAACTATGCAAACTTAATTATAGGCTGGATTTGGCTTAAAACCAGGGTTTTCCCTCAGCATTTGTATTTACTGTTGGAAATGCTTCAGCCCATAAACCTGTGCAGATAATGCTGATAGGGAAAATCATGAACAAAACATAGTTTTACAGGTGGTTTTAGGTGAATTTTCCATCAACTTTATGTGTCTGTACCATATCATTACATTCTTTTCTCAGCCATTAGCATCCGCTGTGAAGCATGAGGTATTGTATTCCTTTTGACTTTATTGTTTGCATCTGTTGCCCTTGCACACGTGCCTTGGTTGTGCACGCGACCAAGACGCATTAACGTGCCAAGACACGTTAATGCGTCTTGGTCGACAGGCTGCCATGCAGGGATGGGGGTCCCCATAGTGAGGACCAGAGATCCCTCTGGAGTCCAGGGTAGAGGTGGGCGTGGGGGCATCAGGTCAAGCTGGAAGAGCCAAGAGCTGGGATGTGGTTCCCGGTGGCTCTGTCTGTACTTGATATGAGGAATACTGTGAATGCCGTGGTAATGGCATCCAGTTAAGGAAATAAGAGCTCTCTGGATTTTGCTTTATTAAAGGCAAATGGCTGTGAAAATACATCTCTTGAAGGAGAAAGGTACAGGCTTTACTGAAGCATATAAGTGCCAGCTGGGAAGTGAGAGTATCCAGGGCCACTGGATTCCTCTTTTGTGACCTTGGGCAAACCATTTATACATTAAGTATAAATCAGCTATTCCCATTATTTTTTTATTGCAGTAGGACTAACTTAGGGTAAAATTGTACATTATGGCCACACTGATCTAACAACCCAGTATCTTCCTTTTCCTCTTTTCCCAGACATTTGTTACAAACTCACTGAAACAGGAGAAAATTAATCTTGGTGCTATGGACTGAGAGGAGAAAGCAAATTGTTCACCTTATTTGTAGGGAAGGAAATAGGGATGTGTGGAACGGGGCAGTTGAGCTAAGGAGGCGTGTCCCCCCGCTTCCAGCCGCACTGAGCTGTTAGATCAGCTGAGCCGTAAATACATGTTTTCAGCCTTAGATTAGTTCAGGATGTAATCCTTCATCTTTGCCCTTCCCAAGGAGTTGCTGCTGAAGCTCTTTTACTAATAGCAAAAATATTTATTCAGATACAAGTATAACCATTTGTTTCACTTGTCCCTCTAGAGACATACAAGAGGATCCCATTTAAGTAAATGAGTGTGCTGCACACCTAATTAGAGACAGAGTTAAGTCCACAGTTCTGTGCCAAAGTGCTACATCATGAACTAAAACTCATGGAAACTTAATACAGAGTCACAATGTATTTGCTATATTTAAATCGGACTTTAAAAACTAAATGAAAGCCAATACACCCAATAAAACCCTGTAATCCAGGCTGTAATAATAAATCACATACTGGGAGCCTAGTGCACATGAGGGTGAAATTGTAAGTGCATTGACATTAATGTCATAGCACCCCTTGACTTCAATAGCACCAGGATTTCTTTGGTAATGTACTTACAATCTTAATTTACTAGTAACGTATGTTGTTTGGGATTTCCTGTTTTCCCCACAGCCACCGGTGATGTGCTCAACTCCTGGGATAATACTAAAGTATACCCAGCTGGATCTTTCTCTGTGCATCAGCTGCCTCCTTTTTTCACCTCCCTCCCAAAGCTGCTTCTTCTCATGCTGACCCGTCTGCAGCATGCAACCCCACTAGTGCACTGGCTTATTTGGCTTTTGGACTCATTTCTGAGGAGGAGCAAGGTTATGTGGTTGATTATGTGTCTTTTTGTCTGCAAAATTGTTTTGGTCAACTGTATTAAAGCTTGTTAAAGGAGGCTGTTACAGGTGAGTGCTCTATGCTGACTGCAGGCAGCACCTACATCACTCCAGACTAATGGCAGCAGAATCTTTCTGGTGGAGAGAGTGTGGGTGGGTTTTGTGTGGTGGGTAGGTGAGGAGAGGTTAGGAGACAGAGGACCTAAACAAAAGGCAAACCAGGCTTCAGAGTGGTTTGTTTTGCAGAATTCCTTCCCCCAACAGTGTTGTTTCATGTGACTTCAACTCCATCCTCTGAATGGTGGCAACATGATGGCCTTTGTTGAAATGGCTGATTATGTTTATGTAAGAGGTGTCTAGTGATGGTAAGTCAGTAACAACAATTGATTTGCTCTGTGCTTTGTAAAAGAAAAACAAGTTTCATTTGCACTGATGGAAGCAAGTGAAGGGGAAAATATTTCAGAAGTAATAATTATATTAGTTTACAGCAATAAAACTTAGAAGACATATTTCTTGAAGAAATTTTATTTCTATTATTGCATATTACATTATAGTATATGCATGTTACATACATAGTAATTAATTTTTTGTCCTTGGAGATATAAACCAATAGAACAACTTGCATAGATATTCCAGATATATAGTTTTAATAATTCTGGTGCTGAATTATTCCATTGGATTGATGTGGAATATCTGGTTTTGCATTAAAGTTGTGGCTTATGAGATAAGAAAAAGGTAAGCTGTGTGTTCTGCCTGTACCTTGTATTCGTTGTCTGCCTATATCTTCATTGTCTCCAAATGCATTTTTGGATGTGCAAGAGGCACAAGACTGGCAAATAATGTGCCGACTACTCCTTCTTATTTTGAAGGATTTGGCAACTCCTTTATCCATTCATTCATTCATTCATTTTTTCCTGGTCTTCCCTAAAGATCTCATTTTGCAGGCTCCTGTACATGTGTTATCTTTAAAGACAGTGATAATATAGTACTGCGTAGATTTGGTAGGTTGCTTGAAGTCAAGCATATGTGTGTTTCTTCAAAGTTTAAGGAGAGATGGGGAGACATTGAGCTGACATTTGAGTAACAAATACTTTCATTTTTAGTAGAGGTGAGCAGTCCTTAGAAGGTTGCAGACAGGTTTCATGGACAGCAAATGCACTGGGGCCTAATCTATGAACACCTTTTGTCCGCTAGATTTGGGCATAAACGTGTTTATTCTTATATATTACATTAATGAGGGCAGTGTAGTGGCAAACAGACACCTGACTGACTATCAAATTGAAAGAGTAAGCAGAAAATTCACGGTTCTTATTTGATATTGTAAACCATGCTTATGGTTCTAATGTGCCTTAAATTAGGATGGAAAAAAGGATACGCTGTGTGTAGTGAGAAATTAGATGATAGTGGTGTGTTACTGATGAGAAGGAGACTTCAGTTAAAATGTTTACTCCCTTATTTCTTTTCTGTAAGAGAATCTTTTTCTGTTGGGTGGGTAAGATTCATCCATAGTCCAGTTTGCTTACCCCACCCCTCCAATCTGTGTGTGCCAGGAGGAGTCCTACGTACAATTAATAATTCCTGAGCAAAGTCTTTGCTGTTTTCAAGCAGCACTGCAGTTATTTAGTGTTTTTATGGTGCCTACTCTTTGGTGACAACCTCCTGCCTCCAAGGTCTATCCTTCCTTCCTTTTCATTATTTAATACCACAAAACACCCAACCCCAAAACAAAGATAAATGGGCACTGCTCTGCACATCAACTGTTTCTGCCTTGCAGATATGAGTGGAATAGTTTCTTTTCCACAGGAAGAGTGGAAAAGGCCAGGGGCCTTTTAGCCAATTATTTCAGCGGCATGTAGACCACAGCAAAAGAGGGATTACTTCTGCCTTCCGCAGTGAACATTAACCACCGCTGTGCTACACAAATGAATCTTTTATATTTTATCTACTTTGATATTCTAAGGAAATTACAAGTCTTGAAATGACAAAGCCCTGGTAATAATGAGGTGAGTTATCACCACATGGTTATTAGCAAAAGCATTTTCTTCTTATACTAAGGTGTGATAGAGAACAGTCCCTTATTTGCCTTGGAAGGAAAACCATTCAAGTTTGCTCTTGTCAGATTTCTGGGAAGAATAAAACAGTGTTATCATTTGTGAAAGAAACATGACCTAGTTGAAGCTGGCCCACCTTCCTGAAAGCTGCATGTGATCACAGCTCTTGTTGTGTCTGAGGTTTGTCTAATTCCACCTTCAGCTCCTTGGCAGGTTCAGCTGCTGGTGCTGACAGTCAACTCTGCTTTCGCTCTCTCCAGGAAAGTTACCCTAATTGCAAAAAAAATTGTAAAAAAAATAAAACAACAAAAAAACCCCAAAACCAACAACAAAAAAAGTTGGACTCGGGTGTTTTGTGACCAATGTAGACATTACTTTTGACAATGAACTGCAGAAGTTCCCCTGTAGAAGCTGGTAAACCTATAAGCAAAAGGCACTATTTAGCACCCACTATGTCCCTTAGGTAATTTTTTTTAAAGTATATCCCTGTTCTTAGTCTGATGTCTTTCATGCAATGTCTTGAGTAGGACTGACCGGAGAGAGAAGCTGATGTGGATACAATTAACAGCAAATAGACCATGTGCTTAAACTCTGTACAGTAACAGCTGCAGAGGGAATTTGTAAATCACTATTCACTTCTGCATTAATCTTATTTTCATGCAAAACCCTCTAGTCATGCTTTGTGCATCAGTCGGTGAGTTTTCCCTGAAAGCAGACAGATGTGTGAGGTTCCTTGCAGTAGTGCTGTGCTCCAGTCACTAGCACAAGTGCAGAGCTGTCTGTTGGAAGACTTTTGCAACCCTTTTGTTGAGTTTCAAGTCTAAAAGTACTTTCCTGTCCTGTGAAGCTGTGGAATAAACCAGCAAGAAGAGCCTTTGCAGATTCCATGTGTAGTTTACACTTACAGAGTAGTTTTGAACTAAATTAAGAAGAACTTAATTTAAAATAGGAAAATTCTTAATCTCTGATAAAGGTTTGTTTGAAATTTTTTTCAGAGAAAAAAAGACAAATTCATAAGAAGTTTGTTCCACTTTTAAGCCTAGCAAAGTAATACATTTGGACTTTAAAGCTAATTGGAAAGCAGATTTTAGTAATTATTCAAGCTTCAAGAACAAAGGCACTTAAAAATAAACACAAAAAAAAAAAGTACAAATAACTTTGTAAAGCTTACAGAAGCTTTATAAAAGTAGACCAGATACTGCATAGCTGGATATGTTACCATAAAGGATCTGAAAGAACTACAGAACTAGAATCTCTGGGATTCTTCCAGAAATGTGAAGTAATGCCTTGCATTGTTCTCTGGGCAGGACATTTCTTCATGGCCTCAATTTAGGATGGATTTTGCACGTTATCATCAATGATTTAGAACTTGAATAACAAATCTTGGATATAATCACCTTAATCTGTTCCGGGGGACAGTGGGGGGAGGAGCAGAAGGAAAAAAACCTTATTAGTCTGAAATATATTTAAACTATTTGATGAAAAAATGTGTACTACTTACATGCTTAGAATAGCTCACCATTTAGGTGGAATTTTTCTGTTGAGTGACTCATAATCATCTAGTCTGCTTTAAGATTTCCTAACGTAATCATTCTGCAGTAGCAAATTCTTTGTACTGTACTACTTGGTATCTCATGTTTCCTTTGAGTTCCATACTGAAATGGAATAATCAAACATGTCTGGCTGTCCCATAAACCAGAGCTGATTAAAGCAACATTGATTGCAACGTGTTCTATATATTGTGTACCTGCTGTAAGATATTTGTCTTTATAGGTCTTTCAAACACAGTGTAACTGCAGCTCATATGCTTTCATATATATGCTTATGTTCATTTATGTATTATTTTTTTAATGTGTGTCATTACATATTAGAACTTACCTTCCTCTTGGCCTGTGATTATGAGTATTCTTTGAAGGCACATAGGTGAGCATGTCATGTAGTAACACCCTGTTAAACCTTCAGGCACTCACATAAGGTGGCATTTGTTTAGGAATGAGAGGTGGAGCATCTTTCAAACAATTAAATTAATAAAATGGAGATTTTGCAGAAAAACAACTTTTGCCTTGTCTGGGTAAAAACTAAAAATCATTTAAGTGAAAACTATTACATTAACTAGAATCTTTTAGTTTATCTTATCACCCAGATATCCTACTGCCCAAGCAAACCCAAATTCCTCAGTTTCCAAGAAATTTCTGATCTCTTAACTTATGGCTCTACTCAAATCCATTTTTTCACAGTTGCATCTAACCACAAAATCTGCGTTTTGATTAAGAAATTTTAATATATTGATTTGGAGGAATGAAGTGGCTTGTTGAAACTACTTTTAAGTGGTTGACTGAATATAAAACAGTTATTAGAAGGGCATCCAGGAATTATCTTTGTCCTTAGATTAATTTCTTAGTTCAGAAAGGTTTTATGGGACACAGTGCTGTAGGGTCTTTCTGTAATCTCTTTCATTTACACAGTTTTGATCAACTGCATTTCAGATTCAGAAGGATATACATTGGTCTTCTGTGAATCATAGTGCTTCTTTATGACATTATGAAAGCTGGAGGGGGACTGTTTGCAAGGGCATGTAGTGATAGGACAACAGGTAACTGGGTTTAAATTGAAGGAGGATAGATTTATGTTAGACATTAGGAAGAAATTCTTTCCTGTGAGGGTGGTGGGTCCCTGTCACAGGCTGCCCAGAGAAGCTGTGGCTGCCCCCTCCCTGGCAGTGTTCATGTCCAGGTTGGATGGGGCTTTGGGCAGCCTGGGCTAGTGGAGGGTGACCCTGCCCATGACAGGGGGGTGGGACTGATGATCTTTGAGGGCTGTTCCAACCCAAACCAACCTGTGATTCTATGATGTGGAGCCAGGAGTTGGACTCTATGATCCTTATGGGTCCCTTCCAACTCAGTATATTCTATGGTCCTGTGACATTTGCACTGACAGTCGTGAGAGAGATATGCTGAAAGTCTGTAAGCTACACCAGCATAATCAAACTCCCACATACTTTGTCCCTTTGTTATTAAGTCCTCCTCAAAGTCAGCTACACACCCTAATTGAAACTGTTCCTTGTAGCTCATGTCTATCACATTACATGTGCAGCTCTTGAATGGCTGGGCAGACGGTATGCTAATTGCTACCTTACTGAACTGACCATAATGGTATGTGGAGTTGTTTTCTTGCAACTTTTTTGTATATTCATGTTTTCTCAATTATTGTTGCTTTTGAATGAAAACTTCTTCAAGTTTTGCAGTGCCTGTGCACAGCACCTTCAGACCTAATTCTCATTCTGAGGAGTGGCCCTAGCAGTGCAGTACAATTGCAGTATATTTCAACACTTTTTGTTTTATTTTGCCCTCACTCAGAAGCTGTTTTGTTGGTATTTCTCAGTTACTATTTGAAATACAAGTTTTACAGTGATTTTCTTGCTATTTTAAGCAGTTTAGTTGGGGGAAGCATAATTCAGTGTTTTGCAAATAAGCTACTACATGGCATAGGAAACAAATCCCTGCATATATGGCATGTCTTTATACATAGTACACACTAATCTACTTGCATGACTTGCCCCACATCTTAATCAGGGGGTCTAGGCTAGTCTGCTTGTTTGCTTTCCCATGTTGAAACAGTAACTGTATACCATTACTGTATCTTATTGTGTTTAGAAAAAAAGGGACTGGAACATTTTTGTTACTGTGCCTTGCAGAACAGGAAAAGTAAGACATCATTTAAAGAGGCTATTGTGCTGGAGATTTCTGCAATGTTTGGCATTGCGTGTGTAACTTTGGCATTTTCTCATCAAAATCTGGAGTGGAGCACAGGCTTTCAGATATGCAGTTGGGCCTCTTGAGCTCCTGTAAAAATAAGCTGGCAAACAAGCCCCTTTAAAATGCTGATTCTGGAAATGACACACAATCATCACTTCGTTACGCTACTTTTCTCAGCATGTCTCATTTATTTCCAGAAGTAAAAGAGAGAGATGATTACCAGATAAGCAGGAGTCCTGATAAGGTGAAATTCTGGCCTCACTGAGGGCACAACTCAACCACTGGGTCAACCTCTGAGCCATGAAATGTCCCAGTGACCAGGTCACTGGTTTCAGTGTCATTAACTTGCCTTTTAGCAAAAGCATTTGTTTCTTTTCTGTTTCTGTTTGAAGGATGTTTTCCTCATTCAGCAATGCATATGGAGCTTGTGATTTTTAGTTTAGGCTTTCAGTTACTCTGTAGCTCGTATTCCTCCTCCAAGCCTCACAGGGCTTGAGTGCACTGGGGAGATGAGAGGGGACTTCTGGCATAAGGAGTGTTTGGGCACTGTTCTGCTGTTGTTAACCTTGGCAGTGATGGTGGTGACAGCACTGCAGAAAGTGTCTGAAGATTTCTGCTTACTGGTGCTGCTATTTTTCCTAGTTGTTTTCCTGAGGATGGTTCGCTTAAAATTTTTTACATGCAATTTTGACTAGGCACACTTGCAACATTTTATTAATGCTCCTGCTCTCTTGTTTTCAAAAGGAACTGCATGTCTTTTATATGTACTGTGTGTGATGCCTGTGTAGGATAGTTGAAGGACAGAACAGGGGAAATAACAGTCTGGAAGAGTAAAGTAACAGAATATTCAATGATTTAATAAATTACAGTTATAGTTAAAAGAAGATTGGATTCTCCTGGTAGATTCTTTAGACTGAGTCACAGTTTGCATTAGAATTTTCTTGAGTAGATACAAAAGGTGAGAAGTTGTGATGGAATTACTTACCTAGGAAGGTACTTTGCTTTCTGTTTCCAAATGTGCTTTGGCACTGCCCTCCTGCTTCCCTGGCCAGCTCTGCCCCACAGCTGTGGCTGCCTCAGAGGAAGCCCACATGCACTGGACAGACTAAACGAGTTGAATAAAGGCAGGACCTAAAAAATACAATTTCCTCATCAAGAGAGTAGTACTTGTTAAACTGCACAGCTTTAAGTAAGAGGGAAATAGTACTTCAGTTTGTAGTTTCTTTCTTGCTAAGTTCAGTAGCTGTTGTCTCCCAGGGCTTTCATGTGGTCTCTGCTGCTCATGTAAGAAGGTCAAGTGCCTTTTTTCTTTTAAGCTGGTATCTTTTTAAGGAACTTGAGCCTGGCTATCCTAAGCTCACCAGAGTACAGCGTGTCCTGTGTGCTCCTCAGCACGTCTCAGCTCTGAGTGTGCATAGACACCTCTCTTGCCTGTCATGGTTTTTCCAGTGCAAACAGGTTTTTGCAGCGAGCTTTCCTGCTTCTGTCTTCTGGAACAGCCTCTAGCACCAGATCAGGAACCAAGACTCAGATCTACAAATCTCTACTAAATGAAATTTCCAGTGGGCTTCCAAAAATCGTGACACTCTATTTGTGGTCATGGCCAGATGTTGCCCTTAATCCTCTGTGGACAGGATTCCCGGTATTCCAGTTGTGTTTGCAGCGTTGGGGGAGGTGGGGGGAGCCATGGACTACTCCTTTGGACCCAAGGCTCCATGAAAGGGAAGAAGGCTCTTGTGATACTTCAATTTGCTGTACATGAACTGTCATTGGAACATTTTTTAGGGGACTGTGAAAAGAAATTCCGTAAGTTAGACCATTTCAAAAGTGAGAGTGGTGCTGGCTTGTTAGCAGTGGGCGAGATGAAAAGGCGACATTTCTAACATTTTCATTCCCTTTATCCTCTCTGTAGGAGCCCAGCAGGCAGGATGTACAGTGATTTGGAAATTTCTGTGTTCAGTTCCTAGAACAGCTGAGTCAGCTCTGGGCTTTCTCATGGCTGTGTTTTTAGCTGTCTGTTACATAGATGGTGTTAGGACTGTGGACTGCCACTGATGATAAAAAAAAATGCATCAATGTCTAATTGCCACAAATATATATCTTAAGCTAAGCAGCGCTGCTGTTGGCAGGGTTGCAACTAAGCTGGGTTGCTTAGAGATTTAATGTTCTCATTGCAGCTGTTGTGGAGCAAGACTGAATGCTCAAAAACTGAAGGCAAGGCCTATCAACAGACCAATTCAACACAGTGTGTATCATGTATACCAATGTTTGCGAGCTTTACTACTTGCATAGTGATCATTGACCTTTCAGCATGAACTCTGTTGATTCCCCAACACTTTTTCACGCAGGATAGTCTGCTAGAGAAAACACTATCAGACATGACTTCATACAGTCCCTGACTTTAGTCAGACTGCAAAAGTCCTTCTGTTTTAAACCAACTTGGTTTTACTGCAGTGATGTAGCAGGCAGAACAAGCCAGATTTCACTTGCTGTGGTTTTCACTGTGTACAGCATCTAAAAAGATGAAAATGTGGTTTTCCCAACAAGCATTCTTTTTTCCCTTCAGTTTCATTACTCAAGTGTAGTTTGGGTGGATGATTATTGTCTGGTTGAGTGGCATTAGTGTTAGTTACATGCTTCCAGGTTATACTGTCTTTTTTGCCAGGAGATGGGAGAAAGCCTAAGTATTTTTCCACTAATGACGCAGCTGCAAGAAGAGCAGCAAGATAATTCAGTTTGCAACCAGAAGACTGTTAAAACACAGATAAATCTAGACATCTACATGGAAAAAAATATTCCTGTCTCATCAGCTCTTGTCTGAATTATAGTAAAACAAAGCTTTAGCTTTTTTCCTCTGTTTTGCACAGAGGCTCATTTACATGATGCAGATGCAAAGGAAATACCTGTCTAGCTTCACTTTGACATTTCTATTAAGATTAGACTGAGTTTAATCTTGCATCACAAAAACTGATGAGGAACATTCTTAGTTGCTGTGAATTGAAGAGGAAAATGCCCCAGATTTTGGACTTATGTTGAACTTTTTTTTTTTTTTTTTTTTTTTTTTTGCTGCATCACTAGTTCTCACTGAAACCAAACCTAGCCAGAAAAGCAGTGCCCTGATACCAGTTGAGAAGGTCCATACAGTCCTGCATATTATCTTTTGTTAGGTCATAATCATGACATAAACAAGATGCTAGCTAACTGGCAGCTGATGTAGCCTCTTTCTTTACAATATATTTTCTCTCTGGCTCTGTTCAGTGGAATATGCAGCTTTTACATTGCTAGAAGCTGTTAGTCAAGTACCTTTAAATGGCATTAAATAGCATTCTTGAAAAACACTGGCAACCAGACTTAGTAATTAGTTCTAATTCAGACTTTTAAATTCAGTTCAGTTCTTAAAGCTCTCTTTAATAATATAGATCTTTCCCTTCCGTTTCCTCCTGCTGGAGTTCTGACTCTTTCCACCAACTAAAATCAGGGTTTCACCTCCAGAACCATAAGTGAATATTAAAAAATGTGCATCTGTACATTTTAGGACCAAACACATTGCTCTAATAGCTTCTTTTTCCCAGTCACGCATACTTTTTGCCTCAGAATTAAAGTGTATTTTTCTATCAGAAATTTCCTGTACATATTACATATGTAATGTAATACATATTACACAATCAAGTAACTTTTTCATATTCTTTTGGATCAAGTCTGCAGGGAGAACTTCTCTGGCATGTCCCATATTTCAGAATTTTATAGTCTTTTTCTGAACGTGTTGAAGTTTTTCAACATTACTTTCAAAATATATGCAGCAGAACTAACCTTGCATTATTTTATGGTCTTGTCAGAGCCGTGCAGAGGAGTGATGCTGCTTTCCTACTGTTGCTTTGAATTCCACTCATATATCTAGAGCTTGTATTCATTAGTTGCAGTCTGTGAGTACATGTCTTGTTGATTTTGTTTTTTGAGTTTTTTTCAAATTACTAACTTAAAGATTGTCATTAGTCTATGGCAGGACCAGCATGTTAAATATAACTGTTTTATATTTAACATCACTTCATCATTATGTTATTATGAAAATGCTTCCTTACACGTGGGTGGACAGTTCTGTGTGGGTCAGTGGGCTTATCAGAGCATGAAAAGGTCTGTGGAAGCATGGATCATGTCGTACAACAGATCTGCATTCCTTGGCACATGGAGCACTGTAATACTGCTGGTGTCCAGGCCTACTGTTCTCAGAGTCCTGTGTTTCCTCACTAATAGCTTATGATACAGTTGAAGTGTTTTTTGTTGCGTATGGTCCTTTTACTTCATTATTTATAGATATGGTGTTAGTTAGGGATGTGAAACTATCATTTTTTTACCTTTCTGAAAAATAAGATCAAGCAGCAGAAGTTGAAGACTTCCAAGTGTGCACTTCAGAGTGTGTTCCTGACAACTGTTTTGTTTTCTGTGGTTCGTTCCTGGCACTCCTGCAACTCAGCATGCCCTGATCAGTAGAGCCTGCTGTGCTTCAGTACCTGAGCGCCTACAGCACCCCTGTGTCCTCACCAGGAATTGTCAGACCCTAGTAGATAGATGCTCTCCAACCCTTAGAAGTCCTGTCAGGTCTACTAATCTTTCGTTATTATGGTGGAGAACACAGACACCATGTTTCACAGGACTTGCTCAGACTTCTCTTGTGGTTTCTTTTCCCTTTGCCATAAAGATCTGGGGCTCAGGTCAAGTTTCAGCAGGGGATCTGCATCATGGAAACTTTTGTACTAGAATGAAAAGCTCATGGGCAGCTACACTGAAAGAATAATTATTTTGGGACAGCCAGATCTACCTCACAGCCTGAACTAATCCTCTTGTCTGGAAGCAAAGGCATATGATAGGAGCTTTTCAGGCAGCTGGAACTGGAAAGATGCCGAAGATCCCAGAGAAGCTGAACGGATCCTCACCTAAGAAGTCTTTCTCTGACCTATGTTTTCAGCCCCTCTTCTTGCTCCACAGCCACTTCTCTGGTACAAGGCAGAGTGGGGGGGTGTTCTGCTGCCTGCTCATGCTATGTGGCGTGGCCTGCTGCTGCCCAAGGCCTGAGCCAAGGATTTTCTGCAGCTCAGGGAGGTGTGAGAGAATCTGAGCTGGCCTCTCTGAGCCCAGCTGCCTGCCTTCCCTGCCCATGCCAACACTCTGCTCCAGGGCAAGCCTTGCTATCCTGTGTGGTCCCCAGACTGCATTTTCCAACATCCCATTTGCTAAGAGGAGGGAAGAGCCTTCTTTTATTTTAGGATTAATTTTCCTTTTTTTTTTTTTTTTTCCTTTCTTTAGAACATGCATCAACATCTAGAGGTCTAAAAACCATTGTCCCATCCAGAATCTTAAATTATGATTTAAATGACTGAGCCTGTGTCCTCACCCATTCCCTTGGCTTGGCAGGTCTTGTATTAGTTGCAGCCTCTGGGTTGTGGGTGCCAGGTTGGGATCCTGTCTTCTGCCATCCACAGAGCCAGTGATCCACCACTAGCTACAGGAGGCTATTGAAGAAGATAGAAATATGCATTTTGGCTAGGGACTGTTTATTTACCCTGCCTTCCTGACTTATGTCTGTGATCATTCCTAATTTTTTTTAGGATTGCAATGTAATTAACAGAGTTTTCCAAAGCATTTTCAGACATTGCCCAAGCATTTGCAGAGGGGAATGGCACTCGCTGTGTGGCCCTTTCACACTTGTAGTCACTGCCACATTATGGTGTCGTTACCCTGTGTTTATTTTAAATGTCTGAAGTCCAGAGCTATGCTGGTATGTTAACCCACCACCTTTGTGTAGTCTGGAAATGTTAAAACCATAAATTATTATAAACAAAGTGTCTTTGGGGGAGCTTATATAGTGTGGTTAAGCTGTCCTATAGATTTCTGCCTCAGTGTAGTACTTGTAGAAAGTATATGTGATCAGAGAAATACTCCAGAGTTCACTGCAGAACAAAGGTATATTTAGCAGAGGATGTGTTTGTTTCTACTGAATATATGCTTTTAAATTAGGATTTTAACTTAAAAAAACAATTTCAGCTTGCTTCATCTGCTCTCCATATGTAGCTATTTCAACTGAAACACATTGCTAAAGGTTTAATTGAATCAATGCCATAGTATAAATACATAATTTATGTATATGTACATTTATTATTCTGATAGCTTCCAAAAGATAGCTAAGTGACCATTAGAATAATTTAACAATAAAAGTATTTTTAAGTGCTTTAAGAGATGTAAGTTCGCCTACATAAAATGCAGTGTGCTGGAACTAATTTTCATTGCATGTTTATGGTTAATGGTAAAAAATTATCAGTCTGTGCAGAACCATTTCCATAAAATTGACCCATGTGTTCTAAAGAGACCTTGTCTTCAATAATGCATGATATTTGGTCATTGAGGAGGAACACCCATTGTCCAACGTATACTCAGTGCATCCTTGAAATAGTTAGCTCTTGAGTTTGAGAGGTTCAGTGTGGCAGTCTCTGGGCATCTTTAGGCCTCAATGAATATTTTACCAGGATAGATAAAGTGCATGCCAAGTGAATGGTTGTAGTTTCCAACCACAGTCATGAGGAACAAAGTGAATTAAGGCTGGAGCCTGAAATTTCTAGGCAGAAGCAATAAAGCTTCTCTTTGTTGAGGTTTTAGATGCTGCTTTGTTCTCATGTGCCCTGGTGAAAAAAATAATGTGTCTTTTAAAAATATATTTTACAGACACTTAATCTTGGTTGTATCTAATGCCTTTCAATATTTTTAAAAGAAATTCCAAGTGGATGAGTTATTTATGTATTTAGTTTTATTTTCCATTATGTCTTTTAATAGATTCCAGATCTCATCCATATTGTAATGGCTTCTGTGTTACGGAGCAACACAATTTACTGGGTTAAATATCCATTTTTCTTTCCTCTGACATGAAAGTGTGATAGGCCTCTACTATAAATTGTTAACACATTTGTGAGCTTGAAAGTCCATCCCGTCACCCTCTCTGCCTGCATGCAGGCTCCACCAAACATGAGGAGACCCCAGCACACTTTGGCACACCTGTAACCATTGTGTTATTCCTAGTATTCAAGTTAATGCTTGGAAGACATTATGATTGAAGACTGCAAATGGAGAAGTGTTCAGGCTTGAATTCTTTGTAAACTCGCTTCCCTAAGCCAACATGTTGAAGCACATGTAGAATGTAATTTTATAGATTTTTCTGAGACCTGGGGTAGGGAGGTGGAATATGTGAGGTGAAGGAAAAAAAGAAGAGATAACCCAAACTGCTGTGTTTACTTCCCCCCGCAGTGTTCTCTCTTCCCCAGGCATTTCTTACTTCTTTTCTTGATTTTTTTTCTATCTTATGGCTAAGTTTATTTGAGTTGCTAGAGAAAGGTATTAGGGGAAGGAACAGCACAGGGAGGGGGGCCTGAGCTTCTAGCATCTTGGAATTGCCACCACAAATCCCTCTTTTTCCTTTTTTTTCTTTCTTTCTTTTTTTTTTTTTCCTGTTCTCTGAGAGTATAAGCTCCAGGAATTGAAATATAGTGTTCTGCACTCAAGAATTATTCTACATAAAATGTGAGGGAACCTATAATTAAACACTTGTGCACAGATAGCAGTATTGGAAGAATAAATTTGGTGGCTGTCTCTCCAAAAATTGTTGAAGACCGTAAATCATGTATAGAATAGATAATCACAAATATAAAAAACTGTAGCTGCATCTGCTGATTATTTTCTCCTCAACCTCTTGTGTACAATTAAGAATTCAGATTTAACAGCTGGGAATGATTTTCAAATGTTGATCTGAAACAGAAAGTTCTCTTCAGAAACTTTCAGCAGTTCTTTTATCTTCCTAGTTGATTATTTTCTTTTCTGGAATAGGTTAAAAAAGATAGTACTTTACCTGCTCTGCATTGAGACAGAAAAGAGATCATTATAAACTCGGATATGGATTTATGCTTAATGATCCATCTTCTTACGTGGCTGAGTTCAACAGCAGACAGACTGAATACCTGTCAACAGACTAAACTTTCTTTGGTCAAGGAGCTTGATCTGTTCATATTTTATTTTCCTAGTTCAGCAGGGAGGCATTTTTCAAAGGTTTTGTGTTGATAGTTTTGGCAAAGAAGCTGAAGGTATAAAGCTCAAAGTGAATGCCTGTCAAAAGTTAGAGAAAATACACAAGTGAAAACTGTAAAAAAAAGGTAGATATTGATGCGATCACACATCTTTGTATACACTGATTAGTGTAGAGTTCTATGTATAAATATCCCAATACATAGAATGGATAGGTCTGTGTTGGTCATGTGTACATAGAAAATTCCCACAGAAAGGTCGTACATCCATCACCATGCTCTGCACATGTTGGTACCAAAATGTTGGCCCATTAAAGACAGTTTTCACTGGCAGAATAGAAAAACACTGGCAAAACATGAACAGTCCTAAACCTGGAACAGTTACTTTTGACTCCCTAAATGCCAATGCTTTGGGATACCAGTACCAACAAGCAGGTACTTCATCTATTATCTAAATATGTGTGCATAGGCATTTACTCATATTCTTTACAACAATAGATAATTAGATGTCTTTCCTTAATCTAGTAAAGTGAATTAAGGATCTTTGTTGATGTGGTAGAGGGTTCTTGTGATGAACCTGGTTAACCAAGTAGTCCCTCTAGAAATAGGGCAGGGGGGCAGGGAGGTGAAGATTGTCGGTAGAGATATGTCCTAATGGGGGCACATAGGACATGGGCTCTGCAGGAGTAAATACTGATAAATTTATTCTAATTAGATACCTACAGTAACATTTTGTCTCAGAAAATTTTCTCCACTGTTATCTGTTCTTTCATTTTGGGAATTTGCAGCTTCCTTGCAGTGAAGCAACAGATTTGTCTTTTTCCAGTGAATTTTAAGTCACGCAGATCAGGTCAAGGAAACAAAATAGAGATGTGATCAATTCCACTTAGTTTTCTAGGTTGGTGACACTAATTTTCAGTGCACCCAGTAACTGTGGGAAGTTTTGCTCATGGTAGACTGTGATATTTACTGGGGTTTCGGCTGGAAGAGAACAGTAAAATCAGCTAGTGGGGAAAGTTTGCAGATGGTTCAAGATGGAGAAATAGTCAGCAGTGAGAAGATTCTTTGTATCAAATGTTCTGGATCAACTGATTTACTCACTGAAAGCAGTAACACAATTTTCAGTACACCCAGTAGGTCCGCGGCAAAAAACATGGGCCATGCAAGACGCTGAGGACTTGGGCCTGTGAGGCACTGACTTCAGAAGAAATTGAGAGCTGTTGTTAGGTACTCAACAAGTCATGACTCAACCAGTCACGAGTTCCTGAGATTTGGAGTGAGGCCCTGAGGGCTCTTGAGTAATTCCAGGAAGACTACTTCCCAACTGGAATTGAAGGAATTATTCCTTGAAGATTTTTTTTGTTTAGTTCTGTTTTCCCCAGTTAAAAGAGAGCGTTGAAAAATGGTGAAGACCCAGAAAAGCCTTCTAGTGTAGTCAATACAACTACCAACTTCAGTCAAGATCCAAACAGCTGGAAGACAAGATGCATGCTGCTTGGAGTCTGGTTTTTTTACATGAGGAAAACTATCCACTGGAATAGCTATCTAAGGGGTATGAGAAGTTCTCTAGCACTGAATTTTTTATTTTTATTTTTAAATCAAGGTGATGATATCTGGTTAGTTTTGGTTGCTGGTTTTATTGGTTTTTTGGGTTTGGTTTTTTTTTGTGTGTGTAATATGTGCTGTATTCTAAAGGAAACTAATTTGGATTAGCCCCATTGCCTGTGTTCTTCTTAACTCTTCCTTTGAGGAGGAATATGAACATCTATGATTTTCACCTATTTAAATAATTAGAAAATTTATAATAACAGCTTGTGGAATCCTAACTTTTCTGCTTTTTTTGTCATAGTTGGAGAGGAAAAATTTCCAATAATAGGGTACCAGATTGGAGAAATAGGCTTAAGAACAAACAACTGTTGAACATTTTGGATTAAAATAAAAGCAGTGTCACTTTCCACCTTAATCAGTAGAAAGGATCCTTTGGGCTGTAGGGTTTTTATAATTTCATTTTTGTTTACAGAATAATAAAGAGAATTTTTCAAAAATTGCCTTTAGATCTTCCTTCTGAACACAGTTGCAATGTAATTGTCAGCTATTGGAGAGGAGGAAGCACAGGAAAAAACTATAGTAGTGATGATGGTTTTCAAATAATATGTTTTTATACGGCAGGAAGAAAGAGATTACTGAAAGGTTAGCCCAGAATGTTATTCATGAGTTTTCTGAGCTTTTAAACAAATTGTTGTGCAAATGTTCATAACCTCATCATTTTCTGTCTCTCAAAAGGTGTTCAGATCCCCACGTGGGCAATAGATCTATCATGCTTCCAAAAATAGGCGCGTTGTTTGTGCTTGCAATTCCAGATGATCTTGTTTTGGCAACTGAGTCTGTGCGAGGAGTTATCTGTGAGCTGTGTGGATCCTTCTTCATACAGTTCCTCTCAGAGCTGGTTGCTGCTACTGTACTGCAGAACAGCCCTCTCCTTTCTGGGAGCAGTGCTTTGGTTTCAAAGCCAAATGCAATTAAATCATCTTGATTAGATCATTAGAGCCTTCAGTGAAATCTGCTCGGTAACATGCCTGAACTTTCACTGTGGTTCCAAATGAATAGTTTTTTGGTATTTGACTTTGCTTTGAAATGTGGAGGCCTTAGCCCGAAGGGATATCTGGTTTTCAGACCATTTGAGGGACACAGCTCATAGTAATGCAGCCGCACTAAAGATCTGAAGTATTTCTGCAATATTATTAACAGAGTGTTCTGTACTAGCTTCATCTTTTGAAAACAAATCAGGGGCCTCCTCACAAACATATCTGGTATACCTTGTCAGGCAGAACTAGCTGAGGTGCGTGGCCAGCAGAACTATGAAAGTGATTGTGCCCCTGTACTGGACACTGGTGAGGCCACACTTCAAGTACCATGTTCAGTTTTGGGCTCCTCAACACAAGAAACACACTGAGGTGATGGAGAATATCCAGAGAAGGGCAATGAAGCTGCTGAAGGATTTGCAGCACAAGTCTTGTGAGGAGCAGCTGAGGGAACTGGGGCTGTTCAGCCTGGCGAGAAGGAGGCTAAGAGGAAACCTTATCACTCTCTGCACCTACATGAAAGGAGGTTGTAGTGGGTATTGGGCTCTTCTCCTGAGTCACAAGCAGTAGGGCAAGATGAAATGGCCTCAAGTTGTGCCAGGAGAGATTTAGATTTAGATTTTTATTATCTAAAAGGGTTGTCAAGCACTGGTTTGAGTCACCATCCCTGGAGGTATTGGAAAGATGTGGGGCTTAGGGACATGGTTTAGTGGTGGATTTGGCAGTGTTAGGTTAATGGTTGGCTTTGATGATCTTAAAGGTTTTTTTAAACCAAACCAAACCAATTCTATAATTCTGTGATTTATGAGATTGTTTCTTCCTGTTAATCTGCTATATGTGACCCCAGGTAACTTCAGCCCTGAGAGTTTTTTAAGGACATTTGTCTCCCCAGATGCCTGTTCTCTTATGGTACACCAGATGCCCTCAGAGTGGTAACTGAAAGCTCATAGTATTTAACACTGGATATTGAATATTCCTATTGTCAAAGCTGTCACAGGGGCATCATTTAGCAGCAAAGATGTATCTTTAGAGAAGATTGCAAACTGCTTTGGAAGTTAAGGCCTGGTGGCTATCCATTGCTATAGCTTATATGATTGTCCTAAAGGTCATTGAAGAGACTTGCTGAAGAAGGCAGCTCATTGGCACCAGGCATGGGAAAGTTGACTCTAACTTTCAAAGCAGTTTGAAACTTAGGACAGCTCATATAGACCATGGGAATGGATAGCCACCAGACCCATGGGACATTTTTACTTTGTGTATCTTCACAGTATCATAGGGCTAAGACATGGCCCTAAGAATCTCCATCTGAAGAAAATTACAGGGAGTTGTATGAAGGTAACAATGAATGATGAAAATAAAGATATAAAACTATGAAGACAAAATATATAGAAGAAATCCCCTAAACATCTGATACCACCAGCTGAGTCTGCACCTATTGAAAGTAGTTGGATTGTTTCTGGTGTTTTTTTTCTCTCTGTTTTTGTTTGTTTTCAGTGCTAGAAATTCAGAGAGATTTACTGTGGGATTAATCAGTGCACAACATGAGTTAGGCCAGCAGAATTTGACTGCCTGGCTATATTTGAGAACCAAAATATCTCAGGTACATTGCTGTTACTACTTAAATGTTGGTTTAGTAAACAGGGTTTTTTAATTCTCTCAGTTCTAAATATTTATGTGCAAATTGGGCCTGTTCTGCTGGGTCCTGGATAAGACAAGCAGTTACAGTTTTAGTGTAAACAGTATGACAGTATCTACATGCTTTATTTGGAAAGTAAATTAAGGCATAAGACCTTATCAGCATAAGACCTCTTTGGCAGAAACAAAACAGCCACTGAAAATTCACAATAAAGGCTGGTAATAGTCCACATTATTTCTTTCATTCCCCCGGCATCAAATAATAATTGACAGTGAATGCCAAGAAAGCATTTTTGGTGACTTTTGTTTTAGAAGCCAAGCAGTTAAAGCTACTTATTTTCAGATCCCAAGCTTTTGTTTGCAGTTTATAGAAATACAGCATTAGTGCTTGACATCTTACATCAGCTCTGTTCTCCTGAATTCAACTATGTGAATAGCTGACTTCTTCCTTCCAACGAAACTTGTATTTCACAGCAAGCATTTTTGTGTTTTGCTGAACCACTCTAGTTTACATAAGAAAATCAAGAAATGGAACAATAGCCTGAAACATAGTGGGAAACATTTTATACTTTAATACTGAAATGTGTTTCTTTTTCCGGTAAGTTTACTAAAATTTCCCTTCCCCTCCCTTCCTTTTTTTTTAACTACAGTGTCTTAAGAAAGCTGTAGTACTTGCTACCAGAAAACAGTAATTGGAAAAGAGATGTAGCATGGTGTGTTGCTTTAGAAATTATTCTTTGAATTGGCTGATTTTCAGCTGTAAGGAAGTCTAGAAGGATTTTATCCCACTTCTGCCTCCTAGCATTTTTTTCCCAATAGCACACTGATAAAAGGTTTCCTGGGAGGCTTCTATTTTTCCAATAGACAGAGAAATCTAAATTGCCTCTGGGCATTTTCTTAGTTCTAATGAGTTAAGCTGGGTCCAGAAAGAATATCTCCACAGAATGGAGAGATACAATTTGGAAATGCGTTTTGCTGTTAATACAGGATGTTGTGAAATAGCAGATTCAGGCATTAGGAATGCAATGTTGTGAGGTGCTAGGTTGTGACTGTACTTGCAGCAATTTGCATAGTGTTTTCTGCAGGTCTTTATTAGTTCACTTTTATTGCTATTTCATTTCCCATGATAAAGAAGTGGAAGACCCCCTTCCGGCAAAGAAAAGAGTCTTTGCAAATTATGCTGCTCAAAGAAAGTATTGCTCTCTGTAACTGCACTATTCCATACTCATTATAAAGATTTGTAAGTTTACACAGTTACTGTTTTTCACTTTGTGCTGCTATCAGTTTTGCCTATGGAAGAGACACACTTTATCTTACCCAAAAAGACCAGATACTCAGAAGAATTTCTCAAGTGTTATAATGTGTTGTGATTGCACTTTTAAAATACTTGGTTGTTGTTACTCTGTTTATCCCAAAGGACAAATATGAGAAACACTCAAGGAATATCACATAATTCAGAAGATTTATGTAAAGGCTACTTATAGTCAGTCAGCTGTTCTTAGCTATGGCCCATGGATGGTTTGTGGCAATCTAGAGAGAAAGAGATAGGTATCTGGCTTTTCATGTGACTGACTTGTCTTCTTGCATGTGAATTGAATGAAGCTACATCTATTCATATAGTGCTATACAGTGTTTTTCCATATAAGCAATTACAACATTTAATGCAAGCCATGTATGTAAGTGCAAATGAGGAGATACCATTGTAGGGACCATGACTGGAAGAGCTGCTGTGCTGTGGGCCAGAGATCCTTGTTTTGCTTGGTGATCTGCCCTGCATCAACATGTATCGAGTAGCTTGAGAGCCAGCAAAACTTGCTGATTGAGATTTGCCTACAGATTTAAACGTACATCTCTATAGGTGACACCAGGCAGGTGAAGGGTGTGTGCCTGCAGCTGTCTTCCCCCACTGCTTGTAGGCTCCTTCTAACTGTTCAGTGTGGGAGCTCAGGAGAGCTCTGGAGCCACCTTAACTTATCTGAGCCATAGGATGGCTTTTATGGCCTTGGCTTCAAGGAGCTGAGGGTGTTCAAAGTGCCTGAGAGCTACTTGCCTTTGTCATCCCTGCAGCTGAAATCAGGCGTATGCCGTCTATTAATGTGTGGTCTGGAGTTTGAGAGCTCATCTGAGAAGCAGTTTGTTCACCTTGTGAAGGTTAATGTTTGGCAGGGATTTTTGTTTGTTTGTTTCCATGCCTGGGGTATACATTTGACAAGATAACAGGAGTTGACAAACTGTTTACCTGTTACTTGGACCACTTCGCCAACACACGTTTCTTGACATCGTGCACAATAAATACTGTACCTGGTGTTGCAGATTTCAATAAGCTGATATCTATCGTAGATCCTCAGAAGAAAGTTTTCAAAGGTGAGTACTGTTATATTCCTCTCCTCCCAATTTTAAATGCTTTCTGATAAGGCGTTCTTGTAGATCATATATTATCAGGTTTTGCCTAGTATTTCCTAGGGCATAAAGAGAGACTTTCCCACCTTCAGAATAGTTTTTGTTCTAAGTTTACATTAAGTTTTTCATGTAAATGGGACATGCAGGCTTTATTAACTATATTGAAAGGGTCCATGGTGGGAGACTGGCCACATGAATTTAAACTTCACACCTTTGAGTTCTGAAGTTCATCAGAACCTAAAATTCCTCTGTGAGAATTTTTCTAAAAACTCTTCATTTTCTGGACAGGTAGATTTAAAGGAAATTTATTAAAAGGTAATAGGTGGGAGGAAGGAATCAAAACCATTATTTATAAAATCAAGAAGCAGTCCCTCAGTTCACATCCCAGTGGGGTCTGTGGAATCACAAATTTCTTGGATTACATCAAGGAATCAGAAGATCCAACTAGGTATTGCTGCTACTGGACCTTTTAGCTGTGCCCTACTTTCTTCTCCTGTTAGAGCTCTGGCAGAAAGTTATATGAGATTATTTATTAATATTTTCTGAAATAATGAAATTATTATTTCTTTTTAGAATTCAGCATTCCTTCAGAAAAATGAAACATATATTTATGTTCATTGTCAGACTGGGTTTTCTGTTTGATTTTTAGAAATAGAGAAGTAATGATGCTTTTGGGAATTTAAATAACTAGAGACAATGACTGATGATGGAAACTTGTTTAAGAGGGTTAAAAGGATATTAGGGTAATGCAGTCAATGTGAATAAAATAATGTTTTCATGTCTTCACAAGAACTTAGTACTCCCTCTTGAGTTACTCAGGGTATCTCTTCAGATTTGAATTACTTTTACCCACAACTTTCAGGAATTTAAAAAAAAAAAAAAAGAAAACAAAGAAAAATCTAGAGACATTTCCTCATTGTTTCTTCTGCAGCAATCTGCTGAAAGACCAAATAGTATGGGATATTTATCATACACCTTTTATCTGCAACATAAAACACCTTTGCATCTCCTTTCTGTGTGGATGGGAATAAGAGCTATGTTTTCTAGCTAGTTGACCCGGAGATTATTCCCGAGGCAAACTACATCTGTGTCATCATGCTGTGTCAACAGCACGTTGAGTAGTGTAGCACTGCTGAGTATATCTCAGGGTCATAATCTCTCTCAACCAGAATTGACACAAGTTGCAAGCAAGAAAATAATCTTGTGAGGACACTGAAGGGGATAAATGCACCCCTACAGTGCACATTTAGGTGCTGTAACCTACCATGCACAGAATTTTCCTTAGTAGTTACTTCGGAGAATAGGGAGAATTCTCTTTGGAGAATATTCTATTTCTATCAACCAAAAAATAGGCAAACAAATTATGAGGACTTGTCATGGTTTAACTCCAGCTGGTAACTAAGCATCACACAGCTGCTTGCTCCCCATCTCCCCCTCAGTGGGTTGGGGACATGAATGGAAAGAACTCCTGTGTTGATATAGACAGTTTAATAGGACAACAAAGGATGATGATAGTGCTGTTTATGTATAAAACAACTGTTGTAAAAAAACAGTTGCTCCCCACCTACAAAGAAAAAAACCCAAACTTTATGCCAAATCTGTTTCCGAGCAGTGATCTCATCCCCCAACTGGCCTCCCCAGTTATATGCTCTGGAATATCCCTTTGGTCAGTTTGGGTCAGCTGTCCTGGCTGCGTCCCCTCCCAACTCCTTGTGCACACCCAGCCTGCTCGCTGGTGGGATGAGAAGCAGAAAAGGCCTTGGCTCTGTGTAAGCACTGCTCAGCAATAATGAAACATCTCAATGTTATCAAAACTGTTTCCAGAACAAAGCCAAAACATGGCCCCATACTAGCTACTATGAAGAAAATTAACAGCACAGGAACAAAGACTTAATAAAAAAAAAAATCTAAGTATTTCTCAGTGGCCAAAATAGTAATTATTTTCTAGTTCCCAAGATAACACCAAGACAGAGCAGGCAAAAAACACTGAAGAATGTCTGCAGATTATATCAACATATTTACTTTCACAAGGTTAGGCACCTTCAGCCATGTTCAGACATATATAAAAAGCATCACTGTCAGTATGTTTTGCTTTGTAAGTATTTTCCTACTGAATTGCCCATTGGAAAAAGAATTATTCTCAGAAAATTTCTGAAAGAACAATGTTGGGACCCATTCTTTCTTCACTTTGAATCTTGAAAATCCATTTTTAAGGCTTAGAAACACTAAAAGAGAATAACACTGTAGGGATGAAACCCTAACCGTCTTTTAATGCCTGTAGCAAGACACATTCCACAGGCTTCTGTGGAGGGGGGTTCCTTTTGTATGCATACTTCTTAATCATGACACACGTGCTCTCGGTTGCAGTAACCAGGCAAATGTCTAATGTTCAAGTACAGACCTACATTATGTTCTGGCAGCAGTATCTATTGGCTAGTGAAGACAGTGCCATGCATTAGAAAAGACTGAGACACAGCTTTTTCCAATATTTGTGTGTATATTTTGTTTGAATAGATAGAATTGTCTTTTGCTGAATTAAGGGGAGGGCAGGCACCGAGGAATATGAGGTTCTCGAATGTTCACACAAGAGAAGAAGAAACTATGTGCTTCTCATTTGGTTTTCTCTGTTAAGGGTTACTTCATTTCAAAGTTTTAACCTTTCATTTGGAAAATGTGCAGCAGTTCTAAGAGTACTAATGTAGTAAGAGCACTAATGCATACATACTAAAAGAAAAGTAAATCAGCAAAGGTAAAATTCAAGTGCCCATACTCACTTCATCTCCCTCTGACATCCGAAAATGCATCTGTAGGCCATTGGGCTTTGCTTTCTCTTAACATTTCATTCTTTGTCATTTATGAGTGGTGCTAGTGCTGTAACTGTAAAGAAAGCTTTTTGATGAAGATGTTAAAAAGTAAAGATTCAAACATGGGAAATGCTTAAGTACCTGAAGGGAGGACATGTAGAATCCAAGAAAATATTCTAGAAAGACATCTCCCTTTGCGGCACATCAGAATATGGGTTTGCACATTCCTTTCTGCATGAATGTGTTAGATCCCCCTCCCTCACTTTCTCCTCTGAAAAACCCTGCTCTGTATTGCAAATTATTATCTGCTGGCGCCAGGCCTGGACTCCTTACAAGTTGGAAACCATTTTATATGCTGTAGATTCTTTTCAGTTTTAAAGCCTTGCATTGGCTTGTGAGCAATGATGACATCAACTCTTGAAATCCAAGTCTAGCTCTATTCTCTGCTCTATAAGGCTTGTAAAGCCAGTAGCATCCGTCTATTGTTTCCAAATAGGATATATTTGAACTGATATTTTTGATGAATGAGCCAGTATTATAGCTTGCTTATTTGTATCCCTTAAATGCGAGTAGATAATTATAAGAAGTAGTTTTTGCTATGTGTAATAAGCCATATTGCAATAAGGACATTTGAACAATATATATTTGGAGAAAAAAAATCTGAAATAGAAATTAATTTTTTAATTTCCTGATCAAGGAAAGCATGTCGTTTTGGTTTCTAATAGTGATGCCATGATTATTTTACATAAGCTAATGTTGGCAGGTGTTAAGTAGTCCCTAGGATCAGAGCAGTAGTATCTGATTGTATCAAACACAGGATTTACTCAGGACCTCACTGTTTGTGTATAGCATTATATGTACTTAATATTTATCTCACTAATATGAAATAACCGATATTATGAGATAATATGGCTGACTTAGATTCCACTCTAATTACTCTATATACTATTCAAGTGTAAGCTAGAATATGCTGCACAAAGGCATTTCTGAGCTTATATCTCTCCTGTAATTGTGTAGATGACAGGTACGTGTTTAAGAAAGGTTGAAAGGTAATAAATTCAGTTAATAGTAAGACAGGTAGGCTTTTTATGTTTGATGTTGTAGTTCAAAGTTTTAGGTGTTCTAAGAGAAAATCTAGAGACTGTGGTTAACAAAACCTCACTACTGTGCTGAGTCTGTGATCCTTACAAGAGGTTAAGAGCAAACTTAATGTGGTGTATAAACATGATACTTTTCTATAGCAGTTTTCCTTGCTGGAAACTGTTCATGAGTCAATTATTGCAGAAGCTTTGTAAGGTAGATAGGAATTGTGAATTCTGTTCTATATGGTGGACCAAGAACAGGTGAAAATGGTTCTGTAAGGATTGAACTGGGAACCAAACTTGATAATTCTTGGACCATAGAAAGATACAATTAGGCATCTTTGCAGGCCTACTTAAACAAGAATTTTGGAAGTTTTGGGGTTTTTAAAGATGCTGGACTTTGTGGGGTGCAAGAGGATTGTAGGACTTTTGGAAGATTACCCCTGTATACAGTTCAAAGGGAACATAACCAATTTTTTCACCTGTTTCTGCACGATCAAGGGAATTCAGAGTAATGAAACTTACCTCTCGTGTCATGAAATAATGGCAAGAGAACAGGTTCAAGTTGTTAGAAATCATGTCCGTTAACATCGTTTTCTCTTATGGAGGAACACAGCAGTAATGTGAAATACAATGTGTGTACAGCCACACTTTTTTTTTTTTTATTCAGTCTTCTGCATAATCACCTTTTTATTTTTATTTTTTTTATCTTTTGGGGAGTGGGAGCAACTCCTGTAACCTTATGACATTGAATAGGAAATAATCCAAATTTTGATCACTTTGAGTATCAATTATATGGTTTAGTTGCATGAGCTGATCACAGCTTAGTAAGTAAGGTACATTTAATCAATAGTGAAAGCCAAAATGAAGTCTGAAAGAAAGAACTTAGAAAAGGAACATTGCAATCAAATCAGAGTGATGGAAGGTGACAAGGCCATGCATTCTTCTCCATTTCAGAAGATGTTTTTCTCAGTTGGAGCATCAGTTGTCACTGAATACACCGTACTGTGCTTTTCAGTGATGGTTTTTGTATGAATAACCAGGTCAGCCAGTTGTTTAAATAAAGTTGAGAGAAAAATATCACAGCAAAATGAGAGAGGGGAACAGCTATATTCTTTAAACATCATATTTTCTTTGTTATTCTTACTTTTCAAATACTGGACACAGATGATGAAAATCTTTTCCTTCTTAGGTCATAATTGTTTCTTTGTTCCTTTATAAAGATTCATAATATGTTTGTGATGATTTTCTTCAGCAATTGACTGTGATAGCAGAGATAACGATAGGAGGAAGAGAATGAATAATAGGAAAAAGAGACTATTGGAAACAAAGTTACCATGTTTGTCTAATTGTCTTCATTTCTAACTGTGGGGCGGATACAAAAAATAGAAAATATTTTTGACATTTAACAGTAAATTTGTGTCTGAATCATATGCAAACTGTCAGATAACTCAAATAGTACATGTCAGTGACTAAAAACCCTGAATTTTAAACTGCTCTGTTCCTTCCAAATCTTATCACAATTAGTAGGAGACAATTGAGGAACCTGCTTATGAAGTCATATTCCTCATGAGGCAACAAACCTTGACATCTTCAGGCAATTTTTTTTTTAGTTTTCCATGTCTGTATGATCATAAATACAGGAATAATTGATTTTACTTATTTTCTTGTTTACTTTTAAGTAAAATGTTAAAATGAAGAGTCTGATGAGCACTTACCGCTATAGGTGTTAGGGTCCAGGAACAAGCAAATGATCGGTTCATGTGTAACTTTGTTCCCGAAAATAGTTATGTGGACTTCTTATATGATTATTCTTAATTATGTGCTTAATTATACTTATACATATACACATATATATAATATATATAAAATATATTAAGCACATAAATAATATGCTCTTTATTGTATATAAGCATAAATTTATGACAGAGCCAAGACTGAAATGTACAGGACTCTGCAGGACCTTGCTTAATCCCCTATACTTATGAGTCATCTAAGGTGAGCACAAAGCTATATTTTTTCCTTAATATAATATGTGGAGTATATATACAATATTGTATTTCTGTTGAGAAAGTGCAAAGATATGGAGTTTCCACATAGCACCTCCAGAAAAGAGACAGCAAAAGAAGGAATGCTGTGTGACCCTGGACAATTTCTGAATCTCTTGAATACCAGGCTGGTTTTGACTTCGAAAATCTAACTATTTTATATCTCTAAATATATGATTTGGCATATGATCTGGATTACTTTGACATGTTTTAAAATTTGTCTGGTTCTGTTGGGGTTTTTTCAGTATTTATTTGATATTATATGAAATTATGTAAAACATTGTCTTTTCACCCTCACTGAAATTAATTGAAATACAGGGTTTTGGGAATTTTTGGTCAAAAAGCTGAGAAAAAGACAAAAGCTTTGTCTTTTCAAAGCTTTTGTGAGGAGGCTCTTCACTTTTTATTTTTGTTCGAATTTTTTTTTTTTTAAAGTTTGCCGGGTAAACACGTGTCATTTTCAGCTGTAATATTCAGTGAGTTGGAGCCAAATAACATATACAGTTTGAGAGTTGCTGTATATGTTGACTGTGCTGGAAAGCATAAATCCTGAAACATAAGAAGTCCTAATGTTTTGTGCAGACCTCTTCCTTTGATCTCGTCTCTCTGACTGCATTCCTGCTTGACATTTCACTGGTCTTTTTTTGTTTCCATGCTTCCAATTTGTCATTGGCCATCTCTTTTTTCACAGTTGCTTAAATGCTGTCTCACAGATTGCTTGCAATCAATCCTGTACATTGATTCTGTATTTTGCTATGATTTCCTTTCTTTGACAGATACTTGTGTGCTTAAAGTTTCTGTTGAAAGAATCTCTTTGGCTTGAACCCAATCATGAGTTACCATACAGGAGTTAACCAGGAGTTACCATTCTGACTTTTTCCCATCCCAGCATTGTTGAGAAATATCCCTTTCTTGCGTCCTCCCCACAAAAAACATTCTGCACAGGAAATAGGCAGTTGATCCTCATTTCCTTACTTCAGTTTCAAGCTGTTTAAAGCAACCAAGCATAAGATGAGTCAGCATCTTATTTAGTCCTATATCATCATCAACATACTTATCTCAAGCCCTTTGTGTTTTCATTATCGTTTCCCTCCAGCGTTAGCTGATTGCATGTTGCTGCAGGATCTCACCGAATGACTGTAAACCTAGGGAACGCTTATTGGCATTGAAACATCCTGGCTAACTTGCCTTTGCTTCACACTGTACCTGGACTTTTCTCTGATTTTAGCCACTTTTTGTCTCAGCAGCTGTGTCCTGGGAGATCCACGGTAAATGTGTTTAATGTATTCTGCTTTTGTAAGTAATTCCCATCTGAAATCCACCAGAAGCATGAATCAAGGTTATGTGCGCTGACTGAAAAAAAGGGGAATGCTTAATGTGCTCCTTGATTTCTCTGCTTCCACAGCACTGTCAGTACCTCAGTGAAAAGACACTTCGGCTTTTATTGCCACCGCGAGCAAGAACAGCAGTGCTTCATTCCTGTGGTGGGAGCACATCAACCTCCTAACACCCTTCTGTGACATTATTTCAGACTGACTCAGGGGGGATAGATGTCTCCTACTAAACCACCAACACAAGTGTCTCAAGTATCTGCGTTTTCCTTTGGAGACAGCACTTTGGTGTTCAGCAGGCCTGATCCTGCTTAAGGTGGTGAATACTCGCCTTTGATCTGCTTAGCAAGCAAACCCCACAAAGCAGTCTTACAGTACCTCCTTGCTTTGAAGGCCCTAAGATAATGGCTAATACAGTCGGTCAGCCCCAAGATATTAATGCTTGTCCTCCCTAAGTTTCTGCACTCTGATTCTTTGGGTTCTACCTTACAAGTATATTCACCAGACTTCTCTTACAACTTTGTTTGATGACATTCAGCACGTTCCTGGCATCTTTGCTTTCCTCCTATTACTCTTACATTTCTACACCTTCTTCCAGGGCCACCACTTGCACCATTTAGATTTGAAGTTCAAAAGCAACATGTTTGGCAGCTGTTCGCTTTGCTATGGTACCTATCTCGTTGCAATAAAACTGGTTCCTGATTTTTTTTTCTGCTTAACATCCCATCCTGCTCATACTTGTCATTAGTGAGGTCTTACGACTACTCTGTTAGCTGTGTGCCATGTCCCAGCCCAAGCTCCCGCTCTCCTCCTTGGCCTCTTACATTTTCCATTTTTTTCCAGAGGAAATTACTTATAGTTATTTGTTGAATTTTCTCCATACTGCCTTTATGTGTCTACCTGCCTGTATTAATCTGTTTCTTTGCATGCTAATCCAACATGAACAAGAGTTGCCACCTCTGGCAATTTGCTTTCACAGCTTCTGAAGACTGAATGCTAGTTTCAACAGGAGCCTCTCAGCTCTGAGGTGATTTAGTAACAGACAGCGGAAATCCCTGTCATTCTTCCGACTCACTGGGACAGGCTCATGTTTTATAGGTTGACCTTGTGCTGTTTAAGTTTGTTAAGTAATGTTCATTGAAGTCAGCTAAGGACCTGCGCTCTCGTATATGGGAATGAAATCACAGGCTATGCACAACTCCATTTAGGAGGAAGCGTGGGATCCTATCTGCTGGCCAGCAGAGGTTGCTCAGAGCACATTAATTGAGTGTTCTGCACTCAACAGTTCTTTATATCTTAGTAATTCCAGTCCCGGAGTTTTTAATTATCTGCGGGATTTGCTCCAACATCCTGTTTCTCCCCTCATGCCGGGTATATGCTCTGATGCCTCACCTCTCTGGAACAATGATGGAGTTGGTGAGGGAAGTAGGAGATCGGGAATTGTCCCAGGAACCTGTCCCTGGGGTGGGTGAGATTGCAGTTCTCGCTGCATTTAGAAATTGTGAAGCTCTCCTTGAATTCATTTCCCATCATTGTGGACTATATATATCCACAAGCATGCTCAGAGATGGAAAAAAATAATATTCTCCTACAATCTGCGAGAAAGGAAGAAATAATTCATTATTGTTTTCCCTCTTTAAGTACCCTTGAGGTCATCAGAGTGCTGATGAAGGCATCAGTGTGGTGTCGAGTTTGGAAAGAAATACAGAAAATTAAGAAATATTTTGGAAAGTTCCAAAGGAAGCCGTGCTGCAGGTTTGGATTCAGACCCAAATGTCTTCAAATTTCATTCACAATGAGGTCTTTACGTGGGCTGCAGAAATGGTCTTGATTATATTTCTCCTGTATCGGCATGCGTGGATCTTCTTTAGGTGATCTGAATTTTGCTATAGTAACACTGCGGAGGCCTTGTTTGCCTCCTAGTGCTACCTTATGCTGGGGTTGGAGAAGCCCACTGCTGTATTTGTGTGTGTGTGTAACTCTTTTCCTTAAACACTTAGCACTTAACTCGATCCTGCATCACATCCATATGATTTCAGATTAACTCCTGTAAGAGTCTTTCGATCTAGGTGAACTAGTTTTATATATTTTAAGTTCAAATCTTCATCTAGCTACTTGCTGTAAAATTAATCTAATTATCATATTACAGTAAGAGGGGGGAATGAGGTAAGGGTACAGAGAACATTTTCCCTGCATTGAGAGTGGGAAGTGTTGCTGGTTTGGTCAAGCAGCCTCATTTCCTTACCTGCCCTTAGGTCAGAATTGATGTTTCACTTCCTTTGGGAGTAGGAAAGTCCAGAGAAAAGCAACAAAGTTGTAATTCCCCACAAAGTGAGGGAGTCTGAGAAAACTAAGCAGCTCATGCAATGGATTTAAGTGCACTCTGCACAATGGCAGCATCAAAAGAGTAATGTCCCTTCCTAAGATGATCTTGCTGTGTAATGACGGCTGAATGTCAAGCAAACACATGATTTTTTTGAAGTCTCATGTATTTGGCATTGAGACAGGGTTTTGTTCTTAGAGATTCCTTTTTTTTTTTTTTTAATTTTTAATCCGTAGAATAGCTTAATTAAGGGGCAAACAGAACTTCTCAGGTTTGCATGTGTGGGGTGGTGACATTATAAAAAACATGAATAACCCCAATACAGTCTCAGTATTACTGAGCCATTAGCAACAGACTGTTTTGTCTTTGTGGTTTGGAATTGGAATTTATCCAGTTGTTGCCGGAAGGCTACATTTAATTTATACTGTGTTTGCATAAATAGCTTATTTGTAAAAATCGCATTTTACTTGAACAATTCTAAATGATGCATTTATCACAGGGAGAAAAATGGTCTATTGTTCTCTTTAAATAAAATGGTACTGCCCTTCCAAAGTATCCAATCAACAAAAACATGAAAAATCACAGCATACTTAATATGTTGCTTATCTCGTCCCCAGAATCAGCTCTCATGCTCATATCCTCTGGGTTTGTAAAATTCAAAAGATTCTTTGAATTACTCTCTTAATTATGATGTTGGCATTATAATTACTTGCTAAGAAAGATTCTTTAACAATGACATCCTTGTTATCAAAGCAGTTGCGTTTCTTTGCCTGGTATGAATAGCTGCATGCTCAGAACAGGACAGTAGCAGCTGTCGTGGGAGGCTGACTGGCTGAAGGAGGAAAAAAGGTTTGGGTTTTTTTGACTCTTACACACCTTTTAGCACATTTTTTTTAAGGTCACATGTAGATAGTAGAGCCATGCAATTGGTGCATACTTTTTAATCATACCATAGTTTATCTTGTATTCTTTTTAAAGTTGGGGTCAATCAAGAGTAATACAGTATTTCTAAGTTCCGTTTGAAGTTTCCGTGTCTCTGTAGTAAGTGTGAAACCAAAACAGAAGTGTAATGACTGCTGCTAATTCCAGCCAGGAGTTGTATCGTTTCTTTAGAAGAAATGTGTATTTTGCCATTTCTTGTCACATATAGTTGCTAGACACATATTTGAATCTCTGTGGCTCAAGTCTCTGCCATTAACTCTTAAATTGGAAGATCATTCTCTCTTTTTCTGACACTTAAGTATCGATAGAACAGATTGTTCCCTGCCACATGGGCCTTTCCTTCCTTATTTTTCCATGCCTCTTTTCCTTTTTCTCCTTTCTTATCCTCTCCCTTCCCTTTCCCTTCCCCATCATATTTTCAGTATGTACAGGTTATCTCTTTTAATTTCTATTGTTCTCCTTTTCCTGTTCCTGTTAACAATTATCTCTCCCCTTCCCCTTCTTTTCTCTCTTTGATCCACAGGTTTTGCAGTGCATGTTGGTCTCCCTTCATTCAGAACTTGACATTCAAAGGTACTTGATGAAAATTGAATCCTCTCAGAGAGTTAGTACTGTACTTTCTTTTTTCTGCACTCTGCTGTGGATTGAGTTTGTTACCCTTTAACTGTGCGTGTCTTGCTTCACAACTAGTGTTCTCAAATAAATATGGATCCGCATGCTTTTCCTGCTGCATTTCACAGCAGTGAAGTGTCTTCACATAGATCAATTGCATATGGGGGTGTGATGCATGTGCATCCTTTGACAATATTTTAATTCTGACTTTTCCTTTAATTGCATGATAGACACAAAGTCCACACACTTGACTTTAGATGCTTAGAAATCCACCAAAATTCAGTGGGAGGTCCTAGTGATCCCTACCAGCTGTCCCAATTCTAGCTTTATTTATGTACTTGGAATGAGCTAAAGTGGTCAAAGTCTTGCTGCAAAGTTAAGAACAGTTCTGTGAGCACAGGGGTAAATAGTCTTGCATTTGGCATGCAAAAAACCTTAGTAGCTTGCAAAATGATCGTCTTTGTACACTGAGCACCTGTTGAGTAATCTGTTGTATCTCACGGTTTTTATGGTGAGCTCCTCTTCCATGTCTGTATGGCTTGTAGTACCATGTAGCATGGTTCTCTACTACAGCTGGCTGAACATGAGCCAGCAGTGTGCCCAGGTGGCCAAGAAGGCCAATGGCATCCTGGCCTGTATCAGGAATAGGGTAGCCAGCAGGGTGATTGTCCTATTATACTTAACTCTGGTGAGGCCACGCCTCAAGTACTGTGTACATTTTTGGGCCCCTCACAAGAAGGACTTTGAGATGCTGGAGCGTGTCCAGAGAAGGGTGACAAAGTTAGTCAAGGGTCTGGAGCACAAGTCTTATGAGGAGTGGCTGAGAGAGCCAGAGCTTGTTAGTCTGGAGAAAAGGAGGCTGAGGGGAGACCTTATCGCTCTCTACAACTACCTGCAAGGAGGGAACAGAGACATGGGGTTTGGTCTCTTCTCTCAGGTATTGAGTGATAGGATGAAAAGAAATGGTTATAAACGGCACCAGGGGAGATTTAGGTTATTTATAAGGAAGAATTTCTTTACTGAAAGAGTTGGTAAGCATTGGAAAAGGCTGCCCATGGAAGTGGTGGAGTCACCATCCCTGGAAGTATTTAAAAGGAGAATAGATGATGTGCTGAAGGACATGATCTAGAGGTGGTCTAGGCAGGGTTAGGCTGTGGTTTGACTCGATGATCATAAAGGTCTCTTCCAACCCAGGTGATTCTATGATTCTAGGTACCTTTTTCCCCACCCAGGCAGTGCACATGCATGTACCTTTTAGATACGTGCATAGGAGGTGTCTCTGCATTGCTTCTGCTGTAGTCAGAAGTGCAGTCGCAAAAGCACCAAGGTAGTGTGCTCTGCAAGCAAGGAATGAAGCCTTGGCACAGGCAGAGGGCACAGCAGCTTATTTGCACCTGATTTGTTGCTTCCCAACTAATTTTGTTTCCACTTGCAGGATTTCAGTAGACCAATAAGCCTGCCAACCACAGGGAAGGGTTGGAAGAGGTAGAGGTGTGGAGAACAGCAAGGCTTCTCCCGCCTTTGCTGAGGCAATGGCCTCAAGGGAGAGGAAAAGGAATGAATGGGCATGGTGTCAGCATCTTTCTCACAGCAGCCATCTAACCCTGTCCAGGTACTAGAGCAACAAGCTCCAATGGTGCTTCATCACATTGACTTCCATGAGCAGAGGCTGAAGATAAGTAACCAGTGTTGGTGTGCTGCTGATGGAGGCTGCTCTGCCTCCCGCGTGCTCTTCCACAGTGTTTGTTCTTTCTGGGGGCTGGTGGCACCCACCAGCTGCTGGGTCCCTGCCCACACAGAGGGCAGCTCACACCCTGCCCTGAAGACCTTGCTCCCACCCACCAGACTTCATGTTGATGGCACTTTTCCAGTTATTTTTAAAATAGCACGTTAATGAAGAACTTCTTAGTTTGCATAAACACTGAAAAAACAGGTTTTTCCAGGCCCACTGCATGGTGTTCCTTTGCTTTGGGAAACAGACACCACAAAAACAGACCCTCCTCCTATTTTCCTTAGGGACATGTGTGGGAGAACAGGGATGGGTAGATAATAATTTTCTTGAATCAGAACACACTATCCCCTAGGTACATTTAGGCATCTGGTGTGTGTGTATATATCTCCCTTGCTTTTTTTTTTTTTTTGCATGTGGTTTTAAATGTATAAAGATCTTTCCCCTTTAATCAGCATGACAGTTTTTGTTTAAATCATCCCTTTTAATCTTCCGAGTTCTCATGACAGTTTTGGGGATTGTGTAGGTAGGAGTTACCTCACCCGCTGCTGATGAAACGCAGCCATCTCCCGGCTGGAACAAGGGGTCATGCTGGCTCATGAATACTTCACAGTAGGGTTTTTAGGAGGAAAAAGAGAAATAGCTTCCAACTGAAGCTGCCATAAGATTTTAATTAAGACAAATGTTGATGTCCAGGCTGGAATTTGTGGATAACTTACTTAAACAAAGTAATAATACACTGTAGCTGTGATGCAAGAATATGACAGAGGCTATGAAAAAACAAATTTTACTGTGAGCAAAATTGATGGAGCCATCGAAGCCTTTGTGGGGAAGAAGAGCAAGGTGATCAGTCACTTGTAAAATTGAGCTACCACATGTAAATACTTCATGTAACATGAAAAAATACTTCATGTTACAAAGCATTAGAGTTAAGCAGAGTTATATTTTAAAATGAAAATTTCTTTCATTCAGTATGATATTTGCCTATTTCTAATGGGTGACTATTAGTTTTGTCTATCATTCCACTTAAATTTCTACTCTAAAACCTCAGGCTGGCAATTGTAGAAAGAGAAAACAAACCTTGGCTTTGGACAGAAAGCTACCAAGAAGTATTTTTACACTTTTACATGAATGGCTTGGGTTTTTCTGCTATTTCATGTATTCCAGAGAGATGCCACAGCATGTTGCATATTTCAGTCTGGACTTGTCTGGACCAATTAAGCTGCTCTTAGACGGGCTGCTGAGCTCCTTAGGGCAACATTTTCAAATGCAAGTTCCTCCAATTAAATATCTGAATAAGAGATCTGGCAGTGTAAGTGCTAAGCACCTACAGCTTTTATTGCCTCTAATGAATATCTTTACTGTAAACACACAGCTTTCCTTAAAAACAGGCTTCAATGTATCTAGCTGCCTACAGTTAGAAACCAAAGTTTGAAAATGTTGCTTTATGTCAGTCATTCATTTACAACAGCATTTTATTGAAATTTTTCTCTACTAACTCTGGGCATCACCCTACTGAAGAGTGAGCCTTGGTCCTGCGAAGGGCGAGCAGGAGTCGGCAGCCTGGTTATGTCCTGCTCCGTGATTCACAACACTAGGGATTAAAAGAAACAGGGTTTGGCAGCTTGCCACAGCAGGGAGCATGCAGCTGGCCACCAACAGGAGCTCGCAAAGCTCATGGGAAAATGTGCAGATTTTTAGGATGATTTGAATATCATTCCAACCTAAAAGCAGATAAATCCTGACACGTCATTAGGTGTGCGTTTTTTCCCTCTAGGTGAAAGAAGCTGGAGTCAGAGAGTGGTGATAAAGAGCCTGCCATAAGTAGAGAGGAGTTTTATCTTCAGATAAATTAGTAGAACTGAATAAAATAACTACTCGGCATGGTGCCCTGGACCTGCCGTAGCAGTGGGTTCTGGTAACACACTGAGCGTTACTGGGTTTTCATGCAGCACCTTCCTGTGGCCCCTGGTGCCATTGGCTGGGTCATTATCCCCTCTGTGTTCATGCCAGGGAAGTGGAATGCTTTCTTTTACCTTACTTGGGAAAATTCTTCTGGGTCTGTTCCTCCCTTCTTCAGAGCGTGGAAAGGTCTGCAATGGGACTGTACCTCAGGTTCATGTTCACTGAATTAATTGCTTTCCTTAATTGCCATGCTGCAGGCAATCCCGGGGAGGGCTCTGTGACTTGTGCTTTGCTTGCCTTACTCCTGCCTTACTCCTGTGGTGAGTATGGTGAGCTTAGGCCTTCCTCAGGGCCACCAGGAGCAGGAGCAGATCAGTACCTCGGGTGGCACCTAATGCAGCACATGCTTCAAGGCCAGGGTGGGTGCAGGCAAGTGGGGTACCTTGGTTCAGTGAATCACAGAATGGTTTGGGTTGAAAGAGACCCCAAGGATCATGGAGTTCCAACCAGCCTGTCACAGGCTGGGCCATCAACCTCCAGGCCTGGATCTAGACAAGGTTGCCCAGGGCCCCCTCACACTTGGCCTTGTACACCTCCAGGGATGGGGCATCCACCACCTTTCTGGGCAGCATGTTTCAGCACTTCATCACTCTATCCATAAAGAACTATCGTAGAGCCCCGATATCTAATCCAAACCTTCCCTCCTCTAGCTTAAATACATTCCCCGTTGTCCTACCACTATCTACCCTTGTAAAAAGCTGATTCCCCTCCTGTTTATACACACAGTGCTGGGGATGGTAGGCACTCTTGGCTCAGGCACTGTGCTACTCACAAGGAAGAAGGACTTCTGGCATTTTGTACCACAGAAATGAATAATGTCACCCAACTAAGAGTGCTCACGAGCAAGGATGGCTTGTAACTCATCATCAGTTCAACAGAAAACAATGAAACTTTTTTGTTCCAAACACAGAAATAAATGCCAGAGACATCTGTTGGCCCGTAAGTAGGCAAGAGGAGACAGCATAAATAACTCCCATTGAGTCTGCGTGGTGTTGAATAGGCAGTTGCCCTCCTGCTCCCCTCAGTTCCTGAGAGCACAGATGCTGGCATGCCCCTGCTTCTGTTGTGGTACAGTCTCCAACTGATGGTGTCTGAAAGGAACATGCCATAGATTTTTCCATCGTATAATGGTGAAATAACACACAGAGAAGAGTGAGCGTCTCAAGAAAGATGGTTTTATGTTGCATTCAGCTGCTGAATCACCTCTCCGCCCCCAGTTCCCCCAGTGAGAGACAGTATCCAAATGCATCCATTGCATAGATGTAACATGAACTTTAGTTTATATAGACATGTATAAGCATTTAACTTTTCTGAGAAACGGTATGGAAAACATTGTTAACAGTAAATGGTTAAAAATAAGAACATGTGGATAATATTTGCTTTCTGTCCAACAGCAATATGTCACTAATAGCATGTCCAGACAAGTAAAATCCTGTAGTTGTGATAATATGGGACCCCAAAGACTCTGTATTTTTTGAAAAAGCAGATCCCTCATTCAGACAACCATAATTTGGATCTAACACTAATGAGAGGAAGAAACTTTATTGTTGCAGTAATAAGAGCTCATATGCAGTGACAATATTTCAGAGTTTATAAACTCATCCTACATTAGCACAGACTGTTTATATGCATATTTACAGTCTGTCACATGTCCTGCAGCCATCTTCAGCACAAGTCATGAGGCAAGTAGTTTACTCGAAGGTCAAGAAAAGTAGGTTTCTGTTTTTCTTTTCATTTTTCTTCATTATTTGTAAAGTGAAGCATAGACCCGAATGTTGGGTTTGTTTTTGCCTGTGCTGAACATGTTCTTTAGCGCACACAATTGGAAAGAGTTATTTTATTAGTGCTGTGTTATTTTTTGATGTCTTTGTTTACCATTTGTACACTGCCAGGAGTGCTAGCAACTTCGAAGATGCATATGATAAGTTTCTTCTGAAGAGATAAGTTTCTGTCAAGATAAAGGCTAAGGAAGTTCCTGGAGACAGGAAATAAAAAGTGTGAATTGATCAAGAGATTAAATCAAATCCTTCTCTAGGTCATGGGATTTTGTCTTAGTTGTCTGTGAAAACATGTGAAGCAAACTTGCAGGAGAGATTTTTAGAATGAAAAAAGGGGAAAAGCTTTCAGTTATATAGATTATTTTGGTAAATAACTGGAAATGAGCATGGGAAGATGTTATGAAGAGCTTAGATATAATACTGGGTAGAACAAATAGGTGAGAGCATTACCGGGGACAGACATGAGCAGAGGACCAGAGGCAGAAGTATGCACAGTACTTGAAGAACATCTTTGGTGCCTCGTGACTGACTGCTCATTATAACGGCATCTCTGCAGTATTTCACTTTGCCTTATTCAGGTACCTTCTAATTTTATTCCCGACGATTTGATATTTTATTTAATTCCAAGAGCCTTTCACTTTTTCCCTTTTTTTTTTCTGCATCAGTGAAAGAAATAAAGCAGATATGTTAAAAGTCCATACTTTGGATGAGCTGTAGCAGAAAGACATCAGTCACGAGGCACAATTAACCATGTTTTTAATTCTTGATCAAATCCCAAGAAGGTACTAGAAATTCTCTAATGGCTACCTCCATGTTATTTACTCTTAAGTATTTACCATGGAAATGTTACAGGGATCTATGTCCTTGTAAATAAAATAGTATATCCTGGATAAAATTGTAATCTCAAAGCACTATGTAATTATATAGAAGTTCCTGCCAGTACTGTTTAACCTATTTCAGCCTTTCCTTTTTGCTGAGCTTCTTACCCAGAACTAGCTTAAGAGATATTTTATCAGAGGAATTTTCTAAGGGGTTCAGCCCTACTCAGCTGTCTGAAAAATCAAGCACAATGAGCTAGGCACAGGGATGTCTCCTACTAACATATGACTGGCAGGAGGAAAGACCATGGCTGACTGAGGAAATTGTGGCCCAAATAGTACTGACACAGTGGAAAAGGAGAGACCTGCTGTCTTGTACTGAAACTTCTTCTGATTTCTGGCATTTTATGCCAGAGGTGTGGCTTGGAAAGTGCTGGTGTTTCCTTGGTTTTTTGTACTTTTGTGAAGAATCTGTTTACAAATTGTGTTAATTTCGGATAGTGCTGCTCCTTGGTGGACATTTCTAGAGTTCTCTTGTCCATTAGGTATTACATTTTTTGCCCTTTGCTAGCAGAATATATTTTATATATTGCTTTCACTAGATTTTTGCAACGCACACCTATAGCACCATCCTGGCTCTCATAGCAAGAGTCTTTGCTGAAACTATCATTGGGTTCTTCTGGGTCCTGAAACAGACTGTATGTTGAATATTTATTTTATAAATGTATGTTAGTTCCTGAAAATTACTTACAAGGACGCTTCCTGAAATACTATTTTAAGCTTTTGAGTATTTAAAAAATATTATTGAAAATTCCATGGAAAAAAAATTACATATGGTATGTTCTATTACCTGTTTCTTTGCCATCTTATTTGATGTTGGAATCCATGTGCTGAATAATTATTACAAGGGTTAGATAGATAGGTAGATAGAAGTCTTCTCCCTTGCTTTATTCAACTCTTTACAGGTCCTTGTAGGTTATGGCTCCATAAATGTTGCTTGTCCTCTCCCTGCTTCATGGGCAGCTTTTTGTAAGACGTGCTGCCTAGGAATCCACTTGATTATTAAGTGGCATTGAGCCTAGTGATCACTGCCAACAATAAAAATATTTTCCTAGGAAATCTGCATTCATATCTCTCAGTCTGTTGTTGCTGTGTTTGAGAATTTTTTAATAATCTGTTTGAAATTCAGAATTACTCCTGAAATAGAATGTTTGCATGAATTGACCGGATCAAATAGCTTGATGCCTTTGATAAATGGTAGATGAATATGTGGATCTCATTAACAGCTTAGATTAGTTTTACATTTTTATTCCTACACTTACTAGAGGGTAATTACTATGGATTTTCACTGGTGTATGTTAAGAGGATGACTGGCCTTCATGTCAGAGCAGATTTGCGTTGCTTCAGAAGTCTCCTTTGGACTGCAGTATTTGGGCTGAGGAATGAAGGCTGGCAAATGGGGTCTTTTCTAATTTATTCATAGGAATGCTGGCATTATCATCCAAGGGGGATTTGAAATGCTGTGTATTAGGTCCAGAAGAACTGCCCCAGGGACAACCAAAGAAACACAACAGTGCTGAGGTTGACTCCATCTGCTCATTGATAGGGCACGCGGGGCAACTGCACAGCTGAAACTGTGTCTGTTGCTTCTGGTAATGGAGTATCCTCTTACTGCTTAAATGTGCACCTGTTCATATGTGTCGATATGCTATAGACATGCAAATGTGTGTCTCAAATGATATCTGGGGATTCAAACAAAAGAGAAAAATAAGTAATAGCAAAGCAAAATAAGTTTGATTCATATTATCAGATTATTTTTTTCTTAAGGAAACAAAAGCTATCCCCTTCCCAGAAAACTGAAGTTAAAAAACTTTTGCAGGTTGATTTTGTTGCTTTCTAATGCATCTTGTTTTATTTTTAGGTACTGTTTTCCAGAAAGTAAGAATTACGTGCCTTCTAGTCCCTTATTAATGGATGCATACAGAGAAGTTATTAAGAAGTGCAAGGAGCTACAAAGCTGTAATGCCTTGGCTTGGTAGTACTCCTGCAATATGCCTGTGTAAATAAAATATTTCAGCAGCAGTGGTTCCCAAGACACTTTGGAAAGTTGAATGAAGAAGTATTGACTAATCAAATTCTTTCTCTGTGTTTGCAGGTCACTCGTCCTCTCTGTAAATTTTCAGGCATAAGTCCCTGCATTTACAACCTGCAGACTAGTGCTGACCATGCTGGAGGCATTTCAAAGCATACTTTAGCTCGCTGAGAACAACTGTTGTTAGCTTTAAGTCCTGCAAAAATTCAATCCTCTTGAACAAGTTCACTGTGGGACATTGGATAATACTGATTTTAATATTAACATTTCTAAAGGGAAAAGTTCTGGAGGGTTTAGCTTTCTTGTGAGGTATTTCTAATCTAGTTTGTGAGCAACTGCACAACTTGGCAAGAGCGGACCTCTATAACCAGCTAATGAAAATCAAATAAAAGTTAAAATTATTCATACTTTCAAGGTCACAAAGTGGGGAATATTATGTGATGCATGCTATTGCTGAAACGAGAAACATCTCATTTCACTTCAAAAACCACTGAAGGAATGAGATGTCAGCAAGATAAGTCATCTTGGCTTTCCAGAAAGAAGCAAAATCTTTTCTGGATCTTGACAGCATCTTCAAACCTAGAGTTGATTTTAATATAGGAGATTTTTAACATACTAACATCTGACCTTAAATGATAGGGAAGTGAAAAGCATATATGGTTTTGCCTGGTGCTGATTATAGGCCTTTTTAAAGTTTATGTTTGCATGTTGGTTTTGGGACAGAGTAAGCTTTCTTTCCTTTGAATTTCTGCTTTTACAGTGTCTGTTCTAGTTTGCTGTGATACAGAGTTTGCTTGAGTGACTGGAAAATTATTTATCCAAAGGAATAGTAACGTGGTTGAGGGAGTTTCACTGGACACTCTTGAGTGTACTTTTAGAGCAACTCCTCTTTATAGAAAGTACTTACAATGTCTCTTATAGTGAGCAAGAAATGGTTCAGGACATTGTATTGTGTTTTTATTAGGCAGATGTTATGATCAGGAGTCAGTGGAAGTGCATAAATGAAACCATCTCTTTCTCTCCTCCTAAAACAGTCACCTTTTTTCCAGATACTAGGCTTAGCAATTGACCAGTATAATTGCCCAGTAAAAATCTATCTTGATTTAATCTTAAATCAAGACATTTCTGATTCATGCTGATTCAACAAAAAGCAAAATAATGGTTTGGGATGTCAGCTTGAAATTTGGATGGCTATTTTGGCCTTGCTGCGTGACCTGTACCTTTCACAGTCAGCACAGCAAAATATACTATGATTGATAGCCTATGACTATATCACAGTACTCTTTCAGAGGATTTTTCTTAGTAGATTAGTCAACATAAGTATGTGTGTGTGGTTGTGTGGACATGCCTATGTTATAGTGGTTGTTTGAGCAGTAAGGAATGGCATTACCATACATCTCCTCAACACATGTCTTATCCTCAGGGCCTTGCTGGCAAGAAAACTTACAATGTGGATATACAACCATAAAAACCTTAGCAGAATACCCAAGGACACTGTTTTCCTGAACAAACTATACAGAAGAGAACTTCAACATAAAAGTACTTGAAGAAGTTTGGACTTCTTCCTTTTTCTCCTTTTGTTTTTTCCTTCCTCCATATTCTAGTTTCAGTAGACCAATAATTAAATGCTCTGTTTTGCAGACAAGAAGCCCAAAGCTGTCCCAGAGTCCACAGCCCAATTTGGGTGACCAGACAGAACACCTCTCTGAAGCATCTGCAGATTCATTAGAGGCCATGTCTGAGGGTGATTCTCCAACTCCCTTTTCCAGGGGCAGCCGCATGCGGGCAAGCCTTCCTGTGGTGCGGTCGGCAAACCAAACAAAGGAAAGATCACTGGGTAAGATCATGCTTCAGTCCTTCTCCTTTTTGCTCTTAGCCTGTGCACTTAAAATATTTTTAAAATAGTTTGAGGTTAAAAAAGTAACAGCTTTGGAAGCACATTCTTTTTAATGTCAGGTTGTTCTTTGGAAATGAGCTCAGTTGGGGTACTGGGTAAGTTGGGGGAGTGGTGATATTATATTCATGAGATCTGAAAGAGTGCTGGGAACATGGTAGACAAGAAGAAAGTTGCAGACCCTGACACAAAATGCCGACTTACAGTTAAATCCCAGTATTGCAAATACTTTTTTGCCAAGCCTGCATGCTTTGTGGCAGTGAACTTAGTACGAGGTTGCACCCCCATTTTCAAACAAGGGTTTGACTTTGTCATCTTTTCAAAACAGACCTGGTTGGAAGAAGCTTAGAGATATTATTTTTAATGAAAAGACTTGGTATTTGTCTGGCGGTAGTTTTCCAGGCAGGGGATTTGAGTGGATATAGTGACAGAGGTGCCCTTTACTTTGGGGCAGCGCCCTTCCATCTGTGTGGTGACACAGATGATATGTTCTCACAGGTGGATGTCTCAGCTTCCCACGTTCTTCCCATATCTCAGACTGGAGTAAGCCTAGCTGTGAACCAGAGCTCCTTTTAAAAGAGTGGATTTTGTCCCGGAGATTCTGATCCCAGATGATGGATGCATCGAGCAGAGCCTGTTTTTTTGTGCGAGGACACCAGAGGGCAGTTAAAGTGCTGCAAGAAGGCGGCATTAACTTGCATGTGGATTGCTGAGGAAGGCAGGTTTTTGCTCAGAGGTAATAAACCGAAATGCTGCTTTCCTGTAGACTCATCTCCCAACATACAGGGTGACATAAAACAAAGGCTGGGTTGTAAATCATACCATGCTTGCTAGCTTGTCATGGTGGTTTACTCAGTCCTCAAAAATCCAAACCACTTTCTGTCAAGAGTATTATGAGATCTGACAAACACAGCAAACACGAAGGTGGCAGGGCTGGAGGGGTCTTTGCCACCCCCGGAGCTGGCAAGTGGAGAGCAGAGGGGCCGGTGACAAGGGAAGGGACTGATCCCTGCCCTGTGAGCTCATGGAGTGGCACTGCTACCTGCCCAAAGCCCCACGGACCATCAATATGTCAGGCTTTTTGGGGGGGAAAATTTGTAGACTCCAACCTAGACAAGACATTTTGTTTTAGAGGTGTTTTAAAAGCAAGTGTATATCACATGTATATTTACTGTCCATGCAGAGGATTTATCTTTGCCTGTAGTTGCTGCTGGCTAGTGTCCTCAGAATGGCTTGGTTCACCTCAAGATTTTCTGGAAAACATCTATTTGCTTCGATGTGATTTCAAGTGGATCAGGCTTTTGTAAGTCCCTGTGCAACCATGTGGGTTTCATCTGGCGTTTGGTGACTACCCCAGACCACCTAGGGTAACTCAGCTCTGAACTTCTGATTTGGATATGAACTGAGAACTGATAATCAGGTTTTGTGATGCTTTTTGTTGTCATCAAGGGAAGTGGCCTGCTATGGACTAGTGCTTTGTACAGTGTTTTCTCCCCCAAAAGCTGAGCTAGAAACAATTTTCTTATTGTCAGTGTGTACATCTGAAAACAATACAGCAGCTCTGTTTCTGGAAAAGACTTAAGTGCTCATCACTATGTATAAACCTGGTAGGTTATAGGAAGGTCCTTATGGATTAGACCAAGAGTCTGCCTGGCCCTGTATTTTGTCCCCATAGGACCATAGGCAGCTTGTCTATGCAAGAGTAAGTGTTACGTGTGTATGATCCTCCCTCCCCAAGTACTCTCCCAGCCTGAAGCTAACTTTAGCTTCAGGATTTTGTGGTTATGGTTTCTGCCTGTATAACAACCCTCAAGATACGTGTCCTCCAGGTATTTTTGTTTGGTCGCTCTTTGAACCAATGTAAATTTTTCCCATCTGCTACAGTGCTATTGTGACTTTGGCAGCAAGCTTTGTTTGTTTACTGTCCAACCATGGCTTTTCTCTTGCTTTGTTTTGTATTTGCTTATCTTCTCTAAGTGACAGCAAACATTAGATCGCTATCTACTCCCCCTGGGCCATCTCTGATTTTGTAGGTCTGTCATTTCCCTCAGGTCATCTGTTCACCTCAAGTACTGCATTCAGTTCTGGGCCACTCACTACAAGGACATTGAGGTCCATGAGGGGGTCCAGAGGAGGGTAACCAGTCTGGTTAAAGGTCTGGAGAACAGACATTATGAGGAGTGACTGAGGGAGTTGGGGGTGTTTAGTCTGGAGAAGAGGAGGCTTAGGGGAGACCTTATCACTACCTTTAATTATCTGAAAGGAAGCTGTAGAGAGGTGGGTGATGGTCTCTTCAGCCAATTGCCAGGTGATAGAACAACAGGAAATGGCCTTAAACTGTGCCAGGGCAGGTTCAGATTAGATGTTAGGAAGAAATTCTTCACTGAAGAATGAATGCTTCATTCAGTGAAGAAGAATATTTCACTGAGTTGTTGGGTGTGGAACAGGCTGCCCAGGGAGGTGGCTGAGTCACCAGCTCTGGGTGTATTTAAATGACAGGTAGATGAGGTGCTCAGGGATATGGTTTAGAAGAGGACAGGTACAGTTGGACTCTTAATGGTCTTTTCCAACCTGATCATTCTGTGATTCTCCAGGCTGAGAAATGCTGCTATAAGCACTCGATCCTCACCCAGAAACTAACTGGGACATTTGATTATCATTGTTGCCTTTCTTTGCACTTCTCCCAGTTCAACGGTATCTTTGCTAAGATGAGAGGACCAAAACTGCAGCAGCTCATTGTGAAGTAATCCACTTTTAAACCCTTTTTCACCCATCACTTGCATATATTGAAACATGTTTTCCAGGTCATGAAGGATGGTCACATGAACATGTGCCATTTTATTTAATGGCCAGGACTTCAGGCCTTACAAGGCATTATATCTCAGCCCATCTTTCACATACAAGAGACAAGACCCTGGTTATCCCAGTGTGAACAGGCAAAATGCAGGGGGGAGTGGTGGAGAAGGGAGCCATGTGATATGAAGTGTTTGAGTGGAGAGTTTTTAGATTTGAAACTGGAGGAAAATATGCCTTTTCCTTCTTGAATTGCAGGAGGGGTCACAGATATGTATGTGGTTTAAGGGATTATCCTATTAGCCAAATAGGAAGTAATATTGTCTTCACCTTACAGTCTGTCATTTTCAAGTTGTTCCAAGGACTATCAATAGCAAATTATTTGTTTTAAAAGATAGAGCTCAATTTTTATTATTATTCTTCAATGCATTTACTTTCCAGTAATCACAGACACAGATAGAGAATGTTTAAAAGTTGGAAGGGTCCTCAAAAGGTCACCTAGTCCAACCCCCTGCGAGAGCAGGAAGCCTACAGCACCTGATATTCCCAGGCAGTGTCCCATCCAAGTGCTTCTGAGATCGGACAAAACTGGATGTTTCCAGGGTGCACAGGACCCCATCGAGTCCTTCACTGTCATATGTTTCAGGGAGTACTTTTCAGTCTTTTCTGCCTATGTATTCTAATACCACCATGAGCAATCTTCTGGAATTTTAATTTTGAGACTCCGTTAAGATAATTTTTACTTCCAGCAGTACAAGGGGAGTGTTTATTTTTTAAAAACAGGAAACTGTTTATAACTTCAATTTTAAAAGCATCACAAAAATATTTCTGTTCACATGATTTTAAACAAGCCATGTATAATCACCTCCCTTTTCATCTCTATTATTTTTTAAATTTAATCTAATTTAAATAGAAATTTTTTTCATCCTCAATCAACATAATTTAAGTGAGGAATATGACCAACTCTGTGAATTTTTATTAATTATACATTTAATATCTCAATGCCGTCATTTTAAAAACCTGTTGCTTTCTTTTTGAAATTCTAATTTTTCTATAGGTTCCTATTTTATTAACTACAGATGAGTCAGTTTGTCTTTAAATTGTGGTCTGAATTTACATGAAGCCTAAGAAGGAATAGTGGTAATGCATTTTGGCTACCCTAGCATCGTGGCTTTGTCAGTCAGGACTAATCTAATAAGACATGGTATTCTGATGCGCAAGGCTGTCGCATGCCATGTGGAGTCGACCCAATTGTGGGCCTACTGACAATTTCAACCACAGCTTTGGAAATGAAGGTCTGTCTTGGCTAAGAGTCCACTAGAAATCGGCACTCGTCTCATCAATCTGCAGCCTGAAGACAAAGTGAGATATTAAAATAAATTAATTCACTGTGCAAGAGAAAATTAAATGTATTTTAAAATATCTGTTTGGAAGCTGGGAGTTTTTCCAGTGCTATAACTGTGGGAAAAAATTATCTAGCAAAACTGTCAGAACGAGAATCAGCTGAAACCTGGAAAGTGCTCAAAAGCTTTCAACAAACTTCACTTGCAATTTGCCTGGAGGAAGCAGTTGCTGACAAGCACCCAGCAAGGTTATGCCAGTAACCAGCCTGTGCCCGCGCCGCAGCTTGCTGCTGTCATTGCTCCGATAGCTCTGCAACAAAATGAAGACTGACAGATGTTTTCACTTGTAGTCTCTCTTGTGGCACATCTGTACAAATGATGGGCCTGATCCTTTGTGAGGGCGGGCACCGGCATCCTCCACCGTGTCAAAGCAGTCGAGGCAGTTGAGGCAATTGGTGATAGCCCCAAAGGGCAGGAGGGCATTACAACCTCCCATTGCAGCAACAGTTGTAGGTGCTGTCTGAGGATTGGGCTGCACATGCAGGGTTGGATTAAGGAAGAATATGATATTAGGAGAGATTTCCATAAATGCACAAGGATTTGGGTTTGAGGAGTCGCTGAGGAGGATGGAGCTTTATGTATTGTGGGCTGCAGGTGCTTCCTCTGTGTGTCCTAGCCAGGGTGCCTGGCAGCTCTGGCCCAAATGAGTGAGAGGCAGAGGATGACTGGACTTGTCGCTGTCAGATCTGTGACTTAAATTAGGTGGCCTCTGCAGAAATGTCTGATTCTGCCAACATTTGCATTTTATTTGCCTTCAGAAGGATTGCTCACAGGAGTAAAATTACACAACTGTTCATGGATTGGCACTGAGAGAACCTTATAGAATCATGGAATATTCTGAGTATGATTTGTTAACCCCCCAAAATTCCAAGTTTTAGTGGGCACAGATTTTTGTCTCTGATTAATTAGTTTGCTGTCACGTTCTATGGAAATGCTTTTACTGATTATAATAGTAAAACCTGGATCTTTTGTAACTTTACTTGCAGGTGTTTCTCAAGGTTTGTTGAAAAGAGAGTTGAGGCCATAGTTACAATTTTACACACAGGAGAACTTTTGCAGCGAGAAGGATAGTGACATGGTTGTTGTCACCCAAGAGTAGAAATAACTCTCTGTAAACATGTATGCAATGTATTGTAAGACTTCCACAGAGGAATATAAACGTTAAAGATAAACTTATATATTATATTGGTGGTAATTAATTGTTTTTTACTATTTATGAGCTAGAAATTAAAGTAGGCATGTTAAATCAGGCAGAAGATGTGTAAATGGTCATAGATTTTATGAGAAGCCTGCTATTTGTTAGTAGTGACACTGCCCTCTGAGAGTCCTTAGGGCGTGATTCAAGACTAATGAAGTCAGCAGGATCTTCAGTTTAATTCATGGCAGAGGAACTCCCTGGGAATTGTGCTACAAGTTAAGGCTGAGTACATCTTTAATGTATTCAGTCATCTTAAAAAAATTTTCCCTATCTTGTCTTTTTACAGTGTATGCAAAGCAGCCAACATGCAAAAAGGCAATGTAAATATTAGCTGTCATGGTTGGATACTTTAACATGGGCTGCCAGGTCTATCAGAAAAAACAGCCTAAAACAACTACTTCCAATTAGTTAATTGAAACACAGATCCTAGGAGATCAAAATGTTCTCTGGTAACAGTAGTTTTCCTGTCCAACTTTTCTAGATTTTATAATTTTTCATATTTCTTCAAATTCTAGCTGAAGTTTTTGGACTTGGCAATAAGTAAAAAGAAAAGCAAAGAAACCCAAACACCTCTTACATGAAATATGCTGTGCCATAAAAGCAAACATAGGTAAACAGTCATAACGACATATCATAGTGCTGGGAGTTTTTACTGTTTCATTTATTGTTCCTACATGATTTGTGAAAGACAGCTATACAGAAAAGTAAAATATGAGCCTTCCCAGGCTAGCAGTTGTGCACTCAATTAGTGTTTACTTAACATGTTTTTCCTTCTATAGAGAATATCTTGTGAGTATCTGAAAAAAAAAAAAACCAAAAAAAACAACTTCCAAGAAACAAGATTAGTACATACTGTTTCAACAGAAGCACATTCTGTCTGCCAGTGCAAAGCTGATAAGAAGTATATTTTAGATGCTGTATCACACTGGAGCTGAGTCTGACTCCATTGCAACAGGCTGTATCATTGTGGATCCAATGGGTTCATTGCAGTGATACTGAAGTAGGTGTGTGCTAAGTAAACTTGTCTATGCAAGTATGTATCTGTGTCTGATACTGCTGGGTTTTGGTTTCCTTTTAATCCAATCATAATTATTTATTTACACTGCAGTAATACTCAACTCATGGGACCTCACCATGTTGGGTAATATACATGGTGAGAAAATATTCCTATTGTAGGACCTTGCAACATGAATAAACCAGAATGGGGAGTGTTGAAGATAAAGAGAGGGATAATTAGGGTCCAAATTTATATGTCAGGATGTCAGTGGCTTTCCTCTTTACCCAAAATCATGCCTGCACATAACATGTAATATCTTCATCCTGCTCTATCACCTTCATTTCTTTGATTTAGAAGCAGCAGTTTGGGCTTCCAGCATTTGGTGTCTTCTGGAAGAGGGATTTGGCAGCTGGAATACCTTGCACATGCCAAACTACCCTTCAGAGGAAAGGCAAGGAGACAGATGGAGCTGTCTCATGGGTTGTATCTGGCACAGTAGCTATCGCTTGGGCAAATTTCATCTAATTTTCATGTAAGCTGAAATCTGTAAGTCTACCTCTAGTAATACAGTAAGTCACACCAGACTCTTCCATTTGCACAAGGGCATGTGAAGAAAAGTGTATTGTGATTCCATGCACTACAAGACATGCAAGATTTTGGTCAAACAGAGAAGCATAGTACCAGCTTGTCCCTCAGCACAGTGTATTTAGGATTTGCTGCCAATGCTGACAAGTCCCTAAATGAGGACAGCTCTTGGATTTAGCCATTGCTCCCGCTGCTCTTTATGTATTTAGATAGTGATTCTAATGCCTGTTGCTATATTGGGCCTGAATTTGGGTTTCTGTTCTTAAAGGGAAATACTATTGTCTGTGTAAGACTGCCCTTTGTTATTATTATATCTCATTTGGTCTCTCTCTCTCTCCCTTTTGCATTGCTGGCTATAGAGTAGCCTGATTTTTACAGGACGAGGATAATCAGTGCATCAGAGGTTGTTGATAGCCTGCTGATTAGGGTACTTTTTTGGGATATTGGGGGCAATGGTCTGAGCAACTTTCAAGATTGAGCCCTGGATACATTTTTAACTACTCCATTGTTTCATAAAAGATAAACACTTGGTACTATTGCTGCTGCCCAGTTACCTTCTGTCATGAGTAGACCAGCTGTGGGGATGCAGGCAGAGCAGGGGATATTGTTTAACTTGGCTATAACAAGGCCTTTAACATGCCTCTCACCTTCAAGGTGAGTAGGGCTTAATGCTTTAAAGTCTAGCTGGTTTTCAGGGGCTTTGACATCAACAACATAGCTGTTGGGATGGAATGAATCACCAACAGGGTAAAGTCTGACACTAAGTTGGGAGAGCTTTTAATATGCTGGAGGGTCAGCCTACCACCCACTGGGACCCCAGCAAGCCAGAGGAATGGGCTTGCAGGAACTTCGTGAAGTTGCACAGAGGCAAATGCTGTCCTTTAGCAGACAGGGACAGAAGACCCCTGTGTGACAACATAGGCAGGGACAGACTGGTTTGGGACAGTGTGTCCTTGTGGCAGTGAAAAGTGCGTAGCTGGCTATAGGAAAAGTTTAGCCATCAGGTTGAGGGAAATTATTATTCCCCTCTTTAGCATTTGTGAAGTTGCACATGGAGTATTCTGTCCAGTTTTGACTCCCCAGTACCACAGAGATAATGACAAACTGGATTGAGTCCAGCAGATAGCTTTTGTGTCATTCTTTTTAACCACACTAAGCTCACAGGTCCAAGATTGTGTTCAATGTAGTCCTTAACAACTTAATAAGAAGTCAAGCTGCTTTTGTGTAGATTTCTGGTGTGATGCTGTAACCAGCTGTGCTCTTTCATGCTGTTTGCTCAACCCCTAACCTTGTTATTGACAGTAGTGAACTCTCTGAAAATGAAATCAGAAGTATTGAAGAAAAATCCTACGGTAAATACAGAAAATTTAGTAGATGCAGTAAAACTACATAGTCATTCACAGCCTATGTGACTTCAATGCTCCATGGCTATGGAGTAGAAGCATGGTTCCATCTACTCTTGAATGCATCACTTCTGCATGGTTTAATACTAAACCCCAGGGTTTGTTAAATAATTAAGTGGCCTCATTCAAGTAATGTGTGTTTGATAAAGCTGATTTACATAGGAAGGAAATACAATTCTATATTAATCTATCTTTATGTGTGTTTATTCAAGAGGAAGAGATATTTCAAGACATTTAATCGATGATTTCTTGTCTTACTTGCTACTGTCCCTTTAAAAGTTACTAACAGAAATGTCCCTATATAAAATACTTGCATACAGTGTTCTTAAATGCTTAACATGTCTACATAGTCACTGGCAGACACATCCTCTGAAATGGTACTAGCCAGAGAGCTGGCCATGGCTTACTGGCTTATTCAGACGTTACGGTCTCGGTTTCTGGTGGGCAAAGACAGTGCAGCTTCAAGAGCTTGCATATTTATGTCCTGTGCCTATTCATGTGTAGTTTTTACTACACTAAATTTGGTGAGCGTGAACTGTAGGAAATACAGCATGGCAGAGCCAATGGGTCCTGTGAGAATTAGCTCTAGTACACATGGAATTTCTAGTTCATCTCGATGAGCTGTCAATTGTCAATTTTTTATGTTTTGTCATTAAGTATCATAGGATTTTTGTGTTCTACCAAGTGTACTAGCATTGTTTTGTCACTCAGGGTTATGAAAAAGTAATCTTGCTGGACAATTGGGCTATTCTGGCAAGAGCAAAGGTATAGATGTAATTATTGTCCAGAGGTCATCCTGCCAGAACATTGTTTTCCACCTGGGGAACTGGATTAAACTGAAATATTACCTCAAACTCTCTAGATAATAGAAGATGGGCTTGCTGACATAGGTATATTGACAAAATTGTCTTTTGGCAATAGGTTTTTCATTGGTTTTATCAAATACAGGGTTTTCTTCAGGTAAAGAACATTGTCCAATTTCTTTTTTTTGTTTTTTACTTTTCCCTCTTAGCCAGCTAAAGGTACCTGTTTGTAGAAAAGTGCTACTGTTTGAGGGACAGTTAAAAATCTTTGTCATAACACTTTTGTGGAAATTTTATGTGACTACTGAGTTTGCCAGCTTTATTTTTTTCATTCAGTAAGAAATCTACTGCAGAATTACAACAAGTCACTCTAGCAAGAAAGAATGAAATAGCAGTAAATAGTAGCACTAGATTAAAGCACTGCCTGTTTTTATTAAAACAGTTATCAAGCAACCTGATACCTTCAGAATAATGTAAGAAAATTATGTAAATAAAGTAATTGGTTTTATTTCATTGAAAGACCTGCTTTTTATTCTCTTAGTACTTGAAGAGAACTAAGGATATTTATAGGCATTTTCTGAATGTGGAGGACAGATTATCAGCAGGGAGTAGCTAATGGAAACTAGTGCGAGAGCTTCAGGCTAGAAATACCACAAGGATCACGGCAATGACCTCAGACTAGTTGAAAATGTGTGTGGTGAAATAGGAGAGACAAGTCTTGAGGGTGTGGAAAGTAAGAACTGCATATTAAGGAATTTCTTCCACACTGAAATAGTTGTTAGTGTAAGAAACTTGTGTCAGCATAACTTCTGTTGGATTTGGTGATAAGGATACCTACCGACTGTGTTTATCTTTTTTTATCCGACTGCAGGATGGGGAGGAGGGAGAACAATACAGGCCTATGCCACCCTTACAGTCTTACATGTAACAGTTTTGTCAAATAAAAATCAAAGGAAAAATGGAAGGATCTTGGCTTTTGCTAACTAAAATCTTTACAAAATGTAAACTGGATTTTTAGGAAATGCTTGGCTGTTTCTTTATTGTGATCCCCTCTGGATTGTCCTGAATTGTCCCAATAAAAATATCATCAAGATTTTAAAAGTTATCCCTAGTTTTAAAACCCGATACAAATCTCAACTAATGTTTTGGCATAACTATGAGGAATAAACAAGGGTGTATTTTCTCACTTTTGCTTGCTGTCATTATTGCTGACTTCAGTGTGAGGGAAAGTGCAGACAGAGCTGGTGACTCGATGAACATATGGTGAAAGATCAAGCTAAACCAGTGTGAAAAGACCAAGGTTGTCTACCATCCCAAAAAGATATGGTTAAGATGTGGTGGTTGCGTGAAAGGCAAAACAAATCTAATGACAACTTTACAAACTTTTAACTCAACATTGCGCCATTTAATTTACTTTACCAAACATAGCTCTGCTTGATTTCTGGCAGTTCTCACTGCTCTCTTTGTATGTACTCCATATTGCCTCACCTTAAGACACAGCTTTCTTTGCTAGTTTATTGGAATTTCTGTCCTTTATGTGTCCTGTACTGAATCCTAATATGCTAATATACTTTTGATGTTATTCACCCAACAAGATCTGGAGGCCTTCTGTATCTTTCTCCCCCTGCTTTAGTTATACCTAGCTTTGCGTCTTTGATGTAAAGATACTCCAGAGCTCCCAATGCACTCAGGTTTTGATTGCTGTAGTCCAACCAGCTTTACTAATTACTTGAAATTTTCAAGTCGAATACACAATTTTCAGAGGTTACATAGAGTGTCTGGGTCAGAAGAGAGTAGCAGTGCCATGTTCATGCCAGTGATGTCTGGTTCTCTGAGAGGGTTTCAGTGATCTAGGACCCAAACAGCCAACATCAGTCAAATAGAGATATTATAATCACTTAATACATGATAATCAGTTAATATATTTTTTCAGACAGGAGCCCTTGGTTTCAGGTGTTGCTGAATGTCTGTAATATTTTTCAGTGCAGAAATTTGCCAAATGTCTTGTCTACACAGCAAAGCTTCACATGAAGAACATTCATGAACTCCAATTTAAGCTTTGACTGTATTTTATTTCACAACATGGAGTAATTTCACTCCTCTGCCTCAGTTTTCATTATGAGAAGAGAATTATGAGAGGACTTTGTGAGTACTAGTATATTTCCATTTAAAATTCATTGTGTGAGAGAATTAAGCTGTATTTGTAAAAGTCACAGAAGGTGACTCAATCATGTTTGTAAATTTATAGGGTATTTAACTTTGCCCTTGTTTGCTTCATGTTTCTCTCAAATAACCAGTTTGTAAGGATAATTCCTGTTCTGTAAATTAAAGTGGGTTGTGATTAAAGCTCTTCTAAGCATCCAAGCTGCCCACCACTGACATCACTGCTAGCAATATAACTACCGATACCCTGGTGCTTAGGCAGGCTTAGGTCAGCACCCTTTATAAGATGGTGCTGCTATGAGAAGTGAGCTGGGTGTCATGCTGACTGAGTAACATTATTTCTGCCATAATAAGTAAATCTTCACCAGCTATAAGGATGGAGTGAAGATCTTACTGGTATGAGTACAGTGCTGAATGGTTTTGACATGCATCTTCTTGCTCTAAAGCCAGCCCTGGACCTCACGAGTTGAGGTGTAGTTCACCATTGTGCTGTGTGGGCACATCCGCAGCTGCCAGGTGGGTTTTACAGGCCAGCAGCCATACCTGAACCAAGCACCTTGCTGTGCATCTGGAGTGTCTGCAGGAGCTGCAGCCACAGCAGAGGCAGTCCTCGAAGCTGTGCTAGCTGGACTAAAGCTTCAGGATGGCTGCTCCAGGCACCCTCTGAACCCAGCTTCTGCAGGAGACACTGCATACATAAATCAGGTTAGCAGCACATCTCTCATTGTGTGTGTTGTGTTTCAAATGATGAAGTATTTTGCGAGTCATTCTGTCACTGACCCTTGGTGAAGGGGGAGCAGAAAGCCTTTTGCTTTTGAAAGAGCTCTGTGTGCAGGGGAGGAAAGGGTGATCATGTGGTGTGTTCGCATGATCATCATCAGATCCAGGTTTTATGCTTGTAAACCTCTCTTTGAACATGTCCTTTCACCTTTTGGGTGTTTAATTTCCCCTACTATAAAACATACCTTTCTGTTGACAGGAATGTTGTGAAGCAATTTGCAAAGAGGTTTAAGTTTCTGGTGCCGGCCTTACACAGAAATGTTTTCTGCTCTGGCCTGTGTTGAATCCTGTGGCCTCTTGCCCATAGGCTGAAGGATGATCAGAAAGTTCAGGAGTATTTCTGACACTAAATTATACCAGCATGATGGAAGGGAAAGCTTAACATGGCAGTTTTCCTTGTAGCTGTAGGAAAGCTGAGGGCTGGCAGTGTCTAGGAGAACCTGGAAGTGGTAGCCACAGTGCTGTCTGACTTTCGGAGCAGTTGTGCGGTGTAGTTTTCTTGTTCATGCTGATCCTCATACCTCTCTTCCTAGACTAGTAGGGCATTTCACAGTCCTGTTTGGTTTTTGTTTTATAAAACCCAGCACAATCTTCAAGTTTCAGGTAAATCCATTATAATGGAAAGTATGTGCAGCAGGGACTTAAGGGTACATGGAGTAATTAACATCCATTGTACTTAACTTTCTTTCCCAGAGCTTTGATGGCGTATGTACCTTAACAAAAGCTGTGCCTGAGTTATATTCTATTTCTTCTTGCTTTAATTCTTCATGGGAGTAATTTTTTAGCTGAGAGTAAAACAAAACCTCAGAGCTCCAGCAGCTTCCCCAATTTGGGCCTGTGGGTATTGCCAGTGTTCAGAGTTTCAGCTGGGCAATGTTGGGAGAAAAATAACATCAGTGACTTAAAAGAATGGATTTTGAGTCTCTTTATTCTGTCATGCTGGAACTGGATTTTTAGAAGTGAGCAGTTAGCTTTTTCAAATAGGAAATGCCCTAAAGCATTGCTGTATCATGATATGGTTCAGACTACTCAAGAGGAAAGGCAGTAGGTTTTTTTTAAGGGCATGTGATTTAAGGGAGAGTAAGGAAAAAAAAAAGAATTTATTATGCTTTTGCAAATATCTTTTCCCCCTACAGGAAGATTGTGGCCAAAACATTTCTCTGAGTTGCATGTTAGCACTGTCTATTTTAAGACATAGTCTTTTTTTGATAACATGTATATTTGCTTTGAAAATCTTTGACCCAAAGACAATTGTAATTTTGTTTTGGATCAATATTTTGTAGGAGTATTGGAGAACAGGCAGAGTCAAGATTATTCTGAAATTATTTAGATTTGTATATAAGGAAGATTTTTCAATTCTAACATTTCTTTTGTGTTAATGGTTTCAGTAACTCAATACTCAGCATGTTTTTTAGTGGCTGAAAAAGCATACCCAGCATTTTGTGCATTCTGCTATAACTTTTATACTAGGCAGAAAAGAGGTTCACACATAAGTGAAAAGGTGATATGCAAAGTATGTATTTTTGGCAAAAATTTGGGGTTTTTTTGCATTTAATCCAAGAAAGTTACAAATACTAAAACGTGGAAGGTTCCTTATCAGTTATTTATCTGAACTGATCTATCTGAACAGAACAGATCTTATTCAGTTCTTCCTAAAAACTGAAAGCTATCATAAAAAATGCACATCTTTGAACAATGAAATAAGTGCAATCGTTAAAAAACGTGTACTTATTTTTTTTACAAATATAGTTTCTGAATTCTAAAGAACTTTTAGCTGCATAGAATATTTGAATGAGCACTAAAAAGCCAACTTTATTTACAAGAACATAAAGAAATAAATGCTATCTCAAATTAAAATTTGAAGAAAGGGAAAAAGAGTTTAATAACTAATTAAATATTTTCAACAAAAATAAAATTCTTAGGAAAGTTCTCCTCTGTCTTTGAAAGAAAACTAGTTACTTTTCAATCTGAAACATTTTTTCCAACAAAGGAAAATGGAAGTTTGTAGTAGGATTCATAAACTATCTGATTGCAATCTTAATGAAAGAAAAAAATATCAGCTCTTGATAATAGTAGGAAAATCATGTTAATCATTCTATTTCATAAAAGCAGCCTAATATTAAATAATGGTTAGGTAACATTGAGTAGTCCGTTTAACATTCAAAAAAAATAACATATTCCTTCCCTAAGTGCAAGCACATTTATCTGCCCATTGATTGTAGGAACATCTGACTATGTAGTGTTCATTCTTGTGTAGCAGTTATGGATTGCATAGGGACAAAAATGCTAAAGGCTAGGGGAAAAGATGGCTCATCTTAGGTTAAAATGTATCTATTTCATTAAATGCTTTTCTATTTTAGGACTGTAGCTTTTCCCATTATTTTTGCTCTGTTTATGTCTCAGCAGCATAAAGTCTCCATTCCATTGCTGAATACTGTCAAGTGAGAATCACTGAGTTACCATCTAAGTTTGGTGATTTGGTGAAATTTACTGATAACTGATGGTAACTGCATAGAGGACTTTGTGTTCCCTGACCTCATGTTTGTATTGGACATGGGAGGCCAACATACGGTGCTTCTACACTGCAGTTACTGTGGTAAATTCAGTTTCTGTAAAATATTCTGCCCAGTTTTAGGTGTATTGGTTATTGGTACACACAAAGGCAGGGAGTCTGCTCAGCCCCCAAAGTCTAGCTGAAAACGTAATAAAGACTTCAGCAGTTAGTTCAAACTGAATACTGTCCTTCTACAATTGTGCTACTAGCAACATCCAAACTGTGTGGTGTAAAACTGTATATCTCCATGAGCTACAGTGAATTCAGTGTGGATATTTGTATAATCACTAATTCTTGAGCAGATACTGTTTCCCTTTTCCAAGTACTTTCCAAAGGCTAGATAGCTGCTTAAAAAGCATTGGGCAGTGCCTTTCAAACAGCTGGTGGGAATACAAACTTTAGTGGTATTTTTATTACCTGGAGTGGTGTGTCCAGTTCTGTACTCTTTGGTACAAAAGAGACACGGAGCTACTGGAAAGAGTCCAGTGAAGGGCCACGACTCTTAACTTTGTTGGACCATCTCTGCTATGAGGAAAGGCTAAGAGTCTGTTTAGCCTGGTGAAGAGAAGGCTTGAGAGAGGGTACAAAGAAGACAGAGACAGGCTTTTGTTCAGTGATACCCAGTGACAGGACCAGAGGGAATGGGCACACACCAAAACATGTGATGTTGCCTCTGAACATCAGGAAACACTTTTTCACTGTGAGGGTGTGAAAGTCCTTTGAGGGTTTTGTATCGTGGGACAGCATGGGACTGGCCTGTAGCAAAGCTACTGAGTCACACTTGTGCATCACCAGCCAGTGAAGTACAGGTACCACTGGTTAGGCAGGACTCAGCACAGCCCTAGCAAGGCCAACACAGTAATTGAGGGATAAGTACTTAGTATCCCATCACTGAGTCCCTGGTCTGTAGAATCCATGGTTTTTTCTATTACTGAGGAGCTCACATTCCCTGAAAATAATGAGCTATATCAGAGTGATGTTACGGTGTTCTTGTCTAGATGCTGTAATTCAGGATGTAAGATTACCTATGTTTCTTCCTGAGTGCTAAAGATGCCTGTTAACACTTCTGTGGAACTGAAAGGATCCAAAATTGCTTTTGTTTTCATGTGAGACCTCAGTTTTACTCCTGCTAGGAGTTTTAGCTAGGGTGGTATACAGTATATTGACAGCAAATTGAATTTTGAATATAAAATTACTAGTCCTAAAATTAAAATCTGATTTAGGGGATGGGGATGATGTAAGCATGAGGCCAAAATGCAAAACTTGAGTTTAAAGGAAACTGGGTGATATAAAAAGATAAATTTCTCCCTCAGATGCTTTAAAGAAAAGTACCTTGTGATTTACCAACACCTTCTACTGTAGAGCAGACTTAGTGTGTTTGGGATTTTCTGTTATCCTTCTTAAGATAAACTTCTGATTTATCTACCTGAAGAACAGTAAAAGTCTTCTCAGCAAAGTGCAGTACTGGGGTAAGCATATTTTAAAGGCACAACCATAGCACTGTTCTATGCTCTATTCCAATAGCACGTTGAGAAGGAAAATGTTGTATGTGAGTAAGGAGTGTTATATGATTTTTCTCTACTCATTAGGGACTTGGTCTGTGTTTCCCATGGACTTGGAAGCCCACATCATTTATCTGCACTTAAGAATATGTAACTGTCATATTTCCCTTGTAGGTGTTTTATATCTTCAGTATGGGGATGAAACAAAGCAATTAAGGATGCCGAATGAAATCACAAGCACAGACACGATTCGTGCCCTTTTTGTAAGTGCCTTCCCCCAGCAGCTGACGATGAAAATGCTGGAATCACCCAGTGTGGCCATTTACATCAAGGATGAGAGCAGAAATATATACTATGAATTGTCTGATGTGAGGTAAGTAAACAAGGAATTACAGCTGTTGGGTTTGGTTGTTGATGGGGATTTTGTTAGTTTTTTTGTTGTTCTTGTTGGGTTTTTTGTTGTTTTTTTTTGTAGAGCACTTAGAGAATATAAAAAAGTGGTATTGATAAGTATCTGACAGATAGTGTCCTGACACATAAAGGCATGTTCAGTGGTATCTGAGTAATATAGGAGGTTGGTCTAACACCACCTCCAGCTGTAGGTGCAATACTTGTTGCACAAGCCATTGATAAATGGTGTGCCTTGTTGAAATATTTATCTAATGCATGCAGGTTCACATATTTAATATTTTATTGAATTTTAACTGAGACATAAATATTTAAAATATGGAACACAAAGTAAACATTTACAGAAAAACTGTTTCATTCTTCACTGGCAAAGCAAAGCCTGGTCCTTTTGAGCCTGAAGTTATGAATATGAATGTCATCAATGTCCTCACAACAGTGCGAATAATCTGTCATTTAACAGTCATATATCTGTATCACTGGTGACTGCTGCTGCAGCAACCCCACCACCTTCCTGTTTTACATCAGGAGACAGAAACTGATGCATTTACTTCAGTAATTCAGAGCTTGGTTAATAAATGATCTAGCATATGGGTGCATCTTTTTATCCTTTATCTTGTGGAAAGTACAGCTGCTTCTGTGCTCTTTGAGCAGAAGGACCAGGTCCCTAGAAAATTCCAAATCATGTAGTAACAGAGCGCTCTGTCTCACCTCATAGATGTTACAGTCTGTAAAACTCTGCTAGGAAATATGGTGGGCCTTGGTGCCATCCTTTGCAAAAGAAGTTACACGATAAAAAAAATAGGCAGAGGAGCATGAGAAGATGAAGGAGAAAGCAGAAAAGGTGTTTCCGGTGTGTCAGTCTACCACTAGTGCAGGAAAATGTTGTGAAAGTAAGAATGCTCATTTAGCTACAACATGATATGGAGAAGCACTGTCCGTTGCTGCCTTGTTTCTTCTGGATATCCTGTGGCTGAGGTGCTTCTCCAAATCACGAAATTAAAAGAACAAGTTGGAGTTTCTAGCCTTGCCACTTCTAATTCCCTCATTCCTCTTCTTCATTTTTCAACAGCACCATACTCCACTGTGTCTCTTCTGTCTTCTGTGCTCTCCTCAGGCTGCCTGTCCAGTGTGTTGTCATTAGCCAGTCTCTTGGATTTCACTTTCTGGTCTTTTATCTTCCTTGCCTTGGAGACTCCCACACCCTTCTTTGGCCACTGTAATGCCTGTGTTAAGACTGATCTGATTCTTCTTGGCATCATAATTAATCATGCACTCAAGTTTCTTATACATCAAACAGTCCATTCACAAGATTGGATCAAGAGATTAAATCAAGATACGGGTTAGTACAACTCTGTTGCCAAGCACGTTATTGCCAACCATCATCTGGCCCATTGGCTCCTTCTCTCTCACTTTATCCCTCCATCTTCCCTTGAGTTTCAGACTAACAGTTTATGACTTCATCTCCTCCCTGCCCCTGAGAATATGGTTGTTGATTATCTTAACACAACTCTGCCTTTATTTCTCTTGCTCCCATTACAGGTGCTGCTCTGCCAACCTCAGGCCTGGCTTAATCCCAACATTTGCTTCCTCTGTTCTGGTATCTGTAATGTAGAGCATTTCTGGAGGAAATCCCATGACCCAGCTGACTTCCCCCCATAATAACATTCTTTCCTTCAGTTCTGCCACTTTCTCACTAAGGAAACTTGATCAATTCCTGATTAATGGAATTCAAAGCATGCACCAGCTGCATTTTCACTGTCTTTGAATAATTTACACAGCAATTTCTTCATTTTTGTTCCTTACTCTTCACAAGATCTTGCTGGTACCTTCCCTTGGAGAACCAATGGCATGAGGTACCATTTTTCTCTCCCTTGCTTGCCATATCTCTTCTTTGTTACTTGTTTTAAACCCAGGTGTTTCAGTCAACTCTGAGCTCTCCATCTCCTTTGGGGACTGGCTCATGTTCCTCTGTGCCTTGCATCCCTTATATTATTTTTTAATAGCTTACGAGTCTATTCAAGTGCCTAGTCTTACATTGCAAATATGTTTCTGTGCCTCCCAACAAAACTGGCCCTGAATATATATTTGCACTTCCTACCCCAGCACCTTTTTTCTTGTGCTGAGCAGTCACTACAAATGTTGGCTGGAGTTTTACTCTTCTTATTTTCTCCTTTTGGAGAGAATGGACCCATTTCTAGCTTGCCTGGGTCTCTATCTGTCTTTTTGTTCCCTACTGTTCAAAGTCACCAAAACCCAGCTTTTGTGAACACCCTTTTTCTCTCAGATCTCTCATGTATTTCAATGTTTTCTTCTTGAAACTTTGACCTCTGTTTGTTTCAATTGCTGTTCTTTCCTGACTTCCTGTTTCTCTACTCTAAAGTATCATTGGAGAGGCAGTCATCTCAAATACTGCTTTCTGATGTGTTTTTTCGGGGTTTTGTCCTCTTCCATTTTCCTTGTCTGTGCCTGTCTCTATCATCATATACCTGTGGATTAGTTGAATTATCAACTATCTGGGTGACTCTGCCATTTGTTTTTCTGTTCATCATTTAGGGTAGGATTCACCTGACCAAATGGAGTCTTTTACATCCACATTTTGAGCTGGTTGTGAATAGTTCTATTAAAGTGTCTGATAAATTATACACTCCAGAGAACCTAGCTGTTAATGTCTTCCTTGTGAATGTCTGTAGTTGGATGATGACATGTATCCTACCTCTTCCATCCAAACCAACATCTCAGTCTTCTCTTTTAGTATAATCTCATGGACCATTGGTTTCAACCTAGTTATGTTCTTCTTCATTAAGCCATCACACTCCTTCCCCTTTATAATAATTTTTTATTTTTAATTTATTTTTTTTAAACAAAGGAATGTCTTTCTACTTTAAGCCCATAACCCAGTCCTTTTCTCAAAGTGGTTCAGGGCTCTGCATCTGATATAGGTTCTGGATTGTTTGTACATAACATCCCTATGATGCAACCTTTCCTTTCCCACCATGTAGTGAAAAAACATTCAGCTAATTCATCAGATTTTTAATAGCAACTGCTTTAATGGCCTTTTCTCGGCAATTGACACAGGTAATCTTGTTCGCTCTTACCCATTCGAATGAAGCAACAAAGATCATTCTCCCAGTTTGACAGACTGTTTCACATGCATTTTTTTCATTTGTCCTCTGGCTGTATCTTTTCCATGCTATTAAATATAAACTACTTGTCTTCATTAAGAGGGCTCCTCCAAGCCCACTTCAATTCTACTTTTCATTTCTTGTTCAGTGCCATCTGCTTCCGCTTTGTGAATAATGCCAACTTCCATTCTGCATGTCTTTATTTTTCAAACAAGTGCTCTCTCTCTCGAGCATTCCCCTAACATGCTGGGAAGGTGTCCTCTGCAGATATCCACAAACCCACTACCTTGGTCTGCTTCTCACTCTGTTTCTTTGCTACTCAGAGCATGCTTGTGGTCCTAGGATTTCTTCTTTGCTCCTCTGACTGGAGAAACTACAGTCTTCTCACTCCTTTTAAAGTCTTCTAATTTATTTTGGTTCCCTTATCTTCCTGCAGCTATCCTGTTGCCTTTTGTGTCTTCTATTCACCTTGTAAGAGGTTGTATTCCTGGGGTGTTTATACAGCACACGCAAGTCAACGAGGCCTATGAACATGCCAGGGGCATCCAGGAGCTACAGTAATGCAAATAATAGTAATAATACAAGTACAGTAATATATTCCCGCTATCAGTAATGTTTATCTTAGAATAGCAACATGAGGTGAAGCAGAATTCACTTCAGAGATCAAATGCCTAGTATTTTGGTGCTTCGCCTTGCAGCAGTGTTTTACTTTCAAGTGTCATGTTTCTACAAGAAATATTTACCAAGTATGCTTTTAAAACAAACTCCAGTCAGTTGAGGTACCATCTCATAGCCTTCAGACAGAAGAGACAGCAGATAAAATTTATTTAAATGAATAATATACTGTTTCTTGAACTGAAGACAAGAGAGCTTGCTTTGTATCAGAAAGAGCATATTTCCAAGTCTGAGGCAGAAAATGGTAACTGAGACTCCCAGTGCAAGTCTCAAAGCGAAAGGGTCACATTTACAAGATGGAAAACATTTTATGTTACCATAAATAATTGAAGAACTTGAACTTGCCGCAAGGTAGCTATTTTCCTATGCAGTCTACAAGTAAACATTCATAAATACTAAACTTCTCATCAGCCCTGCAGTTCTTAAACAGAAGGCACTGATCTGTTTCTTAAGCTGTGGGGTTTCTTTAATAACTACTTGACATCTACAACAGCAGCACAAGTTCTGACTCGCTACCATTCAAAGCAATCACTGATTGTAATATGACATTGTAAGAAAGAAATTGGACCTGCCCAAGAATCCTTTCCTTCATTTTTAAATGATAATCCCAGTGATTAAGATCAGTTCACTAGACTTGTAGCTGCACCTGGAGGAAAGGAATTCAGTCACATGAGTAAGTAAATTCTCCAGAGATCACTACTGGGAAATGAAAGGAATCGAAGCTTTGAAAGGATGTAAGTGAGTGTAGATTGGAGGCGTTGCTGATGCTGAAATGAGAGCAGGAGATCAGCAGAGCTCAGTGCAAATGTCTAAGCCGTAAAGTTGTTGAAAGGTAGGTTTTGAAACAAAATAGAGAACTAATGACATCTATCTCTTTCCTAGTTTTAGTAGTTTAGAAATGGACTGATCAGTGACAAAGTGTTGGGTCTGCATTAAGCAGAAATACTCTTTTGGGGCTTTTATCACAACTTTTGCTTGTGTGTTTTGGTGGTTTTGGTTTTTTTTTTTGTTGTTGTTGTTTGTTTGTTTGTTTGTTTTTTGTAGTTCCTATTTTTCCCCTTTAAAACCTGTTTTTATTATAGATAAATTTTAGAAGGATTTATCTGCTACTGAATTTTTAGCTTTTGTGGATTTTTTCCAGGTTTGTGAGCAAGAAGATAATTAGAATTGTCTCAAGAATAACTGCAGTTAGAAAGACTGCTTTTCTTTTGATATTCTTGCTTCTTAGAATAGGAAAATTCATGTGGGCTGAGTACACAATAAAGCATGTAAATATTAACTAAATCCTTTTTAGTGCCGTTGAATGCTGAAGCTCTATTGTCTTCAAAGTGTTTTCACTCTCTAGCAGGATCTTGAAAGAAACTTAGCATGATCCAGTTTTTATGGGTGTGGAGTTTATAGCAAAAGGATGATACTTCCCATGGGAAAGAGAATCAAAGTAGGCTCTTGTTTGTGTGTGTGTCAAAGTTATGGCATTTAGACTTTTCTAAATGCAGACCTACTATATTTGTCTGTTACCTGAAACTTTTGGGCAACAAAGTTAATAAAACTATTTTCAACTGTTACCATTTCTGATTCTTTTGATTCCAGGAATATTCAAGACCGATCTTTCCTTAAAGTTTACAACAAAGATCCTGCACATGCATTTAATCACACTTCCAGAGCCGTAAATGGAGATATAAGGGTAAGTACTGGTGCTGCATTTATACTCCTCTTTCCTCCAGCTTTTATGTTAAATGGTTAAACTCTTGACTGTAATATGCACACAGGAATTCATAAAATTGAGGGTGTATGTACAATACAGAATTGATAAATACAGAATTGTTAAAGCTTACTGTAGTGTTTCTTAACTGCTTTGCTTTTTCCAGTTACTTGCCCTGAGCATTAACTGCTTTTTTTTTGTTCTTGTCTACTTGCATTAAAGCACGTGAATTAAAGCCTTTAAGTAATTATTTCAGGACACAGAAAGTGCTCAGACTTTATACAACTTCTTATTTCATGTTTCCAAACCCTTTTCAGTGAAGTACAGCATGGTGTTAGTTCACTGCAGCAAGGCTTCAGCACAAACTGGTTTGCAGCAGCTGAACAGTTGTACCTAGCGTGAAGTCTATTGAAACAGTTTGTAAACAACCATTCCAAATAAGAAATTCTGATGAATACCCACTGTGGTGTAAATGTTTTCATCTTTTTCTAAAGTGTTCTACTTGTTTTGAACAAGGACTAGTATATTTGCATTTCAAGTGAACATTTTGTATTGGGAAACTACGGAGAAGGCATTTCAAAGGAATCTACAGTTACTCAATTTCTCTCTGATACTGTCTCTCTTTTGCTGGACTACAAGCTCTGAGAGTACAGTAGAAGTGGCAATGCAGCACCTCTTCCACTGTGTTACCCACAGCTATGGTTGCAGCAGGGGGTGATGGTGGTGAAATTACACAGCCTCATCTCCTTGCCACCTATCCTGGGTCTGTCCCCAGGAAACAGTGCAACCAAATGAGCCCAGTGAGGCCAAAAGGGAATGCCACCACAGTACTACCTGCTTTGTGGTTTTTGTGTGTGTTCCAAAGCTAATGAAACTGTGCAGAAAATTTCCTGTGATTTGCTTAATTGTACATTTGCTTCTTGGTTTCATTATCAATTCTGAGCCTGTCACACTGGTTTATTATTAATATTTCATTTAAGTGCTTCTGCTGTTCCAACAGTTTAGGGCCTCATTATTTTAGAAAGATTGCAATAGTTTATTTACAGGCAGTATTTTCAACCATCTCTCATTTATATACTTCAATTGTAAAATGGTCCTTTTGATAGGTCAGAAATCTAATTATTTGATTATTCACACTGCTGCCCACACAACATGAGGGAGATAATAGATGTGCTTAAAAAGAGTGTTGTGATAGTTTTTAGTGTCTTCTTTAAGGTCCTGAAATTCTTCAGTTCTAGTTATATTCTAGTTATATTCCTGTAGCAGTATCTGGATGTATCAGATACGTCTCATTCATATTCAGAGACATGACATGTCATCATTGTGCATTATGACATTAACTTGTGTAATAATTTCTCTATTGCTTTGTAAAGTTATACTATACTGTGCCTGTTCCATGCACAGTGGACACTTGAATATACCTACAGTGGCTTTATCTGTGTGCTCTAGGCCTGCTTTCAGATAAGTTAACTACTGCATTAGCAATGCATGCAAGCAAGTAAAGATTACCTTTTTGGCTCTCTTCTAGGCATGTACTGCTTCAGTTGTTTTGAATCTAAGTGACACTTATGTGCAAAATCTAATAATTCATGTTTCATATTTTAAAATATGGTGTTGTACAACAGATATGCATGCTTAAGATCTCATTTTTATGGCTGAGTTATCTATCTTTGGCCATACTCAGAAATAGAGGAGACATGGTGCCTTTGCAGAAGTGGTGGTTTCATGGTAGAATATTGTATATAGCTCTGCTGAAATGTAAAAAATACCATTCCAAAATTCTGCATGTCCAGCAAACTAGCTGTTTTCTCATTTGGCTTTTTCTTTGGATTGGCAAATTTCTTGTCTTTCTGGTCTGAGAGGTGAAGTCAGAGCCAGGATGTTCGTAGGGACTTTGTAGAAAAACATGCAAAAATCTTCCCTTTGATCTATGTGAACTTCTGCACTTCAAAGTTACAAGCATGGAAACAAGTGATTCCTTGAGGTCAGGAAATAATGAAACCTGTTTGTCTAAGGATGTGTGTCTTCTGGTTGGGTTCTTCTCATGCAGCAATGCTCAGACTCTGAGTCTTTTCCCAAAGTAGAGGGATGTAATAATGCTCTCTCCAGTGCTCATTCTCCAGAGCCTAAAAGGCTGGAGCACACCCTGCAACTTTTCCTCTATTTGGCAGAAACACTGTAGGATCTTCTTGCAAATCTCTAGTCTGGCAAAATTTGTAGGAATGTAAATGTTTAATGGTTTCCACCCTTTGGTTAAATCTGGTTGAAAATTGCAGATTCATGTGTTACTAGTTTGGAGGAGACAACCACCGATAAACAAATGGATTAGCCCTCTTTTTTTAGCTAACCAGAAATGTGGAGGAGGAAGGGGAAAGAGGGAGAAAGTGACTAACAAATGCATTCTATGTACTGGTATTGCATGGTATCCAAAAGACTTTGGAAAAACCTTTCTCTTTCTGCAGGTTTGCATTGGTTATATTGATGTTCAATTTCATGTGATAGCTAAGTGCTAAATTCACTACAGGGGGAAGTAGGGAGTAACTCTTGTAACCAGTGTGCTCTGCCCTGTGGTTAACTGTTTCAAAAGCCTATAGAAAAGCACCGTATTGTTAGTCTGGTTGACAGAACAGTATTTAGAATGTTATGAATTAGCCATTGTAAGTACATATTTCCATGGTGTTACTGAGTGTGGTTCTATCTCCTGCCGTGTGTGAGTTAAAGCTTTGGGGTTTTTGAGGTTTGGGAAAGTTTTGACTTTACAGATTTTTCTACTGTTTGCCTTCTTGTCCCTTTGGAACCTTTATCCCTGGGTTTGTTCAGGATTCTATTCATGTGATTTATAATCATTTCCATGTAACAGACCCAGAATAATCTCAGAAAATAATGTTAGCTGCCAGCTTAGACACTTGTTTTAACTACCAAACAGATGTGAGACCTGTATAAGAATTGGCAGTAATACTCAAAGTATTAAGTATTATCCATATGGACAAGAAGGCTCTGAATGTGCAAGAGGAATGTGAGATCTGTGATTTTCTGATCTTCTGTCACACTGCTCAGCTTTCATGTCCATTAATTCTAATTTTCCTGGTCTTATTTCTGTATCATGAATTTTTCTGAATAGTTCATATTTGAAAAAAAAGGGGTTTTGGTTGGGGTCTAAGCAAGTTCTAAAGGACACTTTCTCCTGAAATCCTTGAGTGCTTTACTTGCTTACTGATACTGTGCCATGACCATCTACATCTTTAAGAGTGTAGTTTGTTTGACAGGTCTGCCACAGTGAATGCTGCTCAAGCAAGAGGTAGCCAGAGGTCTCACTGAATATTCTGAATATTTGTGTATGTGCTTTTCCTTTTTATATTATTCCTTTTGCAAAATGTATGCTGAAAATCTGTAGCAGCTGTTTTCTTTGGAGAAATATATCCTCACGTGACTGCATTTCATTCATTTATTCTTTAGCTCAAGCTTGTAATATTTATCAGCACCTTCAAGCTCTCTGTGCAATAATACTCTTCTTTTGACAAAATACTGTCTTGTCTGTCCAAATGTTTAGATGATCTTTTTATTCTCTCTGGCATTACTTTGACTTCCAGTGCAAGTGCATGTACAGAGTTGTGCTGGTCTATGCCATAGGAATTAACACCAGTGATTTGCATAGATTAAAAAGGAAAATACTTTCTCATACTTACTAGGTGTAGGGTCTAGGTTGCCTCTCTTCTCACATTTAGCAGTGGTGTATAGATTTGATGTCAACAGATGACACTAAAGAACTGATAGCAGATTTTCATGTTGCTGAAATAATTGAATTTCTTTGGAACTGCCACAGCTTCTTTTATCCTGGGCTGTTGCTGTGAGCCCCTGGTGACTCCAAATGGAAATGATTCCCCCACCGAATATGTATGGTGTATTTTCTGTCCTCATCCCCTGCACCCTCCTTTTATGGAGTGTGTAAAAGAGAAAGAATTCTAAAGAGTAATCTCCCCATCTGTCATTGTAACTTGTCTGTGTTTCTGGTGGCACAGTTGGGTACCAATAATGTTGGTTTATATAGTGGTTTGTTTCAGGCTTCATCTCCACCAATTCTGAGAATCGGGAGGGAATTTTTACTTCATAACAAACTGGGCAGCTATTTTGCTTGGAAATCTTTCTCTTGCCAACCACCTGCTATAAAGTCTCTGGGTTACATTTTGATTTAAAATGTCCAGGACCCACCATGGTTTTGCTTAATTCCCTGACTTGCATAAACCCATAGCAGGTCAGCCCCTTATCCCAGACCTCTGCTGGGTGGGTGAGGCCAGGATATCCAAAGAAGGTTTGTTGTGGCTGCTGACGTACATTTTGAGGTGTTTGGGGTTTTTTTTTTTTTTTTAGAGACTGTCACTCCAAGAAAGAACAGTTAGGGCACGTTGGGTCAAAACTGAGTCGGGGAGTGGGAGGTATCTGGAAATTCCACATTTTCTGGGAGTTAGATTGGCAAAAAGGTGATGAAAGGTGATGATGGTGATGGGGTTGGGGCTGCCAAGTTGAAAGGGGATGGATTATAATGAGTTGTACGGTAAAATGAGACAGAGATTTGATAAGGTGGGTAAACTGTTTTGCTGAATAGCTTTTATTACTGAAATTGTTCAGGAGCAACTTTTTGTTTTTAACCTGAAAGTGCCTGTCTAGCAGATTGCTAACATTTTAACTCTCTAGATCTAGATGCAATTTGTGAACTCAGAAAATCCTACAAGTGCTAAAAACCCTCAAACAAATACCAAGGAATTAAAAGAATTCAAGGAGCCTGAAATTGTGCTGTTTGCAAGAGAGGTACTAGAAGCAGGATCATCCTTCTGTGTCTTTACGATACCTGTACAGATGCATCCGGCTTCTTTGAGATGTTTAACTTTTATTGGATAAATTGTTTGTGGTCTTAACATCAATAAAAATAAAAGCTGCAAATGCTGCCAAAATTACATTTTTTCAATGCAGACTGTGGTTAAGAACAATAACCGCTCCTTGTACTACATAGAAGTATTTAGAATAAAAGTATTTATTGGAAAAGAATTCAAGTCATGTATTGAGTAAATGCCTTTTAGTGCTAGGTTGCCTGTAGGACAGCATTTATATAAGTTGCCATTTGTTTGCCTTACTGATCCCATTACTATAAAACTTTGTTTTCTTTTGGGAAGAAAAAGAAAAAAGAAAAAGCAAACGCTAATACCTCTGTTATCTGATAGAGACCTTCCAAATGATACAAATCCCATCTTTCCTGCTGTTTTGCTGTCTGCTTTTTCTAGTGCTCTTTTTGTCATTGAGAGGTTATGACAACATGAGCCATATTGTATTTATAAACATCACGTGTTTCCTTGATATGACTTGCAGTGTCTGCCAAACAGAACACATGGAAGAAACATTTCTCATTAGCTCAGCATTGGTTTTGGTTATACTGATTTCCGGGACAGGAAAAATGCCTTCCTTACTCAGATTTAACTTTCATACAGTAGAAAGAAAGCCTCTGAGTGTCCGTGAAATTGCTTGAACAGAGACGCTGCTGCTCTTTTAGCCCACATTACTTTGTCTGAGGAAAGGAGAAAAAGCAGATTATTTTAAAGAGAAGATGTAATGGCATGTATTGCTGAAACTAAATCTAAATTAAAATACCTGCCAAAGTCATCTAGAAACGAAACTCAGGAAAAGATGTAAGGTAAGATGATGCTTATAAGTAATGAAAGATATATAATTCCTTTTCTTTCTTTTTTTTTTTTAGCCTAAAAGGTATTTTCTGGTTAACTAGAAAATTAAATATGAACAATGAAAACTGTTTCTTCTTCCTTGAGTCTTATAAGAAAGTAAATGTTTAATTGCTCTCTAAATCACCAAACTATTCTCAGATTTTATGTCATTTCAAACCTATGTATTAAACATAAACAGTTATTTTCCAACTTGCCATTATAAAACTTGCTGAGATTTGAACAAAATATGTAAAAGAATTCTCTAATGTTCTGGATTTAGGTTTCTTTTACTGATATGGATTTTACTACTTCTGCTCTGAATGGGTTGTCAGTATTTGCCAATTATTTATGCAGCTACAGAGCTGCAGATGCTGAGAGATAGCTGCACCAAATCAGACTGTGATGAAAGACTGCAAATGTACCTGTTCTTTCATACATGTATCCTTTGATATACAACACCTACAGCTGTATAAAGCCTGTTAGTGGGAATGTGGATAGAATTTAAAAAAAAAAGATTTTTTTTAAAATTTTAACTATACATAAACCAATATATAAATCTCAAATGTTATCTGGCAAAAAAGTCAGTCTGTTTGAAGATATAGATCCTGTGTTACAGTTGGATGGATACTACATTGTGGCTTTTTTAATGTAATGGCTATGTGCTTTCATGTATTGAATTTATTTCACGCATGTCACATGTAAGGAACATAGATCCTATTACTGTACCAATATTTTAAAATATCATTAAAAAAAAATCAAGTAATGAGGATGGATTTTAAGTTTATATCAAGCTGGCTGTTGAAAGATAGTGTCATGTTCTCTATACTAACCCATCCAAGGAACATGAGCTTGCTGCACCCATGCAGTAATCTTCTAGTTAATCTGAGTGTCATAGGGTTGATACCACAGCCCAGTTACCTGAAATATCCCAGAGACAGATCAATTTGCAATCACAATACAGTTATTTTAGTGGATTCTTTAAGGAGAGAATTCTTCTATTTCCAGTAACAGGCCTGTATTCAAGCTAGCCTGCCTTTCAAGTTGAGGTTTGCTTAGAGCTTGCCCTGGAGCTGATGAAGTTACTTAATGCCAACATATGATTTGCCTTATGTGAAGGTCTCATCAGCCCTTCATTAAAATCAGAAGTCTTATCTCTCACAGAAGTCTGAGGTTCTCGGGCAAAACTCTCACTGCCATCACTGGGAACTTGGCCTGTGTGAAAACATAAGGGTTGGATCCAAGTCCAAGTCCATTTTTATTGTCTACTAATTTCTGGTTTTATTCTTATACTCCACCTCTTTTTACATGATGTTTCCTTGTTCCAATTCTTAGATGTTTGACTCCTCCCCTCTCCTCTTCCACAGCCCTTGCTTTTTGGTAGAACAATTTGCACTAATTCAGCTGTTTGCTTGAAATTTCTAAGTAGCTGGCAGAGTCAGATGTCGCCAGAGCTCCCTAAATACATTGACAGAAGATGAAAATGCTCACAGCTGTGACCTCCCCTATTAGGAGGAGAGGTCCTCCTTTATCTCCTTTGTAGCTTATCTGAATTGCTGCAGTCCTGAAAGCCGAAGTCCAACCGAGCTTTATGACTTGCAGTTATCTTCCTGAATGAGGTGTTACTCAGACGGGGTTAAAAATCACTTTGTGGAGGTAGATGGTTTAGTGCCGAAGCTCCTAGAGCGCAAGTAAAGTTAGAACCGATGTTTTTTCTTCTTCAAACCTGCCATTCACTTGTTGGTCAGGACCTTAGCCTTCCCAAGTGTTTCATAAATCCAAAATGTGATACTTCATGATGATAATGACCCAAATTCTTTGCTTTCCACTGAGTCTTTACCTCAGTATATTATTAGTTACCTGCCTCTAGATAAGTGTAATTAATACTAAAGAGAATTAATTCTGTCCCTGTCTTCCTTTTAACAAAGTTAAACCAGCACCAAGCGTCTAGAAGAACAGACTTACTTATCTGAGGACCTTGGTTCCTCTCCATGCTGGATTGTACTTTTCCCAACAAGGGCTCTGGAAAATTAATCAGACTTCTGAAAATATGAACAGTAAAAATATCTTCTCTTGGATACATGTTAAGACCTGGGGTTAAAAAAAAGCTCAGCTGGCAAAAGCAAGACCGTTGCAAGTATCAGCAAGCAACAGGACTCCATAAGAAATGATGTGATACTGAAATTATTTTGTGTGAATATGTCTTCCTTACATCATGGCAGAAGTCTGTGTGACTAAGTGAAAAGACCAGAAGGGTGTGTTGAGTAAAGGGCTAGTCCTTCAGTCATTTAATATTTACTATAGATAGCTTGACCTTAGGATAAACCTGGCTGTTTGCTTCAGTCATGCTGAACAATTTGTATATTTTCTAGGATAGAAGGAAGTAAAATGAAAACCTAGGGCTCAAACAGAATAGGAGGAAGTTTGTGATCTGAGAAGACTCTTATTTGTGGCAACAATAGTGCCTCTCATATAACAACAACTGCATATACTGCTGGGCCTTATAGGACACCTGCATTGTTACATCTGGGTGTATGTGGATTGCATGACCATTTCTCCTGCTAATAGAGCTGACTCCAAAACTCAGTGCAGCAGCTTACTTCTTGTGATTTGCTATGTCCTTATATTGGAACACATAGCAGGCTACAGGTGTAAACATGCCACTTAGGTCTCTTCATTATCAGTCAGTTCTGGTTTATACATTTTTGTATTATTTGCATCTAACTTGTTCCATATATCTGTAGCAGAAATTGTGTTTTGACTTAGCTGTTCGGTAGAGCCAGATGAGACCAAGGGTTATGCTTTCCTTTATGTTCATTTAACCATATCAACTTGCTCAATTTTATTTGGCTTCAGTGCAGTGAGAAGAGATACAAACATGGAACAAAAATAAGAGCTGAGTCGTTAGTACAGAGTCAGAAAGCCATGCATTTATTTTGATTTATGAGTACAGTTACTACCAGTATTTCTTTTTTTAAAGAGCAGAAATCTGATATATGGCATATTTAAACCAAACAAAATGCTGATCTGTACCAGAACTGTATGTATTTGAAACTATTCCTTTTTTGGGAAAAAAGGGATGACCCCATCAATCCAGCAGTGCCCTGAAGAACTGCTGAAATTGAGACTCGTCTGAAGGGTTTGGCTTCCTGCGTTGGTGGTGGCTGTCCATATTATGTACATGATGTACTTGATCTCTTCAGGGAGAATTGGGAGGGGGGGAGGAAATGCTTGCTGCATCTTCATGAATTACATGGCTCCCGTTTGTTTTCAGAACATTCTACCTAAAAAGCAGCTGTGGAAAAGCAAAAGAAACACGCAGTTGGTTTGAAAGCAAAAGAAACAGTTGGTTTGAATGAAGCACGAGTTATGAGGGGTGTCATAATGTTAACTTTAAAAAAAAAATCAGTAACAGCTTTTATGTGTTCATTCCAAACAGTCTAATAGCTTATGGGATGGGTGGGCCATGCTATACTGATGAGATAAATGTGGATATTGGCAAACCAATGATGTAATTATGTAAATCCGACCTTTTTAGGATTGAAATGTGTTATATTTCAGTGTGTTTATATATTTGTCATTTGTGATAACACCCTGAAAAATCTTGGCTGAAATGAAAAGAGGTTTCTTAGTATGCTCACCACAGTAATCTCTCTGGAAATTGTACTAAGGAATCATAGGAAAATCAAGTGTGAGAGATTTATTAACTTCTCTCTGCTTAATTGTATAATTTTCACAATTTTTTTAAACTCTCATATTCCATTTGTTTGAAGGAAATGAAATACACTTATAAATATGCAAAAATGAATGTCTGTTAGGTTCACTGATCTGGATGTTTGTCTTGCCAATCAGGAATCATAGAACAGTTTGGGTTGGAAGGGACCTCAAAGATCATCTAGTTCCACCCCCCTGCCATGGGCAGGGACTCCCTCACTACCCCAGGTTGCCCAAAGCCCCATCCAACCTGGCCTTGAACACTGCCAGGGAAGGGGAAGACACAGTTTTTCTGGGCAGCCTGTGCCAAAGCCTCACCCTCCTCACAGGGAAGAATTTCTTCAGTTTATAGACATTACCCCTTGTCCAGCCACTCCATATCCTTGCAAACCATCGCTACAGCTTTCCTGTAGACCCCTTTTAGGTACTGTCTGGCTGCTCTAAGGTCTCCCCAGAGCCTTCTCTTCTCCAGGCTGAACAACAATCTCAGCCTGCCTTCATAGGTGATGTGCTACAGCCCTCTGATTGTCTGCGTGGCCCTCATCTGGACTCACTCTAACAGCTCCATGTCTTTCTTGCACAGGGGACCCAGAGCTAGACACAATGCTCCAGGCGGGGTCTGACAAGAGCAGAGTGGGACAATCTCCTCCCTTAACCTGCTGGACACACTTCTTTTGATACATCCACAGATACATTTGACTTTCTGGTCTGGAAGTGCACATTGTCGTATCACATGGAGCTCCTTGTCCACCAACACCCCCAAGTCCTTCTCCTCAGGGCTTCTCTCAATTCATTCTCCACCCAATCTGTAGTTGGGATTGCTCCAAACCACATTCAATCCTTGTACTTGGCCTTGCTGAACTTCATGAAGTTCACCCAAGCCCATCTCTCAAGCCTGTCAGGGCTTTCCTGGATGGCACCCCTTGCCTCCAGTGTGTCAACTGCACCACATAGATTGCTACCACTGGCAAACTTGCTGAGGGTGCACTCAATCCATGTTTCTGACAAAGAGGTAAAACAGTGCCCATCCAAATATCAACCCCTGAAGAACTTTGACCATCCAGCCATTTGGTTATCTACCAAATGGTCCATTCATCAAGTGCAGGACCCAGCACGAAACCTTGTTGAACCTCATGCTATTCGACTCAGCCCATCAATCCAGCCTTTCTAGATCTCTCTACAGAGCCTTTCTACCCTCAAGCAGATCAACACTCCTGCTTAATTTGGTGTTGTCTGCAAATTTACCAAGGGTGCTAACTGGATTTGTCTCCATTCACCACAGCTCTTTGGACACAGCCATCCAGCCAGTTTTTAACTCAGAGAAAAGTACACTCAGACAGGTCATGAGCAGTCAGTTTCTTCAGTAGAATTCTGTGGGAAATGGTGTCAAAGACTGCATTAGAGTCCAGGTGAACAACATTCACAACCTTTCCTCTTCTGCTAAGCGAGTCACCTTGTCATAGGAGATCAGGTTAGTCAAAAAAATTATCTCATTGACAGCTAATCTATGATATTATCTTGGATGTGTCAACACGTTCAGTACAGGTGTAACAAGGCTAGCCCAAATATAAAGCTTGCTCATCTAGCTAGATTTAACCTGGTGCACACTGTAAGCTGAACTTCCTTTATGGCCACAGGTGTCATATTGTGTTCCAGTTACCTTTCTGTTGGATTCTTGTTTTCCCTTGAAAAAAAGTGGTCTTAGTCTAGGTATGGAAAGGGCTGTTGGACATTATAATTACCTAAGAGGTTTTGATGTGAAGGTGTGCTTGGGGTCATAGGTTTGTGTGGTCAGGGGGCTGATAGTATGATGGAAATGAGAGGGAAAAAATGTTTTTGAAGAAGTAGGGGCTGCATGCACATGTGCGCACACATCACATACCTATAGATGCATCTCACCACTTGTCAGAGCTTGGCAGTGATTTCATCAAACCAGAATTTCTGTTGGCCCCTCCCTGCAATGGCCAGACATGTACAAAGGGCAGCAGGCTCCTAAGCATTCTTTCTCAACACCATGTCCCACTGCATGTTGACTTTCAGAGATGCTGCACTAAGGCCTAACTTGTAGAGAGCTGTTATTTTTTACAGCGTCTGAAGTTCAGAGATGAAGCTGTTTTGAATAGCAACTACATTTTCAGTGGAAATAGGTGAACTAAGTGCTAGGTTTCAAAAGCCACTTATAGCTTTAAAGTGCATCTCAAATGTCTGTGTTCTGAATATATTGGCAGGGAGGTTGGACTCAACGATCTCTTGAGGTGCCTTCCAACCCCTACAATTCTGTGATTCTCTGGAAAGTGGATTGATGATCGTAGCTTGGTTCCCCTTGTCCTGAAGCATTCATGGATCTCTCCAGCTGGCATTTATGTGGAGTGCTCTGCTAATTTCTTTCCTAAAAACCAGCCTCATGTTCTGATCACTCCTTCCAAAAATCCACAAATCCTCAGAACCAAAAATAAAAAGTTTATGTTGGACCTTCCTTCCTTCCTTCCTTCCTTCCTTCCTTCCTTCCTTCCTTCCTTCCTTCCTT
>VXBZ01005422.1:436348-449676 GCA_013399135.1 Heliornis fulica
CCTTCCTTCCGTCCTGCCTTCCTTCCTTCCTTCCCATGCCTGCTATGCTAGGCTGCAACACTGTAATAACAAGAACTAATGCAAAATATTCTAGCCTTGAAGAAAATTTGCATTAGTTCATGTTTTTCCATCTTCATCCCGTTTTCTTATTCTGTCATTGAACTGTTTGTCCTTTACACTCTAACTCCTCCTTTTTCATCATTTTCTCAACTCTTGGCTTATGTATCCTATTTTTGTTTCTTTGTTATTTATTATCCCTTTCGTGTTTCCATACCTAGTTCTTAGAACTCCATCTCCAATATTACCCTCTTTCACAACCTCTCTTACTCTCCTTCACTCTGTCTTGTTCTATTTTTGGGGTAATTTTTCTCATTCTTATGTAGTTTTACACTCAGAATTTTCTATTAACTTCGCATACAATTTTTCCTTTACCTACTCTATCTCTTCCCAGTGTCATGATTTATGTATTATTTAAATATTTGCAGCATACATTCTTCCTATATTTAATTATATTTTTGCATTACATGTGGACTAAGAGGGAAAAAATCATGTTATAAACTCAGTCCTCTATTTATAGCCTTTAAAAAGTTTTATGCATTAGAAAACATGTTAATAGGATAGGAAAAGGGGTAATGGCTTCAAGCTGAAAGAGGGTAGGATTAGATTAGATGTTAGGAAGAAATTCTTCACTATGAGTGCAAGGAGTAAAACAGAAGAAAAGGAGAATCAAATGGAGGTGCTTGTATATTGGTCTGTTGATAAATAAATAATGTTTATTACCAGTTTCAGGTTAGAGTTACTTAACTCAGTCAGACAGAAATCCCAGGTGAGGTTGGATATACCAAGGTGGATCACAGTGAAGTCAATCATGGATCTAGCAAGCAGCAGCTGGAATGAAGCTGCTGTTACCTGTTCTAGTTACAGTATCTTGGCTTGGGAGAGGAGAGGAGAGAAACAGAGCAGAGTGAGCTAAATGAAAAGATATATGGGCAGGCTCAGTTTAGTGAAACAGGAAAAAAGTCTAATACTTACAAGCTTAGGGTAGAAATCGGTGCTGACTGCAGTCAGTGGAGGGAGACAGGGAATGCCAAAGGGCAGTGTGTCCCACCTGGCTGTAGAGGGATTAAGATGACTCTGGAGGGTGCCCAGCTGCTGGTCTTTTAATGAAACAGGAGGTGAGACAAGTTCTCTCTACAGAGTAACTAATAGTGCCATCTTAAATTTTGATAGGTGCTTAGTGTATATATGTCTGTGAGTCATACTGTGATATTTTCCTATAGCTAGGAAAAATGTCTTTGTTTAAATCAGGACAGAAATGAGGGGGAAGCATGAGGTTTAAATTACAGGGTAGAGAGACAGACTGCAGACCTGACGTAATAGTTCAGTTTTGCAGAACCTTCTTCATGCAACTCTAGTGAGTGTTGGCTATATTTGCTCTAGTAAACTTAAAATAAATTTTGAGAGGCTTACAGAGTTTCCAAAAAGAAGATTTCTCACTTGTACTTGCTTGCCTTTAAATTATTTTTAATCCCTAAAAAATTCTAAACTTTTATATTATGTTTGCCATCACTAAAGGATAGGCCAGTGTTTTACTGCTAGTGTGCAAGACATATATGTATGTATGTAGATGTAATGTTAGTATACATGCTACAGTGAAGCACTGTTCTCTTGGAGTGTGGATGTTCACTTGTGGGCTGGTTCAAAGGCTTCGTGCACAGGTTGCTCCACACTGCAAACATCAGCTGTTGTACCGAGTGTGATGCTCTGCCAGCAGTGAAGCTGTAGAGCTACCTGTCCCCTTTGTAGTGGTTCACTCAAGCTAGTAGTTATGTACTCTGTGGTGTGGGAGGGGTTTTGGATTGTTTGTTTGCTTTTTTTTTTTTTAAGAACTAGGGAATTTGGAGTAAGAGAACTTTATGGCACTTGTGTCTACCCCAATGCATATCTGTTGCAGCGCATGCCTTTGAAATCAGTAAACAGAAAGAATAAACAAAGGTGTATGTTTAGGAGAAGGTAGTGTAGTGTGTACATCACCTCACATCCAGTGTGTGTCAGGCAGCCAAAACTGCTCTGTTCCCTCCCTGTTTGTTAAGCTTGGCCTCTCAAATTCAAAGACCTTCTGTAGGATTTTCAGACTTTAAGGAAACACCACACACATCCTTGTAGATATAAATATAGGCTGGAGACCTGATGTGGGAAAGTGGAGGCCAATTTGAAAGTTGTTTAGGGTCATGGAGAGCAGTGTGAAGTGCAGGGTGGCACCAGCATGGCCTGGCTGGGTGCTGAGGTGTGACCCACCTTGGTCAGTGCCTTTGTGAAGGGCAGACACTTGGGGGCAATGGTTAAACAGCTGAGACTGAGATCAGGGTTGGATATGAACACTTGTTCTTCTGCTGCTGAATGTTTGGAGGCAAAGCTAGGGAGTGATTTCTCTCCTTTGACTGCAGAAAGTGGATAATCCCTGAGAGGTTTCTGTCATGGTGCTGGCCTAAGTAGGGGGAGGAAAGATGTTGATGATGGTTCTCCAGGCTGCCTTCAAGTTGTGTGTCAGAGGCTACAGATTTAGAAGATCCTGGTTGTGGGTGACAACTCCATACATAGGTCTTTATTCTCTTAGACTATTCACTTCTTGAACCAGAATTAGAAGCTGGATTGGTTAGGTGAGACCTTCTTCAGCAAAAATCTCATCCCCAGAATATCCAAATCCAACCCCAAAAAACATAGGGGAAAATAATGCTTCTTTTGTAGTACAGCTGTAAAAACCACCAGCAACAAACTGTCTTCCCATTTGGATTCTGCTCAACTGAACTAATTTGTTGCATTTAAGCAAAACCCTATTGACTCCATCACAAGCTTTGCTCCAGAGTGCTGAGAATGAAACCAAGTCTTGAGTTAGTGACAAGTAATCCAGCCTGTAAGTGCTTCCCTGTTTTCTGTCAAGGAAGTGGTTGTTTACAGCACTACAAGGCATTAACTGCTTAATTATTTCCATCCACAAAAGTATTATTAAGGAAATAGGAACCAAAAGAGCTGTTATCGGGAACAGAAATAACTTTGATCAGCAGTCAAGCAGTCAGTCTATGCCACATGTGCATACCCCACAGCAGACTTCAAAATATCCTCCGGCTTTATGTGTTTTACTGATGTCGTGTCTCTAATATTTTTCTAGTTAAAAATGAGGGAAACAAACAGAAAATAAAGTGATGGGCAAATTGATGGAAAGGTCCAACAAACTAACAGTATTAATAGTGTGGAAGAAAGTAGGGTGACTGGTGATTTAGCTCAGTGGTAACTTGGACCTGTCATTAACAGATCTTATCGTTGATTTTAAAGTAATAAATAAGCTACCGTACAGTGAAGCATAAGGTTTTGTCCCTCTTAAGGGCATGTCCCTTGTTTATACAGGGGGTTAAACTGAAAAGGAACTCTTGTTCTGTACAGTACACTATAAACAAATATATGGCAAGTAATTAAACACAGGGTAATACACGGTAAGTTAGACAAGGCTTCAGGGCTCTTATAAAGTAATTGAAATGGAAAGTGATGCTTGAATGGTTTGTATGCATTATTAGAACCTACAAATTAAATTACAGCCTTGGTAATGATATATCTGTGTGATATTTATGATGTTGTTGCTTGATGTATTTTAAAATTAAAAGAAGATTCATTCCTCTTATGAAAAACTTTCCATACGCATCAGATACTTGAAGGCTTTTCCATATAGTGCCAGATGTATGGAGAACTAGTTATATACTCTGCCTGATGTCCTGGGATATACTTTATCATGTTAGAGTCCAATTACTGCAAATGTGCATCCTACCAGCTTGCAATTCATCACAGAGAAACTGTGGTGAAATATAGTGGTCTTTTTTATCCTGCGTGTTAGCATAATAATTTGATTTCTCACTGCAGGTTTGTTAGCCTGAAAGGAAGAACATGGATGGAAGCATATAGTCTGCAGCTGTTGGAATGCATGTGTGGCATGAGAGTGTAGTAGGGTAATTTGCTTGTATTTTTCACTCTTGGTGCTTTTGAGTCTGGTTGGTCAGCAGACCTAAGCAACTTTTTAACTGGGTCAAGTATATACATTCATTCATTAAAAGGGGATGCTTGACTGGTTAGTTAAACCTGCCAAATATAAACCAGATGCTTCAATGGTAAATACTGCTTTACTCCTATATTGCAAGAAACAAGCCTTGACTGATTAAATTTAAAATAAATAGATTGAACATAGTTGCTGTGCCAATACTTTATTATAGATCTAGTGCAAATATTTAATAAAAATAATATTTTAAAATATTTTACATTGAAGCTGAAAACAAAATATTTGAAAAAATATTTTTACATTTCTGAAAAGACTGTTTATATTACACTACATATAAATGTTGTGAAGTTCTGGTCAAGACCAGTAATGGCATGCAAATTTACAATGTATGTTACAAATCAGAATACACAGCAGCTGTCTACAAAACTGGAGGACTTCTCTGCTGTAGGGTGTGGTGTAGGAGGGGGTGAAACACCTTAATTTTTACTTTTGACTGCTAGCTCTGCTCTGATCTTTGTCCTCTTACTAAAATGCTTTGGGTCAGATTGCCCTTTTGTGGCAGAAATGAATGATCCCTCCCCTACTAATGGCTGAGAGACTGAGAACAATACTGTGGCATAGAAATGTTACTCCCATAAGGTCTCATTGTAACTGGTTCTTTACAGTGATATTAGCTCATCATGTGCTTAAATTGTATTTTGATTCTTTTGAATGCCAGTCATGATGATATAGGCAATATTTTACTTGCACAAAACCAAAACCAAGTAACCCCCCCTCCACAAACCAACATCAAAGAAGCAGCACACACACCCCAAACTAGAACAAAACTGCAGGACTGGGAAGTGCTTTTGTCATGATATTTTCCCCTATGATGAGATTTAAGTGCCATCTCTTTTAGGCTGTAAATATTGAGGTTTTAAGGAGACGTTTTCTATATTTTATGGGGTTTTTTTGACAAAAATCATCATAATGGCTAGTGTGGTGTGCTGCAGAGATAACAATGAGATTGATTTATGGGGCTGCAAAGTTCAGGTTAGCCAAGCAGCTCAGGTGCCTGGTTAATGAGTAGACAGCCTCCTCCACGGGAGGGGCTTGTGCTTCCCTTGACCAAATGTCACTACCAGTCTGGGTATGTGAAAAGCTTCCAAGGTTTATAACTGCTGTATTTTTTGGTAGAGTCACATGTACTGGGCTTGCTAAATAATTGGAGGTCTTCTCCTGTTCGGGAATTAATATGGATGTGTTTCATATTGCTGCCTTTGAAATGCACTCTCTTACCTAAGCAGAGGTTACTCACTGTTTTATTTATGGTTTTCCCCTTTGTGAGTCTCCCTTGTACTTCGTTCCGTAATGTTAGTCTCGTTCTATACATCTTGTAGGCACACATTAAAAAATGGTTGAGCGATTGAATCACATAGTATTGCACAGTTTGTGACTGGGTGACATGCCAAGGGGGTTATTTAGTGACTAATTTCGAAGGGGAGGAGAAATTGCAGGCTTGTCATGTGGAAAAGTACTTCAGCCTATTGAAGCAGCATTACTTAGATGACCGTGTAAAGCTAGATGGCCTGCCCCTGTTGTGAGCACAGGGAACAAGGAACATACTTACTCTTTCAAAACCTTCTCCCAGAAGGCATGGATATACAAAATATTATAACGTAGGATGAGGATTTATGTTCAAGGCTGAAAACAAAAAGTGCTTTATTAGAAGAAGAGGAACCAAATGTTGATCTGACTGCAGTAGCCATACAGGTGACTTCCTCAAGTAACAGTAAGTGGCTTTAATTATTTCAGAGTAAAAATCTTATCAAAGATTGCTTTATTTGTCCGTAGGCAGCAATTTTATCTAAGAGTGTCATAAGAATGCTGCTGTTTTAAATTGTAGAAAAAAATGCTCAGTGTAGCATTGGGGTAGCTGAGGAAAGCATGCCTGAAAGAGCAGACTGTGTAGGATTTGGTCAGAAACTCTTCTCTCTGCTTGTGTGCATGATCCATCTTCAGCATACACATTGACTTAATGGCAAGGTGAAGCAATCAAATAGTATTTTTGATATAACCATTACATTTGTTTTGTGGTTAGCACAGAATTTTATGGATCTGTTTTACATTCAGCAAAAAGTGAACTAGGTATTCTTTGTTTTCCCCATGGGAGCTTTAGGATATGGTATGAATTAAGTTTATATGTAGTCAGGGATATAAACAGACATACTGAGACATGTAAAGTACCTTGAGTTAAAACATTTGGATTGCTGTAGGAACTGAGTTCATACACAACTATGCATAAAAGATACAGGTATAAAATAAAGGACAATAATATTAAGATGTTTGCTATCCTATGGCATGGGAAGGAAAGTGATACTAATGCTGAATTTCCAGCCAATGTATGGGCAGTTAAATATGTTATCCTAAAAATTCTGCTCCTGAGGATGAGTAGTGCTTAGGCTGTGACCTTTGTGTACACCTGCAAAACTGTCAGAAAGATATGAAGACTGTGATATTGAGTAGTATGGTGATGACACCTGATCAAGGTTCTCTCAGGATGCATCCTTTCTGAGGGTTCATGTTTATGGGGACTAGATTCTAGGATGGTGGGCATCATCTTCTGGTTCTCTTATTTTGTTACTGTCAGCTTCCAGACCAGCTGAGTCTGGGAAGAAAAAAAAAAAAGTATATGAACATATAAACTGGAGGACTGGGTGGATTCACCATTATTTACCATCACAGGCTGATCCTAAGAAACATCTTATGTTGGCTGATTGCAGCATCATTAATCAAGGGAAAGGAAAACCATAGAATTAAGAGCATAAATGGAAGAAGAAGAAGTCATTGTCTTTCTATATCCATATACGTCCAGTTAAGAATTCTGTTTTGGAGTAATCACTCACTAGAACCAGAAAATTACTGTTTCATGGGTGTTCTAAGTTTTTAGCTATTCTTTCACCATAATACAGAGATTTTACTGCTGGTTGTATACCAAAACTGTGCAAAAGGACCTAAAGAACTGAACCCTAAATGTCTGCTAAGAAAGGAACGTAACAAATGTGGAGATGTCTCAGGGGGTTCTGAAGCTTCTTTTCTGGAAAATTATCTAGGAAAAAACAATGGAAATATTTGGGACATGTTAAGAACAGCTAGTTGTTCCCCATTCATGTTTGAACAGTTTAAATCAGTTTCATTTTGAATTTGCCAGCATGTGGTTCCCATAATGAAAACCAATTGTGAACCCTAGTAGTTCCTTGAGCCTTGTACTGTGGGGCCAGACTCAGCTGAGTTCAGGTCTCCAGCTTTGCCAAGGTCAGCTCTTTCATAGGCTGAACACTTTTTCTTTTTTTTTTTTTTTTCTTTTTGGGGGAGTGAGGAGGGAGGGAGCGGGGTGTGGGTTAGTGGGTGAGTTAGGTGGGGAGGGAATCAGGAGCCCATTTCTAGCCAAAATAGCCAAATAACCTTGTACTCTGGAAGCACTGCTGAGGAGTGATGGCCATTGAAACCCACGGCAGGTCTTGCTACTTGGTTTAGAAGTCCATTCCAAAATTAACAAGTGCTCACTGCTGAAAATAACATGGAAGAGCTAGGGTCCCTACCCCGTCAGGTAGAGTCTGACCAAGTTGCCGCAGATCTGTGTATCTGTAAAGCCAAAGCCCTAGAGAACTCCAGGGACACCTGATAAGAAATAATGTCAGTGTTTGACTGAAATCTATAGGGTGGGGTTTTTTCCAACTTTTGTCTTTACTGATATTTATACCAAATGTTTCATCTTTTTTCGGATTAGCACTGTCTGCTGAAAGTATTTTTCATTGGAAAGTTCCTGACAAGAAAAAGCTAAGAATTATGCTAATGTGTTTGCAGCTTCCAAGTATGGCATTGGGCAGCTGGAGGAAACTGCAGCTACAACTAGCCTGTTTGGTTGTTGGTTTTTTTTCTGTAATGAGCCAGTAGAATGGGGAAAAGGACAGGAAACAAAAGGTGTACTATGAGAAGGCAAGAACAGCAAGTGTGACAACTTCTCAGTGATGTCTGATAGTGTAAGAGTTTAGTTTCAGAAAGATTGTGATAAAGATACTTTTAAATGTTCATTTTCAGACTGTTTAACAATTCTGTAATTTTCAAGTGCATTTGTAAATTGTATTATTTTAGAAATATTAAAATTTTATATGACGAGTTTTTTGCAAAAGCTGAATTGTGCTTTCAGCTGCTCAAATCCAACCTGAATGAAAGATCAGTCATGTCAGTAGAAGTATCATATAGTGCAATTACTGATTAAACTAAGGGGTTTGGACAACTAGCACAGTAGGGCTGTCAATTTATTTTTATGAACTAAGCAATGAACAGTATTGGTTTTGGATCTTTCTAATCTAATTTGGATCTTTCCTTTTCAGCTAAATAAGAGGAAATGGTTTCAAATTGCACCAGGGGAGATTTAGGTTAGATATCAGGAAGAATTTCTACACTGAAAGGGCTGTCAAGAATTGGAACAGGCTGCCCAGGGAAGTGGTGGAGTCACTGTCCCTGGAGGTATTTAAAGGCATGTAGATTATGTGCTTGAGAACATGGTCTAGAGGCAGGGTTAGTCTGAAGTTGGACTCTATGATCTTGAAGGTCTCTTCCAACCCAAGTGATTCTATGACTCCATGATTCTATGATTCTGATTAGAAAAGTTAAGGATTGGCTCACTTTTTAGAGGAATTTTCTTTTTCTGGTGAGCAGTTTCCTTAAAAGGTCTTGTTACTAACGGATGAATTTATCAATATTGCCTCAGTACTTAGAATTTCTGTAGCCTTTTCATCAAAGACTCTGAAAGCTCGTGGTAGAATTGTTTTGAGACTCTCTGCGGGTATCCTCTGTTGGGTGGGCCAGCTTGTCATGCAGTTTCCTCAGGGAAACTGCAGGATATCAACAGGAGAGTAAGAAAAGTAGTAGCTTTGCATGCCTGAGAGGTGATTAATGGAGTCTACTGAGAACTCTGGGGTGTGTCCAAGAGGGTGTATGAGGGTGTATAAGCTCCATCTAGGGAATGTGCTCCATGTAGGCATTTTGGCAGGCTGAAATTCTTGGGGCAAAGCCAGTTGATGTCTTCTCTACTGATACAGACGAGGCCTGGGAAGGGCTGCTGGGTCAAGAAACTCTAGCCTACTTTTCCCTTTGACCATATTTTGTGATGAGATGTTGGCAGATAACGGCATGAATCAGGCTGTTCCTCTGGTATCCAGGTGGTGAAGGGTTGGTGTGGTGTTATGAATCAGTGGTAGGCTTAGTGCTCGGTGCTAGCTGGCATTGTCCTGGTGTGCGTGCATGCAGGTATGCATGGATCTGTGTGCCCTTTCTGGAGTGTGCCACAGGTGCAAATGATGTGTTGAAGGCAACTGGAGAGAGAAGTGAGATGTCTGTGGTGGGACTGGCCACAAGAGTGACCTATGAGATAGGACAGTTGTAACAAGTTTAGAATAAAGTTCAGCTTTATGCTGTCAAAGTTCCTGGTGATGGATGGCAAGGCAGATTGGATTGAACTGCAGGAAACACCAGCTGTTGGAACACTGAATAGCAGCTTGCTCTTTGCTATCCATACAGGTTATGATACCAGAACTCTGCCCTTCTTTCAAGGGAGCCATGCTATTTGAGAGGCCAGGAGCTGCCACAGGCTTTTTATTCTTCTGTATACAGGGACACTGTGTTTGACAGCCTTTTATGTGAGCTATCAGGATGGGGTGGGTTGACCTTGGCTTGACACCATCTGTCCACCAAGCTGCTCTAGCCCTTCTCTCCTCAGCAGGATGGGAGTGGTGGTGGTGGGACAGGAAGCAACAAGATATTAAAAAAAGACTTGTGGGTCAAGATTAAGTCAGTTTAATAAAGCAAAGTTTGCACATGAAAGCAAAGGAAAACCAAAAGATTTATTCTCTACTCCCCATTAGCAGGTGATGTCCATCCACTTCCCAGGAAGCAGAACTGTAATATGTGTAGTGGTTGCTCTGGAAGGTAAATGTCATAAATAATAAATGTTCTCACCTCTCCCCCTTCTCCTCTTTTCTCTTGGCTTTTATTGCTTAAAATTATTTATGGGAAAATTAGTCATATTCAAAATACAGCAAGTTATTGAGTATGCCAAATTACTTTTGAAATGAAGAACTGAACACAGCTGGATTCATACAATGCTCACTCTTTGGTATATAGAAAGAAGACACTCTTCAATGTCTCTATTGCTTTGTTTTTAAAAAAAACCCCAAACAATCCAAATCTGTATCTTATAGACTTAAATATTGATAGACTATAGCAAATCTTCCACAGGAGATGTTAAAACATGGTGTGGTCTTCTTTACTCCAGAAAGTAAAGGATTCTCAGTGATGTATTTTCCCCTCAAAAGTTTAATACAGAAAATTGTTACTATCCATTTGCCGTAATTTAACCTGAGGATTGACATAACAAGTTTCTATTTCAAGGATGTAAACTCTACAGGCAGTAAGAACAAGGAAGAGCTAAGTGCTTAAGAAAACCACACCCTCAGGCAAACATATTACACAGCTGCATTCGAAAAGCATGATCCTATGCTTGAACTAAAAAATCTTCTTCCTTTTCCCTCAAAGCAATTGGCTGTGAGATCACCCAGTATTTAGAGCCTCGTACAAGCCCAGTATCCTCTTTCTCTGTCCCTGAGTCATGCAGTTGAAGTCCATGGCTCAAGAGAGCCTGTGTAAGAGAGTAGGTGTTCTCATTGAGCAACATGGGGCTTTCCTGGTGGAGGACAAAGGAAAAAAAAATAGCACAAAAAGTATGTGAGAATAGAGTGCCTTGAGCATTTAATAAAAGATGTACAGAAGGCAAGCAAGAAGAGGCATTTACATTTTTAAAGCTGTCATTAGCAAAGAATCTGGAGATTCTGGAGAAAAGTGGAAAGAGAAAATCCTGACCAGGTGGCAGAAGACCCTGTAATCCACCCGGTAGTGTTGCCTGGCTCCTGGTCACCAGCTCACATCGAGGCCTAGCCCACATGCCCTAGTGCACCTGTCCTGGGCACCCCCGAGTCTGTGACTCTGGCTGCTCTCCCCTTCTGCACACCCCATCCAGGGACTGAGTAATGGTTTAAAATAGAAAGTGAACTTTTCAGGAAGGGGTTATCTGCCTAGGCATTTGTGCCCTGCCCAACCCAATGGGGTTTTGATTCAGTCTGTGTACTCCAAGTGCTATGTTAAAGCAAAAGTAAATAGCATTATGTATGCCAATACTTAGACACAGAGTTTTGAGCAATAGCTCAGCCCTGTATTTGAACTCCTCACTTCTATCCTGACATATGTCACTACAGTAAGGTAGAAAATATGAATTTTTCTTTGACAGATTTGATGATAGATGAATGAGTATATACAGGAGTATGAAGTCCAGAAGTTAGGGGAAATTAAACCTGTTGCTTTCAAAGCTTCCTAAGGAATTTTTCTCCTCTCTACAAGGTAACATTGGAATTTTCTTCTCACTGCATCCCAGTGTAACCCAGTTTCTGTGGTTCCTATGACAGATACTAACGCATCTGTTGTAGCTTTAGCTGAAGCAACTAAACAGGGTATGATATAGCTTGTACAGTAGAAACCAAGAAGGATTTTCTTTCTCCAGGCTCTTCTCTCAGTGTAAAACGTATATCGCTACCTATCTCTGGAGGCATGATCCCAAAGCTGCTCAGAGTCTGTAGTAGCTAACCAAGGTCCAGAGGCTGAACACACAATACAGCTCATTTATGGTGCAGTGTTTCTTCAGGCAAATGCAAATCTATGTTGAATGCGCACTGATAATTTTCTTAATGATGTTTGGTTATATTTTATTTTAAATTCCAGACTACAGTAATTCTCTGAGCAAATGAAAAAATTATCTCATCTTCCCCTTTGGCTCGATGACTTTTGTCTGCTCATTTATGCCTTATCCCAGCGTGCTCCTTTGTTCTGTTACACTTATTTATTACTGCTGCTGCCGTGATCAGGTTATCTACTTTCTTCTTTTTGATACCTGATACTCCAGACTTTTGATCTCTGGCCCTGGGGAACATCATTTGTGATTCCCAAGTGCAGACCCTGCCGTGATGAGAACAGCTAGTGTTTATATACCTCCATCCTAATTCCCTTACCAGTGGAAAAACCTGTGGTGGGGCAGGATCAGAATTTCTTGCTTCATCAGCCATGGATCATTGTAACTGCAATGAATCCAGTTGTACTTGACAAAGCAAGGAGTGAGAGGGGAGAAAAATGGTGAAAATTTCAGGTTAGCAGCTTCCACTGTGTATTAGCATGTGCTGTAACTCAGGAGCATGTAGTTGGGCACACTTGGCTTTCTACAATCCCTTGCAAGTGACAGGGAAGCTGAAATTGCCAACACACATTTTAGAAGCTGTGATTTTTTTTTCTTCTTTTGTAGTTAGTGGAGCTCAGCTGACTTTTTCATCTTCCTGTTTATCCACCTTACCCTAACAGTATGAGAGTGGGCACATGATGTTTACTAGAGGGAGGATTTCTCCTGTGTCTGTTATTGACAGTGTTCAACCATCTAGAGAGGTCATTTCTGGGCAGGGCGAGATGCTACAGAATCAGAAGCCTGTGTATTTGTTGCAGATTTCTTCCAAGGCCTCAGTTAAAGCACTACAAGATACATTGATAGGGAATTTTCCATTTCTTTTCTGTCCTTGCTCATTCCTTACTCTGGCAGTTTCTGCTGCTGCTTACAAAATGATCCTAAAATAGTTGGTAACTTTCTGAGTGCATCCTCTACAAACTCTCCAAAACTCTGTTATCTTTGGTTGCAGTGAAGGAAACCCACAGTACATTTTGTAGGAGTTGTATTCTTGCAACCTGAGTGCCTTACAGTCGGTAAATGTTCGTATGCGTTGTTCTACACTTCATGTTATGACTTGTGTAATAAAGACTACATGAAGTTATTAGCAAACTGCTAAATCCTGCACTGAAGCAAATGAGCAATTAGTCGTAATATTTATTTTTCTTGTCTGAGGACTTCGGGTCTGTTTGTGATGCCAGAGCATCAGCATTTTCTCCCTGGTTTGGAATCGGTGAACTGGTTCCAATAAACTGATCAATAAGCAGTTTAAGTCTGTCACTGGCTAAATGCACTTATAATACATGGCACTGACACCCCTATTTTCAGCTTCAGTAGCTGTGAATATCAGGTAAGGATAAGAATGTATTTACGTAAGTAAAAATAATTTTTAAAACTCTCATCTTCCTTTAACATTGAGCCCATTTTATTGCTGTTTATAGCTGTTACTTTCTTTAGGCACTGAAGTCCTAAAGTTTTTAT
>VXBZ01005424.1:0-10711 GCA_013399135.1 Heliornis fulica
CAATTCTGTGATTCTGTGAGCACGGGAGCTCTGTCCATAAACAATGATTCAAGGATTGGAAAGTGCCAAATAAATGCTTTACCATGTAATGCTGCTGCTCAGCTGCTGTGGCTGAAAGGAACAGCAGTGACAGCCAGGGTCTCCTGAAGCACCATCAGGTGAAAACCCATCAACTTTCCTTCTTCCAGCCACCTTGGGTCTGACCCTGTGGCTTGTATCCTCCAAAATGCATTCAGAGAATGAGGGATACTCACTGTCACCTCATTCTGCTGCTGGCACAGCTTGTCTTGTGGTTGTATGAGTGATCTCATCTGGTGGGTGATCCTGCTCAGGCAGGGGGTTGGACTAGATGATCTTTCAAGGTCCCTTCCAACTCCTGACATGATTCTGTGATTCTGTGATTCTGTATAGAGAGGTAATATACCCAGGAATATCAAGAGCATCCTCTTGTTGTGTTAGAGCAGGCTGGTATTAGCAGCACAAAATGATATCAAAGCCAACTTCACTTCTCCCCTATGACTCTGGTCCAAGTCTCTCAAGAGTGGCAGCAACCTCTGAACTCCCCTTAGTTCCCTGGACTCCCATCACAGTGAGACAAGGCTTGTGAGGAGCAGTAATGTAAGTCAATGCCAGGTTATTTCTTTGCTGCAAGGTTATTTTGTCAAACCTGACTGTTCCTGCTGAGGGTAATGGAGTTTCCCCTTTTCCTGCACTTTGGAGAGTGTTTCAGAGTGTAACAGATGCTATTCTCAGTATATTTTCTGAAGACACCACTCGAGTTTCTTCCAGACATCCCACATGGTAATCAGTCAATATCCTTCTCTGCAGCCATTTCATTCTCCTGTTTTCCACCTCTGCTGCTTATCTGAGCTGGTAGCTGAGCCCTGTTGAACTCCACACGCTCCTCTTCCAGCCTGCAGAAAGCTGGATTAGCTTTTCAGTAGCCTGGGTCATCTTGGGAGAAAAAAAGGTGTGTTAGAGGGCAACCAATTTATTTGCTTAATATTCTGAGAGCAGCAGCCTTTTGGTTCCCTGGTTGCACGTGCCTGTGTATAATAACTCTTCTGGGAAGCAGGGGTGGATAGATCAGGAGGTATCTTTAAAACAAGCAGCTCTCTACGTGGTGGATGAAGTCATTTGATTTGCTCTACGTACAGACAGCAGCAGAGGGCATGGAAAATTGCCCATGAGGATCAAGAGGTCTCAGTTGTTTGGCAGTGAGTGCTGTGGAGGGCAGAAAGTTGCCCTGCTCCCAGTGCTGCAGGTGGGAGGAAGCCTTCAAGGACACTGCATCCATCTCATGATATTCAGCTGGTATCATCTATGGTGGCTGCACAGTTTAGTATCACATCCAGGGCTCTTGAGACTCAGGCTGGGATAGGACACCTGGAGCATATTAACAGGCAGAGTTTGGCCTTTCCCTATGGCTGTGGCACAATATCTTATGATCCACAGTCTTCTGTAGGTATCTTTTCCCAAAAAAAACAGTGGAGGCTTGTTTTCAGCCCAGCAGTTTCCACATCTGTAAAGTATACTACAAGCTCTTTAGCTTAATACCCAAAAGGATACAGCCACACACCCCTCCAGTGGCACTAATAACATAATGTAAAACAAAATTAATCCATCTGCTAAACCTCAACATGTCATCAGATAATTATCAGCAACATGCAATCTCCTCCAAGGAAGATCTCAGTCTATTCAAGAGGAATTGGCCTGCACGTTAGCTGCAGGAATGACAACGTGCTCTTTATATGAGGTTTCAAGTCTTGGAGTTGAGGCATACAGTGATTTCTGATAAGCAGCTTTTTAGCTAGAGAACACCAGAGCTTATTCTTAAATAATATGATTATAATTATTTTCAGTGATGATTGCTTTGAAAACCTGCGTCTAGGTTTCACACACGGCTGTCTTGTGCTGTTAAGAGTCCTTCAGAGGTCAGGTTTTTCTACTCAGCACAGCTGTCAGAGCTCGTGGACTAACCACAGGGGTGAACATCTGGACTAAAGCTGCAGTTCCCCTACAAGAGTTGATTTGTACAGCCCACATGGTTTGAGTAGTTAAGGGATCTGTAGAGTATTCTCAGGGTATATGATGGGTTGGTGGCAAGGACATCATTACTGAATGAGTCCCTTGACTTTCTTGGTGACATTGGAAGGATCCTGCTTCTCTCATTTTCCCCACTTTTGGCAGTGAGGATCCTTTTACTATTTCTCCAAAGCATCATAAGGCCTTGACTTGGTGAGATCAAGTTTGCTTTTTTATTTGTGAGATGGTTACCACCCCACTGCACTGTGGTTCAACTTAGTCACACCAAGAACCTTTAAATGAAATAAGCACTTATTTTCACTTTTTACCACTCATGTGAGATCCAGTGGAGGAATGAAGCTTTTCCTATTCCTTCTCCTGCCATGATCACCCTCTGTTATCTACTGTTTGAGCCCATTGTGCTTTCACAGGATCACAGACTGCTCTGGGTTGGAAGGGACCATGAGGATCACTGAGTTCCAACTCCCCACCAACCTCCAGGTCTGGATCTAGACAAGGTTGCCCAGGGCCCCATCCAACCTGGCTTCTCATGCTATGGAAACCAGCACTGGATCCTTGTGTTCCAGTGCCTGGGGTTTGGGCTGTAAGAGGCACAAGAGGCTTTTCTGGAATTATCACACATGCTGTTGCTGCCCAGTTGAAGATTTGATCCCACCTCATTTGGCTTCTGCTCAGGCTCAATAAATATAAGCTCATTCCATGCTGATAGCTGATGTTAAAGGTGTCCCTTTTCCTGGTGCTGTTGAGGGTGAACCAGTTCTGCCACCAGAAGCAGCTGATATTTTCATGCATCACACTAGGGCCTGACTCAGGACCCTCACAATCTGTCCTCTCTTTGGTTGCCAGGGTTTACCAACCTCAGCTGACCATCTGAAAGGCAGCTGAAATATCACCCTGTCTGTGTGTGTCATGTTTTGATTGAGCTGCTTTCTCCTAAAGCTTCCTCATGAACCCCTGCTAGAGGTTTGATGTCTGGTTGGGGAATTCTTGGTCCAACCTGGCTCCCAGCATCTCCCACCCCTCTGCCAGCAAAGTTTCCAGTGATTGCAGCTGAGGGACTCTGCATGAAGAGGAACTAGGAAATCATCTGTATTTCAACCAGGTCTGACAGAAGGGAAAGATCCCCAAGATTTTGAGCTGGCACAGATTTTATGGAAGCAGGTGACTGAGTATAGGACAGAGAGTCAGATGGGTGCTGTCACTTAGGGCAGAGCTCAGTGGTTGCAAAGTGCAACTATCTGAGAGGACTCCAAAGAGACTAAATGACATGGGGCTGGGAAGTAAGTGTGTGCTGAGTGGTGGCACAAGGAAATGGGCTTTATAAGTTAAAGCTGCACACCAAGGTATTTGTTTAATACATGTGTGGCCAGATGTTCATGCTTAGAAAGGCAGGGACCAAGAAATTCCCCTTGCACGTGCAGCTGGGGGAGACAAGGTCTGCAAAGCCCTTGAATTGCTGGGAGGGTTTATGAGTCCTGCTCCAGAGACTCAGGAGAACTGCTTTAAAGTATGTTGGGATTTTTTTATTTTCTGGGTTTTTTATTATTATTAAAGTCTCCAGTGTGTGGGTAACTCCACTCTGACCCACTCCATGGAGTCTGGTCAGCTAGGGAAGCAGTGCATGGACACCAACAGCAGCTGAATCTCTCTGAGGATGGGTTATTCCTTTATCCTTTATCCTGGCAGTCAGAGGTGATTCCTCTGGAGTGATGATTCCTCCAGGATGCCCACAGCTCTCTTGCCTTGCTGGGAACATGGTGATGCTTCTTCCTGGGGGTTGGTTTTACAAGCAGAGAGGAGGAGGACTTGGAGCACAGTGTTAGGGGGATGTCCCAGTTCTGTGGGATGTGCCAAGCATGAGCTGCAGAGCAAACCTCTCGAGCTGAGCCTCAGTTTCCCTGTGCTGCATTTGAAAGTGGGGCAGCCTGGGATTCATGGAGGGGCTCCATCCACTCATGGTTCTGCTCTACTTTATGAGCATTTGAGCTGAGCAATACATGGTGTTGATTTCTGGTCTCTGCAGACACCAGAAGCAGAGCCTTTACTTTGAAAATCACAGCTCACAGGCAGACAGAGCCCTCCAGTCATGGAGGGAAGCTCTGCCTGAGCTTGCCCTTCCACCCTGCAATGTGCATCTCTATCCCCATGGCTTCCACGCTCCCAGAATCCTGGTGCAACCTTGTTTTCAGGATGTAAAGTCTCAGGACAGCTCTGATTACCTGGAAGGGATGGTTGGGAAGGGACACACCATGGGCAGGAGGTTCCTGGAGGACGTCTGTACCAGTCTCATCTTCCCCTTGCTTCTAACACTTCCCATTTGGCTTCCACAAAACACCAGTGGGATCCCAGCAAACCATGAGAAACCCTCTGAAACCTCTGGGCTATGTGAGTCTGTTCCTGCAGGGCTTCATGTCCATGACAAGTGTGTTGCCAAGCATTCACCCTGCACTCCCAGCTCAGCCTTGAAGAGAAGCTCCCCCCATCCTCCTCCCAAAAAGGGAGTGATGGAAATGCCACCCAGAGCACGGGTGGTGGGTCTGGGGGTGCAGGCAGGGTGGGCAGTGGAGGAACATGTCCTTTCCTCTTTAAGGCAGGCAGAGCAGGAGCACCAAATTGATTTGTGAAGGTCTTGGTGCTGTGGATCAGGTTTTCTGCCTGCCCTGGCAGGCTGTGGACCGCAGCGAATCCCTTTCTGCTGCACAGCTCACCTCTCCCCCGTCTTTCTGTTCATCCACTGATTCCCAACCCCCCCTTTCTCCTATCCCCTGTTCACATATCACATCTCCTTTACAGTTTCCCTGCTAGTTGCTTCTGCAATGGCAAATCTCTCCTGTAATTCTCTATATTTGCAGGTGACTCGTGCTGGGGGGTTGGGGGTGTCACAAATCCTGCCCAACTTGTATCATGCAACCACACACTGCACACAGGATGAGCAGTAACCAACTAAGGTGTGGATTGGAGTAGACATCCCTCTCCCTGTGGGTGCTGAGGAGCACTGAGATGCTGTGAGGTTTTTGCAGGACAGGGCTTTGTATCCACATAGTAGGACCTCAGCAAATCACCAACAAAACAAGAGGTTGGGGGGTGGTCTCTGGTGGACCTCCAGAGCCAACTCCAGAGTTTCTCAGCTGAAAATGTTGGGTTTTTTTCCAGTGTGAGGAAAGCAACAATAGCAACAGAAAGAAGCATCCTGCTTTGTCATCCTCTGCTCAGGACAAAAGCATGGTGCAAGGGGGGGGAGACATGAGTCTGCTATAGGTTTGTCTGGTTTCCAACTGAGTGGAGAGTGGCTGTTCTGTAGCATTTTCAAGAGATGTTTGTACCCTTGGGCACATGCTGGCACCTTGTCTTCACAGAATCATAGAATGGTCAGGCTGGAAGGGACCTTAAAGTTCATCAAGTTCCATCCCCCCTGCTATGGGCAGGGGACACCTCTCACTAGACCAGGCTGCTCCAACCTGGCCTTGAACACCTCCAGGGAGGGAGCAGCCACCACTNCAACCTCAGAGGGAAGAATTTCTACTTAATATCCAATATAAATCTATCTCCTTCCAACTTAAAACCATTCTCCCTCATCCAATCACTGCACACCTTTCTAAGAAGTCCCTCCCCATCTTTCTTGTAGGCCCCCTTGAGGTCCTGGCAGAGCGCTAGAAGGTCTCCCCGGAGCCTCCTCTTCTCCAGGCTCAACTCAGTAGGGCTCAACAGCCCCAACTCTCTCAGCCTGTCCTCATAGCAAAGGTGCTCCAGCCCCTTTATCATCTTTGTGGCCTCCTCTGGACCCTCTCCAACTGGTCCATGTCCTTCCTATGTTGGGGGTTCCAGAACTGGACACAGTACTCCAGGTGGGGTCTCATGAGAGTGGAGTAGAGGAGGAGAATCCCCTCCCTCTACCTGCTGGCCACGCTCCTTTGGATGCAGCCCAGGATACCATGGTTGGCCTTCTGGGCTGCAAGAGCACATTGTCAGCTCATGTGGAGCTTCTCATCCACCAGCACCCCCAAGTCCTTCTCTGCAGGGCTGCTCTCTAATCATCTCCCAGCCTGTACTGGCAACAAGGATTTCCCTGATCCATAATTTTCCAGTGGATTCCTCTTTTAAACAAGGCACCATGTTTCCATACCAAAACCTTCTACAAGGATTTATTGATTTTGGTGTGGAGCTTTTGTGCTCAAGAAGAGAAAGGTAGTGATTGCTTTGTTTTCAATCAGGATCATGTAGTTTCACTTTTTCAAATTAATTTTTGCCTTGCAAGGAGTGTTTTTTCTGCCATGCTCATTTAAAAGGAAATCAGAGCAAAGCCTCCCCACTGACACTGGACAAGCCTCCCAGATGTGCTTGCAGGAAATTTTATCCAGTTGAGCAAACACAACCAGAAGCCCAGACTCATGGGATTTGCTGTGAATCATATGTTGGGGTCCCACATAACTCTGATTTCCAGCTGCAGAGCACAACAGCTCGAGGTTCCAGACCTAAACTTTGCTGTGACTAAGGTGGGAGCTGGGATTTCAGACTGGGGCTGCCTTGATGGAAGATCCACTCCTAATGGAGCCAGTTTTTCTTGAAACCTCAACCCTTGTTGGTGATACATCTTCTCTTGGATTTTCCAGCCTCTCTGCTTCTTTTAGGCTACAAGAGGCCAGGCTTGAAGGCCTACTGCTGGGAGGGATGTGAGTGCCTATAGCTTCCTAAAGGATGTGCCTTTTGTTGCTTGATCCAAAATGTCTCCTCAAGTTGATAGATGCATTCCCATTGCCTTCAGCAGGTCAGGGCTCTGCTAATTATTCTCTGTGGTTAACAGCTTGGTGACATTGCTCTATGCCATTAGATATGTGTGTTTGTTAGGCCAGTGATGCAGCTGACTGGTGGATCCTGCTGCCCTCTGTGTTTCTCGTGTTGCTCTCTGCCCCTGTTCTTCAAAGCAGAGCATGGCTGTAAAGGGATGTGGCAGTCTCCTTAGTGGAAGTGACATCATTGGCCACAGGCCCTCTGATAACCTCTACAATGGAGGCCAGTCCTGTTGTGGTAGAAGGTCAAGGCAGGTACAGCAGCTGGAGTAATTGTAAATAAGTGCTTAAGTTCACCAACCTCCGATTTCAAGGCTGCTGATGGTTTGATGAGGTCTCCCATCATGGTTGGACAGATGTCCCAGTCACCAGTATGGATTGGTGTTCCAGTCTACATGAGGGAAAGTCAACTGGGCACAAATTCTGGCCCATGGCCATCCCCACATTTTAATTTCCCAACTCCCAGCTGACAGCCAGGCATGGTTGGGGAATGGCCTGTTGGAGAGCAGTGCAGGTGAGAGGGACCTGGGGGTGTTGAGGGAGAGCAAGATGACCATGAGCCAGCAATGTACCCTCATGGCATCCTGGGGTGTGTTAGGGGGTGGTCAGTAGGTCAAGAAAGGTCTTCCTCTCCCTCTAACCTGGTAAGACCACATCTGGAATATTGTGTCCAGTTCTGAGGCCCTCAGTTTAGAAGGACACAGAACTTCTTGAAAGAGTCCACCAAGATGATGGAGTGGAACATCTTCCTTCTGAGGACAGGCTGAGGGAGCTGGGGCTCTTCAGCTTGGAGAAGAGAAGACTGAGGGGTGACCTCATTATTGTTTATATGTAAAGGGTGAGTGTCAGGAAAATGGATCCAGGCTCTTCTCAGTGATGGCCAATGATAGGACAAGGGGAAATGGGTCCAAGCTGGAACTGATGAAGTTCCATGTGAATGTAAGGAGAAATGTTTTCCCTGTGAGGGTGACAGATCACTGGGACAGGCTGCCCAGAGAGGTTGTGGAGTCTCCTTCTCTGGACACGTTCCTGTGGGGTTTAATCTAGGTGATCCTGCTCAGGCAGGGGGTTGGACTGGATGATCTTTGGAGGTCCCTTCCAACTCCTGACATTTTGTGATTCTGTGATAGACTGGTGAGAGAACTCTGCTCTATTTGCTTGTCTACAGATGTAGCCACACAGTCCTCATGAAGACAAGCTGTTGGGAGGGTCTAGACCTCTCCTTCTCCCTGCTGGGATCAGATGTAAAAAACTCAGGGTTTGGCCATTCTTGTGCAGCTTCTTCATCGTCTGGATGTCCCTGTCATTAGTGGATTAAATGCCCTTTCCCTACATCATTGTCTGAGACCTAAATCAGATTTGGCCAAAGGTCTTCTGCACAAACATGTAAAATTAGCCCAGGTCTACTGAGACTCCCATTTAAGCATCTGTATTTATTTAAAAGAGCAATAACAGAAACCTCAGACACCTTACAAAGCCTGGGAGGTCACTGAATTATCAAGCAAATAATGGGTGTTTTCTATGGAAAATGTACTTTTATCCAAAGAATTAAGATGGTTTTGGATCTTTTTTTCTTATTTGTTTGCTTCTTCTACTGTCACAAATCAGATCTATGGGGGAAATTGGGCTTTTTGCTAATGGTTCATTTCAAAACCCCCGTTCCCCATCCTAATAATGTTTGATGGGAAATTTTCAATTAGCCCCGATCATTATCAACGTTTTGCAAATTAGGAAAACTCTGGCACAGAAGTGTAATCATTTGTTTATGGGCCTTCTGCATGTCAGAAAGCAGATTATGGCTGTCCCCATGGCAATTCCTGATGGGACTGGTTGTACTGGGGCCTCTTGCTTTGCTGGAGCTACTGAGATCCATGGAAACTTACTTTGCATGTGAAAAGGCTGTTTGGTCAAGGCCAGGTTTGGGTTTTGTGCCTCTGAAGTGACAATCCTAAAATTGATCTGTGATTCTAAGCTACCCTCATGTGAGGAGCCTGTAGACACTGAAGGTCTAAAGGTTCCTCTGTTTCTGGCTGGTCTGGTAGGATTCACCTTCCCAATCAGACCTTTCGACCATCAAGAAAGATGGGGAGAGGCTGTTCAGTAGGGCCTGTTGTGTCAGGACAAGGGGTGATGGCTTCAAAATAGAGGGAGGGGGATTTAGATTGGATATTAGGAAAAAGTTCTTTCCTGGGAGAGTGGTGGAGCACTGGAACAGGTTGCCCAGGGAGGGGGTGGATGCCCCTGGATCCCTGGAGACGTTCAGGGCCAGGTTGGATGAGGCCCTGAGCAAGCTGATCTAGTTGGGGGTGTCCCTGCTTCTTGCAGGGGGGTTGGACTAGATGACCTCTGGGAGTCCCTTCCAACTCTAATCATTCCATGATTCTATGATTCTATGACTTATCCCATTTGCATCTCCACAACCAGTGGCTGGTGAATACCCCAGTACATTTCTCTTTGCTTCACATCATCGATCCGTGTGAGTAAACGTGTGATGACATATTTTTTCCTTCTTAATCTTTTTATTTTTTCTTTTTTTTTCTCCAATACAGTTGCAGAAGGGATTTTTATTTTTTACTCAGTCAGGTGAGAAAGAGAAAATAAAGTACAATCAACTGGGCTGCAGTTACAGAGCTGGATTCAGCATTGCTTAATGCCTGCACATCCTTTATTAATTGTGATGGCACTGCTACCCCTCATAGGTGTTCTGCTGGCTCCCAGTCCCTGGGGAACCTCATCTGTTTGTGTTTCTGAGGAGAGGCAAGGCAGGGTTGTTTGGACAGATCCTGAGATGTGCTAATTAGAAGTTAAAGATCCACTTTCCAGCACGAGACAGGAATGCATTAGAGTGGGGAGCACATTCTAATGCTTTGACTTTTTAAAAGCACACACTGCATTAAAGCCCACGGTGTTTCTTTGATCCATGCCACCAAAATAATTCCAGGGACAAACACAAATGAGGGATAATAACTAATTTAACTGGAATTATTGGAGAGCAGAAGATTAGGATTTCCAGAGCAGGCTGTAATTGCTGGGAGATTGGGGTCTGATGGCTGTTTATCTATTCTATTCATCTCTCTCTGCATCTGTCCTTCTACTCGATCAGCTGCCCATTAGCCATCATTTAGCTACTGTTCCTGTCTTTTCTGCCTTCAGTGGCTCACCCTTTTCTATCTGCTTGTTAGCTAGAGCAGATGTAAGAAAATTGCTTTCTGCACAGAAGGTGAATGTGAGCTCTAATGGGCCAGATTTTGATTTTGTGTGTTCTGGTGTAACGTGATGGAAGTAGGAGAAACTCTTTTGGGTGTAGAGCAACACTGTGCCAGGGAAATTGGACCCTCACCACCACTCACTACCTGTGTAAACCTTCTTTACAGGGCATGGGTAGGTGAGGTGGTCTCAGAGCTGGGTTTTAAGACATCAGTGGTTCTGATTGGGATGATGTCCATTTTCAGGGATGCACCTTCACTCCTCTGTTTCTTTATTATTTCTCCATCCTCCTCTTGCAAGCCTGGTGTTCAAGTGCCCTTAGTAGGGGAATGGCAATGATGAAGAGCCAGGACAGGTCCCAGTTGCACATAGGACAATTGACATGAATATCAGTTTTCCATCCATCAAACATCTACCTAGAGCCAAGCTACTGTATTTCTGTATACTATTACTCTTTATATTACTATGTCTCTGGGTGATCTCCCATCCATCTACCTGCTGTCTGTCTGCTCCTCTCCTCTTGTGCATAGAATCATAGAATCATGGAATTATTAAGGCTGGAAATGACCCCTAAGATCACCCAGTCCAACCATTAACCTACCGCCACCAAGTCTACCCTTAGACCATGTCCTCAAGCACCGCATCTCCCCGTCTGTTAAACCCCTCCAGGG
>VXBZ01005424.1:10880-27797 GCA_013399135.1 Heliornis fulica
CTCCAGACCCTTCCCCAGCTCCCTCAGCCTCCTCGTAGGGCCTGTTCTCCAGACCCTTCCCCATCCTTGTTGTCCTTCTCTGGACACGCTCCAACACCTCAACGTCCTTCTTGAAGTGAGGGGCCCAGAACTGGACACAATACACGAGGTGAGGCCTCACCAGTGCAGAATACAGGGGGATTATCACCTCCCTGCTCCTGCTGGCCACACTGTTCCTGATCCAAGCCAGGATGCCATTGGCCCTCTTGGCCACCTGGGCACACTGCTGGGCTCACTGCATCGTTCATTTAAACTCCACTTACCTATTCATTGTTGATTTTGCATATTAAAATCTCTGCCCATCTTTGCTTAGCTAATAGGGATATACATTTGATCTCATTTTGTAATAGGACATTAATTAGACTTTTATAATAGGATCCCTTTGGAATTGCATGTTGCATCCACGAGAGGCCTTAACACTTACATTTTATTCCTCTGGAAACCAAAAGAATTAGACCTATTTTCACTCTGGTCTTGAAGACTGACCATCAAGATCACAAAACACAAGGTTCACCTAATGAGTGGGAAGTGCATCTTCCCACCTGTCTCAAAAAAACTCCCTTGAGTCAATCTGGAGGAAACATACCTACTATACAGGAGGAATAATGAAATTAAATTAAGGAGATATATTGATGTGTCTGTGTAAACTGCAGAAAACACGGACCCCAGGGACCTCTGGGAATGTTGTGCTTGAGTATTCTTTAAGCTTCCATGGATTTTTGTCTCTGTGTTGGAAGTATTGTTAACCCCTGAGGAAATTTAGTGCCCAGGATCAATGAACATAACACACAGATGCCTAATAATAGAAAATGGGATTGATGTGTTGCTCTGGTAAAATCACCCCAGCAGTTAATTCTGCTGCCACAACAAGCGCGTCGATAAGGTTCCCTGCTGATTCATGGAAGGATTTGGGGATACAGCATGGCATCTGGGAAGACACCCAGAGTTGGGTCTGTCTGGTGGTGGAAATTTAACTCCAGCAAGGAGCATGTGTTCTTCAGAGAAGGTTTGGGTGCTGAGCTGGGGACAGCACATGGCAGTGCATTGGAATCCCACTTCAGAGGACTGAGATACTCCCCAAAGCCCCCACAGCTCTGACCTCTTGTCTCCTGGCTATTTCTGGCTGCTTTGGGGAACACTGATATAGTTTCTGATCATCAGGCTGTTCAGTCTTGAGAAAAGAAGACTGTGAGGGGATCTGATGAATGTTTATAAATGTCAGAAATGTGGGAGACAAGGGGAAATGGCCACAAGTTTAACCACAGGAATTTCCACACCATTATGCAAAAGAATTTTGTGACAGATCACTGGAACAGGCTGCCCAGGGGGGTTGTGGAGTCTCCTCTGGAGACATTCCAGACCCATCTGGACTCCTACCTGTGGACATACCTGCTTTAGCAGAGGTGCTGGACTCAGTGATCTCTGGAGCTCCTTGGCTTTGGCCTGGCCCTTCTGTGGTGGCACTGAGACCATGTGTGAAAGGAAGAGAGATTGATTTTGTGAGTAAGAGCACTTGAGAGGCTCTGCAGTAAAACATCCTGAATAATGACATCTTTGCAAGGTGAGCTGTCACCCCATCCACTCCCAGCATATTATGGCCATCCTGCCTAGAGTTGATCCAGTTGCCTGTGGGTTTCTTTTCAAGTGATGAATAATCTCATACAAATACATGGAGACCTCCCCTGCTTCCCTGCCAGGCCCTAGATCGTCAGTCTGAGCTGGGATTTGCCTCCTGGATGTGTCTAGCACACTGAGGAGAGGATTGCACTGGTCTGGTATATCCCATTTTTGGGTCCTACATCGAGTAATTCCTTTCTCTCTATGCCACATGAGCAGGCAGTGGGGTAGGGATTGTGTTTGGAGAGAAAATATTTGACAATCTTGATTTAAAGATGCTGAGATGTTTTATCTCTGTGAAGCTCTCCATCAGTGACATGCCCTTCCAGTTGTTTTGACTGATCTCCATCCAGCTGTGTAGCATTATAGAATCACTTGGGTTGGGGGAGACTTTTCAGATCAAAGAGTCCAACCACAGTCTAACCCTGCCTAGTCCACCTCTAGCTCATGTTCTTCAGCACCTCATCTACACACCTTTTAATTGCCTCCAGGGATGGTGACCCCACCACTGCCCTAGTCAACCTGTTCCAACCTCTTCCACCATGACTGATGGTAGTGAGGAATGTGGTGCAGACAATCCTGTTGCCCACCTGCTTGTGTAAAGCCACGTTGTGACCTTGATGTTCACCAGGAAGTGTCTCTGGATGCCAGACACTTAATTTCACAATGGATTATGATATATACATTTACTTGCAGAGAAAAGCTGGGCCACCCCAACTTGGGTCAAGAACAGGAAGGTTTACTTTTAGCTTTGAGTTACCAACCCACACAGGAGCCTCAGGGTTGGAAACTCAAAGCCAGAGAAGTGAGAACTTTTGGAACTTTCCAGGCACTGCTTCCCTGACCAGGGAAATTTTGGGAAATATGGGTTGGGTTGAAGGGACTTTTAGAGGTCATCTAGTCCAACCCCCTTCAATGTGTGGGGCCATCTTCAACTCAATCACATTGCTCAAAGCCCAGTCCAATCTACCCCTGAATGTTTACAGGGATGGAGCATCTACCACCTCTCTGGGCAACCTGTGCCAGTGCCTCACCACCCTGTTTGTAAAAAAATTCTTCCTTATTTCTAGTTTCCATGTGCCTGGGCTCCTGGGTGTTTGTTCAGTGGTTGTGTCCTTGTTTTGAAGTTGATCCTCTTTTTTCTTCCTTAAGCTTGGAGCTCATGGAGGCAGCAGTCAGCTGTTAGTTGCTAGGTTGCAGCAAGCCTGTTGTTTGGGCACACAACGTGCTGATGGAGCCGGGCTGCATCTGAGAAATTTGGGTCTGCATCCAAATTTCAGATGCTCACAGATTTCAGGGCGGTCTGGATTTGAATCTGCAGTTGTTCCCCTTCATGAGAGGTGAATCTCTAATCTCCTCTCTTCCTCAGCCCTTTCCAGACACGGGGATTTTGGGGTTGTGTGGATCAGATCCATCTCTGTGTCTCTAAATAACAATAAGGGGATTATCCAGCTTGGGGGAGTGGGGGTGGAGGGAGGAGTGGGCTCTGCAGGAGACTCTCTGGGACCCATATGTTGGGAAGATGGTTAATTTCTTTGCAGACCAGCAATCTGCCTTGTGCTGGGGCTGCTTGGATGACGTCTCACTGGGTGCCCCAGATCTCCAACCTGCCCTTAGTTTATTAAGGATCAGGAACAAAATTGCTGATGGTGCCTGCTGAGTTGGGGAGGGGGGAGAGATGCAGGGTGTCTGTGCAAGTCTATTACATCTGGGCTTCTTTCCAGCATGAATAAAAACGTTCTGTATGTCCAGAGTGATCAACTTATTCTTTTTTATTCCTGTCAATTAATCTAATCTGAATGAGATGCTGCTGTCCCCAGAATAATAGCCTTGAACGTTAAGGTCTTATTTCTCATCTGCTTGGTGGACTAGACCCTGATGTTGGCCTGGGAATCTCAGCTGATTGACTCTGGGATGAATCAAGCTCTCTTTGGCCAGAGCACTGAGAGCCTGGGTGAAGCAGCTCACTCCTAGGAGCAGGCAGAGTTGTTACAGGACTAGGAGAGAGCACTGCACCCCCATCCTGGTTCAGACAGTGTCTCCTGCCTGTACCCCTGCCTCTAACCCCCCCTTGGCCCTTGGCACCTCTTGCCCTTCTCCCTGTACTGTTTGTTTTCCCTTCCCACAGATAAAAGGCAGAGAAGCAAACAGCATCAACACTACATTGTTCATGGTTTATTGAACAATTAGTTTCAGCTCAAGGTCTAATCTTCAGGCATTTCTTTTCTTCCCTTTGTCTGTCATGCGTGTCTTGGCAACTTGTTGGCTGCAGAACTTGTGTGGCACTGATGGAGGGGCTCAGGGCTGGGCTCAGAGGGGTGCTGTGCCCAAAGCAAGGCAGGTGAGAACTGCTCTGGCTGCTCAGGGAGGAGGAGAAGTGGGGACCTTATAAAAACTAAGGAAAACCAGGCTGCAAAACCCCATTGCATGGTAACACCTCCTGTTCAGGGTGGGATATGCCCCTCTGGTGTCCTTTTCCGTGTTTTTCCATCAGCTGGCTGAGATTTTAAACCTTTTAAACCCTTTCTCAAGGCTCTCTGTGGTTCCTTCTGCTGGTGGGCTGTGGGTGATCTGGTGCACAGCTCCCTGCAGAGCCCACAAGGTGCAGGGAGCCCAGTGAGTGCCATGAAGTGTCTTGGCAGAGCAGGATGATGCCAGCACTCCCCTCCTGGCATCGCTGTGGGGCTGCATGTGTTCTTTGCTGCCTCCTGAATGAGGTTTGCTGCTGCATGCCAGGACCTGGTGTGCTGGGTATGTCTGGGGAAAGATGCAGTTGCATGTTGTCCCTCATCCCAGCACCATCACAGGGTTTGGGGCTGGAGGAGCATCCTGGCTTTGCACAGGGTGACTGACAGCCATAGGCTCTTGCCCACAGGAGCAGGAGAGCTCTGCCTCTGCTTTTTCCCAGTGACTTGCTCATTTGGGCTCTTCTCCCATCTAACCCCAACCTTCCCCAGGTCCCATCCCCAGGGCTTTGTGACACTGATGTTTGTTTGATATTTTATCCAAGGTTTGCAACAACTCCTGACCTCTCCCTCTCCAGGTTTGCATGAGGATGCATCAAACTTCCTCACAGCCATTCACCCAGAGGTTTGGCACCCCTGTGTGACCTCAGCATGGATTTATTCTCACACATTTGGGCTCCTCCTGCCCTCCCTACTTGAGTTCAGCATCTTGTTACTGTTCAATACTCGGTACCGAGGGCTCAGCTCACGTGACCACCCCATTAGCTGCTCTCACTAAAGCCTCAGGCAAATAGTCATCGAGGATTTATTTTTATTAAAAAAAAAAAGTAGGATTAAGTATTCTGATGAACAAGAATAACATTAGCAGCTGTGCCTGCTCAGCCAACATGATCCCATCCCTCATATCATAAGCTGATTGCCTGTATGGGTCAGTAAGTTGTCCCAGCAGCCCCTCTCCAGCGCTGCTTTGCACGTTGTTTTCATAGTGCACAAGGTGTGGGGGGTGTCTGGGAGGGCTGTAATACCTGCAGAGGCTTCAAGGGTGCAGAAGTGACTTCTTCAGATGGCCTTTGAATGTCAGCTTGAACACACCTTGCAAAGCTCCTGTGCACAGGCCCCCCAGTTCCAGAAGGATAGCAAATCCTTGAAAGAGGCCAGCACAGGGCCACCAAGGTGATGGAGTGGAACATCTTCCTTGTGAGGACAGGCTGAGGGAGCTGGGGCTCTTCAGCTTGGAGGAGACTGAGGGGCCACCTCATTAATGTCTATAAATATGTAAAGGGTGAGTGTCAGGAGGATGGATCCAGGCTCTTCTCAGGGATGGTCAGTGACAGGACAAGGGGCAATGGGTCCAAGCTGGAGCAGAGGAAGTTCATGAAAAACTATTTCCCTGTGAGGGTGACATCACTGGGACAGGCTGCCCAGAGAGGTTGTGGAGTCTCCTTCTCTGGAGACATTCAAGACCAATCTGGACACATTCCTGTGTGACTAGGAATGACCCTGCTAGATGATCCTGTGACTAGATGGTGCTGTGACCAGATGATCCTGCTCAGGCAGGGACTTGGACTAGATGATTTTTTGAGGTCCCTTCCAACTCCTGACATTCTGTGAACCTGTGTGATTCTGTGATTCTGTGGCCAGTTTCTTGTCCCTGCAGCACAGACACATCCCCAGCTTTCCCAGTTGAAGTTCCTGGGGGAGGTGATGGAGGGATTGGGCAACCCCAGTTCAGTCTTCACACAGTGAGAAGAGATGACCTGGGGCTTTTCTGCTCCAGGCAAGAGTAGAGTTGCAGCCTCTGATGGATGAAAGGGAGGCACAGGGGGGTTGTAGAAGGGAAGGGGAGGTGGAGGAGGGAAAAAAGCTATTGTCACACCCCGGGGAGCAGGGGACAGGTGACACACAACCGAGCAGCCTGTTTAGGTCACGCTGTTGCAAAGTGCTCAGTTACTACTTGAAGCAGTGCCAGCCTGGGGACCAAATCCCTTCCTCTGCCTCCAAAGCACCCAGAACTCGGGCTGCTCCTTGCACAGGCTTCTTTCCCCTGGTGAGCAGTCCCTGAGCCCACGCTCCCCCTGACGGCTGGCAGCCGGCGTTTGTGTTCTAACGTTCCTCTTAATGATATCAACAGTCACCTTAAATCCTGCTAATGCTAAACCCTGAGCTGGCACCGGGCTGGTGACTAGCTTCTGCTTCACAGGGGCTTGCCAAAAGCTGTGGGATGCCCTTTGAAGATGGGGAAGCAAGTGCCATGAAATTATGCAGCCTTATTAGTGGTGTTATTATTTGGTCTCTGCAAACATCTGAGACTCTTCTTCGTGTCCTTGCCTCCTCCCCCAACTCCCATGTTCGAAGTTGGTGGCAGCTCCCATGAGCAGAGGGACTATTCAGTGGTCCCAAACCTCATGTGAGCATCCCAGGGAATATTCTTGTCCCTTTCCAAGATGCATCTCTCCAGGAGGGTGATGTGTGCATCAGAAGCCACCATGCAACATTGCTCCTCTGCCATGAGATAAACCACAGTGTGGCCATGCAAGATGTCACAGGGGAGCATCTCCCCAGGATGTGCCAGCCCTTGGGAGCTCAGCACTGGAGTCAGAGGAGAAAGTCCATTTTTCCAGGACAACTGGAAAGTGGTCCATACCTTGCATGTGGATGACATCTTGTTGGCTTGCTCTGGTCCTTCACTCTCTTTACTGGTGTTATTTGAGGAGTGGGTTTGTGGAGAAGGACACTTTCACCCACTGGAATGAGGCACCGTGCTGCAGAGATGGGTGCAGTGCAGGAGATGCACTGCTGAGCCATGTGTTCACAGGTAGAGCTGGTGTAACTTCTCTGTTCTCCATCCAGAAGATCCCTTATCAGCATCCATAGCTTCTAGCTGAAAATCTGGGAGTTTGGGCTTTTGGAGGATTTTGTTAATAATTTTTTATGGTGTATGAAGTCATGACTGTGACTCCTGTCCATCTGTCTGTTTTCTTCCCTCAGGATAACTGACATTACTTTAGGAACTCTGTTTCAGTGCAGCCAACTAGAAAAATTCTATTTTTTTGTCTCTGAAATCTTCTAACCATTTCTAGTGGATGCTGGATTTTCATCTGTTTTCTCTCCATAGGGAGGACACTGTCAGAGGGATAAAAAAAAGAGTGTGTGTGTCTTCAGATGGTGATAGATGCAGTAGAAAGTGCTGTGAGATGATGTTTTCCCTTTATTCTGCAGGGGAACCCCCTTTCTTGTGAATGGGGAGGAGCAGCTGCTCTGTCCCTGCAAAGCAGCACTTTGATGCTTTAGGGAGGTGTTTCATGAATGTCTCCTGGTCCTTTAGGTCACTTGTGAGAGAGCCCATGTGAACATTGTGGTGTGTGAGCTGAGAGTTGACTGGACTTTAGCAGGCAAAGAGTAAAGATAGGATCTCCCAGCTCAGGGCAAGGATCTAGTATCCATCATGGTCAGTAGGAGATGCTTATGGGGATGGGATCAGAGAGTGAACCTGGTGCTTAGACCCTCTGCTTCCACCAAGAAAATAAGGAACTGATGAACAAGGAGTTGTGTTGGAACTGTTGTGTTGAGTTGCTGAGGGAGATTTCCCACCTGTGCATATGTTTATGCTGCTCTTGGAGCCCAGAAGGCCAATGGTCTCCTGGGCTCCATCAGAAGAGGGGTGGCCAGCAGGGACAAGGAGGGGATTGTCCCTCTCTGCTCTGCCCTCAGGAGGCCCCATCTGCAGTTCTGTGCCCAGAGATGGGCCCCCAATTCAAGAGAGATGTGGAGCTGTTGGAGAGGGGTCAGAGGAGGTCACGAAGATGATCGGGGGCTGGAACAGCTCCCCTGTGAGGACAGGCTGAGGGAGCTGGGCTGGGTCAGCCTGGAGAAGAGAAGGATGTGGGGGGACCTCACTGCAGCCCCCCAGCACTTAAAGGGAGCATATGGACAGGAGAGGAATTGGGTTTTCCCAAGGGCAGAGAGTGGTGGGACAAGGGGGATGGATTGAAGCTGGAGAAGGGAAGTGTCAGGTTGGATACTGGGGAGAAGTTCTTTATGGAGAGAGTGGTGAGGGGCTGGAACAGGCTGCCCAGAGAGGTGGTGGATGCCCCAAGCCTGGAGGTGTTCAAGGCCAGGTTGGATGGGCCCCTGGGCAACCTTGTCTAGCTCCAGGCCTGGAGGTTGGTGGCCCTGCCTGTGTCAGGGGGGTTGGAACTTGATGATCCTTGGGGTCCCCCCCAACCCAGACCAGTCTGGGATTCTGTTCTGTTTAACTGCTTTCTGAATCCATCCCTCTCCCTGTACCATCTGTGCCCAAGCTTCACCAGGGCAATACCTGGTACAGGAGAAAATTAGAGGGAAAGAAAAAATGGGCAGAAAAAGGAGCAAAAGTCCCGTTCCTGACATGGGAGATTAAATAATTAGCAAATGTGGCAGGGAAGACGATGAAAAACAAGTGCAGTGATTCATGTTTTATGTCTCCTACTGTACAGAACACTTTAAAGTGTCAGACAGCACGACAGTCACTCTTAAAAGCCAATTAAAGTTTTATAATAAATAGAAGCTTTTTTTTTTTTTTTTAATCTCTCTCTCCATGTGGTGGTGATGTAGTTCGCTGTAGAGAGCCTGGCAATGCATTTACTAGAAATCCACAAACAAATGGGTACACAGCCCTGCTTTTCAAAAGCCTCTTTTATGCCAATTATTTACCTTCCTTAAATTCAGCTCTGTCAGGAAAACTAGCTATAATAATATCCTGTTTTGTTTTTTTTTTCCTTGTGCTTTTCATTCAAGGAGATTACAGCCAGTAACCTGGAGAGGGCAGGGAGAGGTGCTCTCTTGTGGTGGTTGGGCAAGGTGGTTTAGGAGCTTGGAGATGGGCAGAGCAACACATGAGCAGGGAGCAGATTTTGGGACCCCTGTTGCCAGGGAACTCATTTGGAGAACACAGGTCTGTAGGCAAGGTGACCTTGGAGGTTGGATGGAAGTCCAATTAAATAAAGAAGGGTCATTTTGGAGGATGGGAGAGCAAAGGCTGTAGGATGCAATGAGTCAGGATCTATTTTCTTTGTGGACCAGCTCCTGCATCAGGAGCTGATGGTTGTTGACCTCTTGGACTGACAGTACTGGAAGATGCTCTAAGTTTGGAGCAGCTCTGCTTGTACTAAGGGGACAATGGTGACTGTGGTTATTGTAGCCCTTTTTCCTTCACCTCAGAGTTCCCCCCTGGGTAGCATGGGCATGAGAACAGGGCTGCTTGGCCAGGACTCCTTTGGCCAAACTCCTCTTTGGTTGCTCCACAGCTCATTGCTGTTTGGTCTTTCTATTAATGGTGTTTCTTGAGAAAGAGAAGGGATTTTCCCCAGCTCCAGATACTGGGATAAGATCAGGTTCAGAGCTCTGAATAAAGAAACCTTGTTTTCCCCAAGCCCAGGGAAGAAGCTGTTGGATGTGCCTGTGTTTTCAGCCACTGGGGCCTCTTCATCCTTCTCTTTTTCCATTTACTCTCCCATCAACAGTGTTCATATTCATGTATCTTTATCTTGCACATGCAAAAATACACCTCCAACCAATTGAAATTTTAATCCAATTAACATTAAAAGAAAATGAAAGGACACTGAAATTAGAGGTCCCCCTTGCTGTAGCCATCAGTCTAAATATCTCACCAAACCTCATCAGACTGTAGCCCATGATTCCCTGAGCAGCATCACTTTTATGTTTGGGAGTGGGCACCTCAGATGCAGAAAAACAGCTTCTTTGTCAGATATCTCCTCAGTTTTACTAGGGAGGGGGGTGACAAAATTATTCCACAGCCTTCCTGCCAGAGGGGAGTGGGAGGAGCAGTGTTCCTGCTATTAGGCAAAAAAATCCTTTTAATTGGATGGGGTGAATATTCACACTTTAATAGTGAGGGGGCTCTAATCCTTCCTTAGGTGGCTGCAGTCCCCCTCCCGAATGCTTTTTAATGACCTGTAGTCTACATCATTAATATCACAAGTGCTGACACTGGTAGGAAATGCAACAATCAAAGGAAGACCCTGAGAGGTCTGGGAGCAACAACAGTTTCCATCTTCCCTTTGTTGTAGAAAACATGGATGTGAGTGCCCCACAAAACCAAATCCTCAGCGAGGCTTTGGCCTCCTGCGGTGGGCGCAGGGAGGGTTAACTCTGGCAAATTGCAGAGGCTCAATTAGTTCAATTAGGAGTCTGAAAACTAAAGCAGCTCTTCCTGAACACTGTCTAGGACTGTAGGCTCTGCCTGCAGGCTCAGGAGCACTCCCACACTGCCCCATTCCCTGGGGCTTCCAGCTTTTGAGGGCAGCCTACCATGAGGAGCGGAGCGAAGGTTGGATTCCCACTGTCTTTACCCTGGGCTGCAGGCAGAAATCCAAGATATTACTCCAGATGATTCTTGGAAGAAGAATCTGGCCCAGATACTCCCAACTGGGAGAGATTTCACAAATGGATCAGAAGGAAAATGGTAAAATCCTTTTTTTTTTCTCCTTATGTTTTTTCAGTGTTCTTTTGAGTGCCTTCCCAATAGTGTTTGAGCAATAAGCACCAGTCACATCTATCCATCCTCAACTGTAATTTTTTTTTTGCTGTGAGACAGCACCTGCCTTTTGATAATCTCAGAAGGCAGTGGGGGTATTAACATAACAAATCTGTGGCTGTCTAGAGTGTACCACATTCCTGGCAAGTCACAGAGTGTGCACATTTACTACTAAGTTACCATTGCTCTAAAACCAACCTGTGTATTAAGACCTAATGAATTACTACTACCTGACAAATTAACTGGCTTTGCAAGGAGCCAGCACTGGCATTGTCCTTCTCTGCCTCCTTCTGCAGCTCAGTGCATTGTGTACATCTCTGGATTCATGGCACATGTGGTAGATGTTCTGCAGACCCCCTGAATTACAGGCAACTGTGGTGACATGGAGTTGGTCCATGCTGAGTCACATGGAGTGACCAACGTGATGTTTTCAGATGTTTTGGGGATTAAAATGAGAGGTTTTCTCATGATGGTGGTGGGGTGGTCACTGGATCTGCTTAGTCCATAAGCTGCAGAGTCCCTGTGCTGCCATACTCTGATTTAGTGTGTAAAACTGACCCCAACCTCCTGGTCAGTTGTTACCACATCATTGCACCCCCCCTTGTGCAGCCACGTCACTGACAGGTGTGGAAAAAGGCAGAGACTGAAATAATGCACTTTTTTTTTGTTATTATTACTTGTAGTTCAGTTTCCATCTGGATCAGGTTTGCTCCATGGCACTGTGGGCACAGATCTGTGCTGACACAAGGGAAGGTTGGCACTGGGATGGGAGGGAACAAGCAAAGGGCACAGAGGAGCACTCTGGTCCATAAGATGTTGCTGTGCCCAGGAGTGAAAAGCTGCTTTCCCTACAAGGGGGGAACAGCCCAGCTGTGGATGGGAAGAAGTAGTGACTCATCTCTCTGGGTTACATTAGATGAGTCAAAAGTGTTTGCCTAAGCTAGAATGTAATGATAAAATAGGGGTTAATAACATCCAAGTCTTGGCTCTTCTGGGAATATTGGCTTCAGACTTTCTGTCCCTTCCCATCTGATTTATCTCAGGATGGGCACTGCTGGCTGAGGTGCCCAACTGCACTTGCTCCCTGCTGCAGCACGGGACTGGGCTCAGAGCTGTCACGTTCTCCCAGCGAGAGGCATAGGATGCTACTCGGGGTAAAAAAGATGTTTGTTAACAAGCTTTTCCTTTTTATTTTTCTCTTTTTACTTTTTTCTCTTTTTTCTCTTTTTCCTCTTTTTTCTCTTTGCTCTTGTTTCTCTTTTTTCTTTTTTTTCTCTTCTTTCTCTCTTTTCTTTTCTTTTCTTTTCTTTTCTTTTCTTTTCTTTTCTTTTCTTTTCTTTTCTTTTCTTTTCTTTTCTTTTCTTTTCTTTTCTTTTCTTTTCTTTTCTTTTCTTTTCCTCCTTTTTATTTTCCTTTTTCTTTTACTTTTCCTTTTTATTTTCCTTTTTTCTTTTCTTTTTCTTATTTCCCTTTTTATTTTCATTTTCTTTTTTTCTCTTTTTACTTTCTTTTTTCTTTCTTTCCTTTTTTCTTTCTTTTTCCTTCCCACCCCCCTTATTTTTTCTTTTTCTTTTTACTTTCTTTATCCTTTTCTTCTTCTTTTTCTTTATTTTTTTCTCTTTTTCTTCCTAAGTTTCCCCCAATGAATGATTAACTTCCCAGTCCCTTTATACCACCGACAGTGTTTGTGCATCTTTTACTACGTGAGCTGCAGTGGGAGAGGAAGCTCTGTACCATCAGCGAACCACATGTCTCCCCAGAACACCTCAAGCAGCCTCCTGTCTCCCTGTTCATGCTCATCCAGGCAGCTCCATCGAGCCACTGCAGGAAGAGAGGCAGACTCCTCTTGCAAGCCACAGGAGATGCCTTTCTCTCCAACCCCTATCAGCCCTTCTCAGATTCACACGCCTGGCACCACCGGGGTGCACCTTGACGCAGCCTCTTTTGTTGGCCCAAGGTCCTGTGCCTCTGGATTAGATGCCATCTGGAGGCAGCCTGCCTTAGCCTGACAGTGTGATGGATGGTGTCATAGGTGATGTGATGTTGACACCTGCTTATCTTTCTATGCCTGGTTCCCCCAACCTCGTCACATTCATTATTTCAGCATCTGTTTCCTATAGTGTCTCGGCATCTGCTTTTGGTTACCATGGCATGCACAGAGGTGAGAGAGCAGCACAAGGTGGAGAAGCTGGGACATTGGAGGAATTTAGGCTTATGAGGTCTGTGCATGGTGCTGGATCAATTTCTAATTACACCAGTCTCCTCCCACAGGTCCTCTAGACCTGAAGGAGCCACTCATATTAATGCATTCATTTTCCTGGAAGGTGTGAACCACCAGGGTGGGGTTTTCTTTTGCTTTGAAAAATCAGGGATACTTCAAGGTGGGACAAGTGGAGGGTGTTGTGTCTAAGGAAGAACAACCCCAGGTACCAGTGCAGGTTGGGGAATGGCCTGTTGGAGGGCAGTGCAGGTGAGAGGGACCTGGGGGTCCTGGGGGACAGCAGGATGACCATGAGCCAGCAGTGTGCCCTTGTGGCCAAGAAGGCCAATGGCATCCTGGGGTGTATTAAAAGTGGTATGGTCAGTAGAACAAGAGAGCTCCTTCTCCCTCTCTACTCTGACCTGGTGAGACCTCACCTGGAATGTTGTGTCCAGGTCTGGGCCCCTCAGTTCCAGAAGGACATACAACTCCTTGAGAGAGTCCAGCACAGGGCCACCAAGATGATTAAGGGAGTGGAACATCTTCCTTATGAGGACAGGCTGAGGGAGCTGGGTCTCCTTAGCCTGGAGAAGAGGAGACTGAGGGGGTGACCTCATCAATGTTTAGGTCATTAATGTTATGTAAAGGGTGAGTGTCAGGAGGATGGATCCAGGCTCTTCTCAGGGATGGCCAGGGATAGGACAAGGTGCAATGGCTCCAAGCTGGAGCAAAGGAGGTTCCATGTGAACATAAGGAAAAACTTATCCACCATGAGGGTGACATCACTGGGACAGGCTGCCCAGAGAGGTTGTGGAGTCTCCTCTGGAGACATTCAAGACCAATCTGGACACGTTCCTGTGTGATTTAATCAGGGGGGGTTGGTCTAGATGATCTTTTGATGTCTTTTCCAGCTCCTGACATTCTGTGATTCTGTGATATGGTCCAGATAGTGAGGCCATGATACTGCCCATGGAGAGCTCATTTCTCAGGCACATCTTCTCTCTAAGCCCCAGAAAACAGGCTGTGCTGGTTATGCTGTCATCTGTTTTCAGTCTTTGTCCTTGCACACATTGTATAAACGTCACATTCTTGAAAACAGACCTACAGAAATTCACATCTACCTTAATGTGGTTGCCAAAATCCCATAAAGGACCTTGTCTGTGTGGAATTCAACTGGCTGCTGAGCTTCAGCCTCCAAAGACAAACTCCTTTGCAGGGCAGAAATATGTTAAGACATCTGCATGTAACTTTCACATACAAGGAGCATATGAAGGCATGTTCTCTCCTACCTAGAGCTGGAGGGAGTCCTGCATTTATCTGCAGCTCCTAGATTCTGGCAGGCTTCTCCATGATGAAGGGCTCTGACTGTGCCTGCTTTGCAGGTGCCATACACTAACTGTCTGCAAGCACAGACTTCCCATCAAGGGCTGTTGTGTGGCCAAGAAACCCAGATGTCCTCAGCGTATGCCCACGGTGGCTGCCCAGGGCAGGCACAGTCAGGCAGATCTGTGTGCTCACGGGTTTCATGAGTAACTCAGAGCCACACTGAGCATGTGGGGTGATAAGGAGTGACCCAGATCAGCCTGGAAAATGGGTTAAAATAGGGATCTAGAAGCCCCATTGGCTCAACATATATGTTAATGCTGGCATAGCAGCTGGTAAATCCTAAGGAATACAACTATGGCTTCCTACAGACCTTTCTGGGCCCTGCCATCCATAGAATCACAGGATGGATTGGGTGGGAAGGGACCTCCAGAGATCATCAAGTCCAACCCCCTGCCAAAGTAGGTTCCCTAGAGCAGGTCACACAGGTCAGCATCCAGATGGGTCTGGAATATCTCCAGAGAAGGAGACTCCACAACCCCCCTGGGCAGCCTGTTCCAGTGCTCCATCACCTTCACCATGAAGAAGTTCTTTCTCACATCAGTGTGGAACCTCCTGTGGTCCAACTTGTGGCTATTGCACCTTGTCCTGTCCCCACAGGTCACTGAGAAGAGGTTGGCCAGTTCCCTTTGTCTCCCACACTTCAGATATTGATAAACATTGATGGGATCCCCTCTCAGTCTTCTCCAGGCTGAACAGCCCCAGCTCACCCAGCCTTTCCTCACAGGGGAGATGCTCCAGGCCCTTCCTCATCCTTGTGGCCTCTGCTGGACTCTCTCCAGGAGATCCCTGTCTGGTTTGTACTGGGGAGCCCAGAACTGGACACAGTCCAACTCCCTGCAATGAACAGGGACATCTTCAACTCAATCAGCTCAGAGCCCCATCCAACCTGACCTTGAGTTTGCAGGGGTGAGGCATCAAACACTTTGTTGAGCAACCTTCTCCAGTGTTTCAGCACCCCATTGTAAAAATATTTCTTTATATCTAGTCTGAGAAGCTCCTGCCTATGTAGCCATGACTAAACACTCCCTTTCTCCAAGGAGGAACTCACACAAATCCACAAACTCACTATCCCAGTCCATCTGCACCCCAACCACAAGCAGTGGGGTCTCCTTGGTAAAGGAATGGTGCTTTTCTGGCAGTAAGATTAAAGAGTATGGACCATGCCCTCCATAAGCCTCTAGCATAAAATCTGATCTTTGGAACTAGTTATTGTAACTTTTTACAATACATCAAGACTAATAAAAGACAGAACCACATGGTCAGGAGCAGATTTATGGGCCAGTGGAGACTCTTTCTTGACTTGCCTGCTTGATCTCCTGCAGGCCAGCCTCTCCTTTTTGCCTTTAATGGCACTTTAATCTTCTCACCTTGTTTGCCAGGTGATGTTTCATCAGTGACAGTGTTTGAAAAGCTCCTCAGCCCTGCCAGTGAGTCAGTGCTGGGCATTGTGGGTACAGGCAGCAATATTTAGATATGCTCGATGAAAGGAGTTCTGGGTGGATCCTGCTGAGCATGGGTTACATTGTGGGAGGGCATCAAGGGCATGTCCTAGAAGTGGAGCTGAGCACCCAGCCTGAGATGTCTCCTTTGAGATGCCAGCACTGATGCTGTATAGATGACACCCATGAAGCCCTAAGCACTCCCCTAAAAATTACTACAAACATTCTTGACACATGGATTTTCCCCTTCTCAGTGTATGTGCTTTCTCCCAGCTTCCCCTGTTGAACCCACTTGATTGTGTTTCCCTTGACCTTCCACTTTCTACACTGTGCCCCATCTTCCCCACCCCCCCACCTTCCTCTTTCCTTCACTCTAACTCTGCAAAGTGTGGCCATCCCTTCTCTGATGTTGATCCCTCTTTGTCTTCATTCATTCTTGCCCTCCCTCCCTCCCTCCCCCAATCTGTTAAGGCTCCCTTACTGTTGCAGACACTATCTCAGCTCTGGAACAGCACATGACACTCCTGGCAGTCATTCTGAGCTTGGCTGCTGTCCCCAAGTTGTCTAAGGCTCTTCTGAGAATGATGAGAAGCTGCTGTGTGCCTTCAAAGTCACAGCTAATTACATTAGCTCCAGATCACGTAACTCCTGTAGATGACAGCTGCCAAATTTAGGGGCACTAGTGAGGTCTTGGAGAAGATGATGGGGATGATGTGCTGGATTCAGCACAAAGGAAATCCTTGGGTGCTGTCAGAGGCATTGGTTGGTGCTTCTATTTTTTCAAGATGGTTATTCCCTCTTGGTCTGTTTCTGGGGGTGGTGTGTATATGATCAGCCCATTCTTGAGCCTTGTACCACTCAATGGTCACAACAACCTCAGGCAACGTCACAGGCTTGGGCAGGAGTGGCTGGAGAGGAGCCTGGCAGAAAGGGACCTGGGGGTGTTGGTTGACAGCCACCTAAACATGAGCCAGCAGTGTGCCCAGGTGGCCAAGAGGGCCAATGGCATCCTGGCTTGGATCAGGAACGGTGTGGCCAGCAGGAGCAGGGAGGTGATAATCCCCCTGTATTCTGCACTGGTGAGGCCTCACCTTGAGTATTGTGTCCAGTTTTGGGCCCCTCACTTCAAGAAGGATGTTGAGGTGCTGGAGTGTGTCCAGAGAAGGGCAACGAGGATGGTGAAGGGTCTGAAGAACAGGCCCTACGAGGAGGCTGAGGGAGCTGGGGAAGGGTCTG
>VXBZ01005424.1:30604-61929 GCA_013399135.1 Heliornis fulica
CTCCTCGTAGGGCCTGTTCTCCAGACCCCTCCCCATCTCCCTCAGCCTCCTCGTAGGGCCTGTTCTCCAGACCCTTCACCATCCTCGTTGTCCTTCTCTGGACACGCTCCAGCACCTCAACATCCTTCAGTCATCAGCTGAAAGAAAAACAAAGACAACCCCAAAGAGACTAAACCTAAAGGGAGTGAATGTAAAAATAATTGAATAATTGCTCAGTTTTCCATGGAGCTGTTGGGAGGAAAGGCAAGGACTGTCCTGTCGGGACGGAGCGGTCCGTGCCGGTGAATACCACTATCATGTTCCAGGCAGATGGCTCCAGTTTGTGGTAATCTCCCTTCCAGGCCCAAGCCTTTCCAAATCCCTCAGTTCCCAGTCCCAGGAGGTGTGCCATCACCCTTGTTAGAGAAGGAAGATCTGAGGTGCAGATGTGAACACTTGGTGGTACTTCCCTTGTTTGGCTGCTGGGAACTCCCATGCAGAGCTTCCCTGATCAATAATAGCAGGCACAGTTGATGCTGCAAGGTATATAATATACTGATTTTGTTTGCACAGAGAGGACCAAGGATATAAATAGTGTGGTGGAAACCAAGCTCTGGCCTGTGTTTACATTCAGGGCAGGGGATGGGGCTGGTTGGAGAGAGGCATTTCGAAGGTGACTCCCAGTTCTCCTGGTGACTAATAGCTGCAAACTGATAGAGCAGATTCTTTCCAGCATGAAGCAGACTGAGGGATGTCAGTGGTGCTCTGAGGTGATGTGAGGGCATTTCATGCCAGGGGGTTTTCAATCAGTGCCTACTGTACTGTCACATGGAGACAGAGCTGTTTAGCATCTATATCAGGTGCTGGGAGGTGAAGCTTGTGTGTTAGATGCTGTCATGGTCTCTTGGCATGTGGGGAAGGTCAGTTAGTGTAGTTTATTCTGCATTAATTCTCTGGAGATAGCAGGGAGTCTGTTTACTGTATCCCTTTTTCTCAAGGGTGCTCATGAGTGTTTGAAAAGTGCCATGAGATCCTTTTGTATGGTCTGAATCCTCCCAAGTTGGCACTGCCAGATGAGTTGTAAACAGAGAGAACAGAAAATGTTAGTTTACAAGGGAATGATTTTTAACACAGATGTGAGGAGGGGAGCTGTGATGTGGTTTTGAGCCATGATGGGCAATTCTCAGAGGGTTCATTAAGTGTTGAAGACTCAGCTCTGCTCTGGTGACACACGAGCCTTTGGGATATGTGCTGGTGAACCGAACGTGCCCGGGTTGCCTCTGAGATTTTCAGGTCTCTCACTGAGCCAGATTTCACATCTGAAAAGTCTTTCTCATGTGCTCAGATGGCTCAACTTCTGGCTAAGATGGAGCTGTGAAGAAACTGTGAAAGGGAAAGGAAGGTAATGGGTTGGTTTAGAAACAGTCTCGTGAAGCAGAGGCAGCTTTGTGGGGACAGGAGGCTCGATTTTCTTTTTGGGTCAGCTCTGATTTTACTTGTCACTGTCTGGGCTTGGGCAGTCTCTGTAAAGACATCACTGCCTTAGCCTGGATGTGACTTGTTGGTGTCTTGTGTCTTCCAGTGCCATCTGGACCATGCTTAGCTGAATACCTCCAGGGGTTTACAGCAAGCTAGAGATTGCTTGGGAAAAGCTTCAGAGAAATCCCATCTTGGTCTTTGACGAGCTGTGCTCAGAAAGGAAATCCCACAGCTTGCAAAAGCCTGATACCTCCTGAGAGTGCCACACTCATGTCATGTGGGCAAGCTGGCAGAGCTCACTAGGATGTCTTGAATCCAACCTCTATGTGGAGCAGCTCACGTTGACAGAAGGGAGGGCCATTTAAAAAGGGATAGACCAAACAAATCTGAGTGCTGCTGAGTGGGAGGTATGAGGCTTGGACCAGGAATGGATAGGGATTATGTGTCTTCTGTTGTGAGCTGAATTCAGATTTAGACTGACATGAACTTTGGAGAAGTCATAAGCACAATGTAGAGCCTAGTCTAAGCTCAAAGCCTGCCCTTTCCATCTATAGGAAGCTGCATCAGGCTGGAGCAGATCTGATATTTACCTGACAGCCCTCAAGTCTAGGATTGACTTGATTGTTAAATCAAGACTTTACCTAAAGGTGTGATATAGATACAGGTTTATGCTTCCCATCTGTAATACCTCAGTGTAGGGAAGACCCAAGTTTAGGAGAGACAACAGGACCTAAATCCTGAATTTCACCATCCATCCTCTGTCCTTTGTTTTGAATCTTTTTCAGCCTGGGATCTCCTGCCTGTTTCACTACAGACACAGAGACATGGAGATTTCACTGCACACAATGGCTGTTTCACAGGGAAAAATAATATAAAAATCTCTCTTGTGTCACTGCTGTGGCAGGAGGAAAGCTCAGGAGAGGTTGGGTCAGACATCTGACAGAGGAGCTGGGCTGGAAGGAGCACCATTCGTTCTGTGGTCCTACATCCCTCCTTGCTGACCTGGATCTTATCTCTCCTGGTGTTTTCCTAATTGCCCTTTTCTCTCACAGTAAAGGATGTTTAATGGCAGATCTGCACATGGCATAACTGTCTCTTGGCTTCCCTGCAGTGTGGGAAGGTGGTTAGGACTGTGAATGTCCCCTCCTTTCCCGTGTGCATCCCTTGTGCAGACTGGCTGTCTGGTCCTGCAGGACCTGCCATGTCTGCACTCCTGTCTTTGGCTCACAGTCCTTGCTGGCTGTTGTCCAGAAACTCACACCAGGTCTGGCATCGCTGGGACAAAGTGCCAGAAATAATCCTCAGATCTCTCTGGTCTTAAGTTAATTCAGTGCTCTCAGTGGATTAATTTCAGAGCTAAAGACAGATACAGAGAGCTGTAATTACCTCTCTCCCACACATATCTGTTCCCCAAGACTGCAGGTGATTTTGGTGTTGTGAGAAGTTTCTCAGAGGCTAAACCCCTGCAATGCTGCCTGAGGAATTAAAATAAAAAGGAAACATATAAAGAAGGGAAAGGAGAGGGAAGAGAAGGGAAAGGGGAAGGGGCAAGGGAAGGGAAAAAGGAGACATTCAAGGTCAGGCTTGATGGGGCTCTGAGCACCATGATGTAGTTAAAGGTGCCCCTGCTACTACAGGGGGTGTGGACCAGATGTCCTTTAAAGGTATCTTCCAACATAATGACTCTATAGGAGGACTAGGTTGCACTATTGGGTTTGGCTTTTACAGCAGGGCAGGACATTTTGTGCCCTTGGACTAGACAGGTGGATGTTTCCATTTCAGAGAACATGGTTTGGTGTTGGGCTTGGTAAGTGTTAGGTTAATGGTTGTATTTGGTGACCTGAGGACCATCCTAAATGATTCTGTGCTTCATAGGACCCACAGTGGCTCATGGCAGTATCTGCTGGGTTGTGCTGGGGTGCATGGGAATGTGAGGTTTGCCAAAGCTGTTATTCCATCCTTAGGAGGGGAGAGGCTTCCTATGTCTGTTTTACATCTCAGTTTTGGCTGTTCAGTTCGACTTTGTCCTCCTGAATTGATGATGTTACCCAAAGGCAAGCACAGAGTAAGTCAGGGGAGGGAAGAAGGGAGGGAGGGAGTCCGGGTGTACCCCAAATCTTAAGCCTGGATCCAGTTAGTGGCTTGAGGCTCATCTCTACTTTGCTTGCCATGTTCTGTGCATTAACTGCAAGTTTTCTTTCAAAGTTTGGTGCCTCTCCTAAGGACTAAATTATATCATGTAGAAACGGCCCATCTGAGGAATCCCTGCATGTCACAAAAAGGAGGAGTAAAGATTTGCTCCAATTCCTGCAATTTTCAGTTCTCTGTCAGCACAAGGAAGTGAAAAACTCTTTGTAAGTTTTGTCTACAGCCCTTTGAAGTCAGTGGGAAACTCCTGGTACTTTGGGAGGCTCCAGGCAATATGTAATTTTTGTACAGCAGCGTTGGGTGAGTTTTATTTCGATTCCAGAGAGCATCCTCATCCCCTGTGAACACCAGCATCCACCTATCCCTAGTAATGAGAGTCCTGTTGAAGACTCAGGTTTCTCCCAGTGGTACCCACAGGGGGGTTTCAAAACACATGGTTTTAAGCCTTATGGCAGATAAGCAGTGTGATGTCAGAGAAGGAAATGGTGAGAAAGACATCTGTCCCTTACACCCACGTCTTCTAGATGAAGTGTGCAGCACCTGGATGAGCAGAGGATGAGGGTTCCTACAGGAAGCTCTGCTGAGAAGAAAGTCACTGGGTTGGGCCCTTTCACAGTGCAGATTCACACAGAGGCTCCGGATTTATTCTCCTGATTAAATAGGCAACTAAATTTCCATGATGGACACACATAAATGAATGATGACCATGGTTTTTCTTTGCATCCCAGACCATCAAGCCCTTAGCTCATGGCACGATCTCCATCTACCCCTCTTCAGATAGGTCAATCCCTCTCCTTCTCCTTCTCCTTCTCCTTCTCCTTCTCCTTCTCCTTCTCCTTCTCCTTCTCCTTCTCCTTCTCCTTCTCCTTCTCCTTCTCCTTCTCCTTCTCCTTTCTCCTCACTAAGCTGTACAAACCCTCTTGCANCTCCTTCTCCTTCTCCTTCTCCTTCTCCTTCTCCTTCTCCTTCTCCTTCTCCTTCTCCTTCTCCTTCTCCTTCTCCTTCCCTCTCCTCCTCACTAAGCTGTACAAACCCTCTTGCATCCTTGCTTTAAATAGGTTCCTGTTACTTTTTCTTGCAGCTGTGAGGTTTCTTGATGGAGAGGATAATAAGTATGTCTGCACTTACAAAAAAAAAACCCCAACAAATCCACAAAAACAGCCCAACCAAAAAAAAAAACACCCAAAGGAGATAAAAAAAGAAATCTGCACTGAAGAAAAGTGAACTCAAGTTCCCCATGCAGAGCAGCAAGCAGCTCTGCAGCCTTCTCTCTGCCAGTGTAATCAGAAAGGCATTTCTGTATTTGTGAGAGAGTGCATATCAGCACTTAAAAAGGGAAAATAAATTATGAGGAGTGGAGCTGGAGGCAGGAACCATCCTCCAGCAGAAAGGAATGAAGCCTGCAGCTCCATTTAGTTAATATGTTTTCAGCAAGCGGGTGTGCTTGAGCTTTTATACGAGCTCCTAAGCTGGCTGACACTGTTTGCAGGGAGTTTCTAGAGGTGGTACCACAGAGAGCAAGTCACTTGGAGAGCAGGTGTTATTTCTAAAACAAAGATTATGGTTTATGGAGTTGCAATTACAGAGTCCTTTCCAGCAATGTTATTGCTACTGCTCTTGGCTTCTGCATTCAGGCAATGTTTGGGTTTCATTTCGAAGCAGAAATTGATGATGCAGTTATTATCCCTTTGATGAAATCCCACTCTCATATAAAGGATGCATAAAGTTCTGTTCCCTGAATATATCTGGCAATCAAACAACGGCAGTAAACTTGCTTGTGGTTCCTTTTTTTAGTTAGCACTTTGCCTAAAAACTTTCCTACCACCCTTCCAGGCGTCTGTGGGGACCCCAGCCTGGTTTCATCAAATCCCCAGTGTTTGAATCCACAGGCAGTGCAGTAGGGCTGTGGCCCTGAGGCTCTTACTCCTGATTTACTCCCTGCATGGACTAAGTTTTGGGCATTGCTTTCTGTTGCTTCTTCTTTGGAATATTTTGTGTTGCTGTGCTCCCTGGTTCAAGGACAGGGAGCTACTGGAGAGGGAACAAAAAAGGGTTACAGTGATGGTGATGGTATCAGAACATGTCTCTGATGAAGACAGGCTGAGGGACTTGGGACTTTGTAGCCTGGAGAAGACTGAGGGGGACCTGTGTGACCTGCTCTAGGGAACCTGCTGTGGCAGGGGGTTGGACTCAGTGATCTCTGGAGGCCCCTTCCAACCCCTACAGTTCTGTGATTCTGTGATCTTAACAGTGTTGATAAATACTTGAGGAATGGGATCAGAAAGGTGGGATCAGGGAGATGGGGTCAGTCTTTGTTCAGTGGTGCCCCAGGGACAAGAGGTGATGGTCACAAACTGGAATAGAGGAACTTCACCTAACTGAGGAGGAACTTCTTTCCTGGGAGCATGGCAAAGCCCTGGGACAGGCTGCCCAGAGAGGTTGGGGAGTCTCCATCTCTGGAGACATTCAAAACCCACTCGGATGCTGTCCTGTGCAGCCTGCTCGAGGTGATTCTGCTCTGGCAGAGGTTGATCTCCAGAGATCCCTTCCAACCACGATGATCCTGTGATTCTGTGATTCCTTTCCTCCCCTGGCTGGGTTCTGAGCAGTGAACAGTCCACAGTCCACAGACTTGCTGTATTTAATGAGGTTTCACTCAGAGCTCAGTGCAATTATTTGTAGAGGTTTCCACGATGAGAACTCATAACTGATGTTCACCAGAGCAGATGTTTTTTAGGGAGGGTCATTGGATGTGAAGAGTATGTAAAATACCTGTTACTTGTATTTTATGGACCCAATCCATTCACTTTTATCAGAGTAGCTCCATGCCTGCTGGTCAGCTTGTAATTTGGGGAGGAAAACACAGTTAAGCTTTGGCCTCTCCACACTGCAGCTATTTGGAGAAAACAAGCCTGATTTTTAGCAATTCTGAGTTTTTAGCCCATATCTGAGCCATTGCATCCTGCTGGGGTTTGGCCCAGGGAAGCAGAAGAGGAAGGACAGAAAGGGCAGATGTTAACCCTGGCATTGCCACTTGCTGAGAGCTTTGAGGAAAGAGCATTTAGTTGTGTGCCCATCTCATTTGCTCGAAAAAAATCAAGTTATTAGAGCAGGAGCTTAAAGTGAACCATAAATCCTCCAGGAAGGGCGACTCTCGCCTCGCTGTGCCGGCACTGCAGGGTCTCTGTGGCCAACAGGCAAATCCCCAAAGCTTCCAAGAGTTTTTCTGGTTGCAGTCTGCTCTTACTTAATAGAGACCTGAAGGTGCCTGGGAAATCATAAGCAAAACCTGGTTCCTAATGGTCGATCATATTAGAAACACAGTTCCAGCTCAGCAGCATCAAACCTTTTACGACTGATAATGGAGCTTCCTGATGCATTTGACTGGAAAAGTAGAAACTGGGTGGAAATAAAGATGCTACCTGATGCTGCCAGGCTTGGGGAGCTGGTTCACTGTGCATTATGCACAGGGGCACAGAGCTTATCGTGAGTGCATCTGGCCTCTGCTGCTGTTGTTACTTCATTGGAGCATGTCTGGCCAGAGATTAAATAGCTGCATAATGGGCTGATGTGTTCTGCTGCCTTCTAACTCCTGCAGCTGCAGCTCTGAGTCTTAAGCTGGTCAAAAGGACAGGAAAATGCCTTTTTTCTGTGTGTTCTTTGCCCATGGATGAGGTTTGGACACGTCATATAACCAAACAGATGACTTGATTTGCCTTTGCTGGAATCAAGTGTGCAAGAGGAAGCCACAACTCTCCCTGTGTGTGAACACAGAATCAGGTCACAGAGTCACAGAATCACAGACTGGTCTAGGTCAGAAGGGACCCCAAGGATCATTGAGTTCCACCCCCCCTGCCACAGGCAGGGACACCAACCTCCAGGCCTGCATCTAGACAAGGTTGCCCAGGGCCCCATCCAACCTGTCCCTGAACACCTCCAGGCTTGGGGCATCCCCCACCTCTCTGGGCAGCCCCTTCCAGCCCCTCACCACTCTCTCCCTCAATAACTTCTCTCAAATCTCCAACCTGACCCTTCCCTCCTCCAGCTTCAATCCATCCCCCTTGTCTTACCATTATCTACCCTTGTAAAAATCCAACTCCCCTCCTGTCCATACACTCCCTTTACATACTGAAAGGCTGCAGTGAGGTCCCCCTGCAGCCTTCTCTTCTCCAGGCTGAACCAGCCCAGCTCCCTCAGCCTGTCCTCACAGGGGAGCTGCTCCAGCCCCCTGAGCATCTTTGTGGTCTCCTCTGAACCAGCTCCACATCTCTCTTGAGTTTGGGGTCCCAGATCTGGACACAGAACTGCAGATGGGGTCTCCTTAGGGCAGAGCAGAGAGGGACAATCCCCTCCCCGTCCCTGCTGGCCACCCCTCTGCTGATGAAGCCCTAGATTCTGGGTCCTTCCTCTGGGTTTTTCTAAGAACTTTCTAAGACCAAAATACCTGAAATACCTTTGTTCCTTATTACAAGTATTGATTTTAGCACAAAGCCAGATGTTTTACTGAATGGATTTTTTTTCCCAGAAGTATGTGGACAAAAGAATGTATGCAGAGATATCTAGAATGTCTAAAAACAGTTAAAAAAACCCCAAAACCCAAGAAAAACAAAAGAACAGAAAAAGAAAAGATGATGTATGTGATGGCTGTGGCTTAGTTGAGTGTCCTTTATTTCAGGAACAGCAACCACCAATCAAGTCTTTCTCCATTTGCCAGAGAATGACATAATGTGTCATTTCCAACCACTTGCTGTGACATATCCCAAGGGACAGTGTTGATCTGGAGACCTTAGCCTGCACAGGGGCATGGAAAATCCCAGGACATTGTCCTGGGAGGTGTCCTATGAAGCCTGAGTTACCTCTAAAGCCATTCTGATGTCTCCATAGGATGCAGGCACCCCACAGTTCTGTGGTCCATAGAGAGGAATGAGGATTCCTAACCAGCAAACCAGCTCAGGTGGATGGTGCCCAGATTTTGTCCACTTCTCTGCTTCCTGTTGAGGGACCTTGAAGTGAGCATCTCAGATGAAGAAGTGGAGTCTGCATTTCACATTGCTAAGGGGTCTGATGGGTTCACTGAGGGCTTTGGGACCAGCAAGCCTACTTGCTCATAAGCAAACCAAAGAACTGAGAGCGAACCAGCCTTACACTTTCCTGCTGGTGACACAAATCCAGGGGACCATTCCCATTGACCCACATGATGCATAGCTCCACTTCCATCTCTCTTCCTGGCTCTGTGAACCCAAGCTGAGCTGCTACCCTGAATTTCAGAGTCCCTGAGCCACACATGGGCTTTGCACATCGAAACAAGTCAGACCCTGCCACTGTCAAGGCAGTGCCGGGCTGAGATTTCTTTTTTTTTCTGACTGCCTGCAGGCTGCTTGCAGCCAGCCTAGAAAGACTTATATCCCCTGTGACCCCTGACCTGGCCTCAGCACCTTTGCTGGGAAAAGCATCCCAAGTATTGATTGAGGACAGGATGAGGATGCCCCCTTGCCTGTCCATCCATGTGCACGACACGCACACGCATCGACACGCAAGATTTCCATTTCTGGGCTTAACCCAGGCACTTACAATTCCTCTCGTGCTCCTTGTGCTTTTCTTCTCAGGGAAGGCAAATAAAAGTGTGAATAATCAATTTCCTAACTGGAATTAAAAACGGCTCCAGTTAAAATAAGGGAAAGCGTGAAGCAGCATGTAAAGTAGGATAGAGAGGTTATCTGAGCTCTGATTAGTATCCTGCTCAGGCAGGAGGACAATTAACGTGTGCATGAGAACGATTAAGCAGAAGGTAAATGACGGGAATGCACCCATTCAAACAGAGCAGGCTGGCTCGGGGACGGGGCTGGTGAGGTAGTTAGAATCATAGAATCATAGGATGGCTGGAGTTGGAAGGGACTCCCAGAGGTCATCCACTCCAACCCCCCTGCAAGAAGCAGGGACACCCCCAACTAGATCAGCTTGCTCAGGGCCTCATCCAACCTGGCCTTGAACGTCTCCAGGGATCCAGGGGCATCCACCACCTCCCCGGGCAACCTGTTCCAGTGCTCCACCACTCTCACAGGAAAGAACTTTTTCCTAATCTCCAATCTAAATCTCCCTCCCTCTATTTTAAAACCATCACCCCTTGTCCTGTCATAACAGGCCCTACTGAACCGCCTCTCCCCATCTTTCTTGTAGGCCCCCTTGAGGTCCTGGCAGAGCGCTAGAAGGTCTCCCCGGAGCCTCCTCTTCTCCAGGCTGAACAGCCCCAACTCTCTCAGCCTGTCCTCGTAGGAAAGGTGCTCCAGCCCCTTTATCATCTCTGTGGCCTCCTCTGGACCCTCTCCACCTGGTCCATGTCCTTCTCATGTTGGGGGTTCCAGCACTGGCCACAGTACTCCAGGTGAGGTCTCCCGAGGGCAGAGCAGAGGGGGAGAATCCCCTCCCTCGCCCTGCTGGCCACGCTCCTCTGGATGCAGCCCAGGATGCGGTTGGCTGCTGGGCTGGTTGTTATGACTCAGTTGAAACAGGGCAATGACCACAAGAAGAGATGTTTCTCTGTTTGCTCAGAGCTACAGGCCAAAACAGTGATAAAGATGAGGTCTCATCTTGGGATTTTATCAGAGGTTGAGCTGTTCGGTCTGTGTAAAGGGAGAATTTGGAATGGCTTTAGTAAGTTCTTTACAGGAGGCTCTAAGTCCTCTTGCTGGACACAAGCTCATCTGGACTTTGATCTGGCTGCTAGACCAGGAGCTGGGAAAGGGGTTTTCTGTCTTGTGTGACTCATGGATAGTTGGTTGTTTCCTGAGGCAAATCTTCCACTGGGAGAGGTTGCCCAGAGAGGTTGTAGAAGCCTCATTCCTGGAAGTGTTTGAGTGAATGGGATTTCCAGCAACCTGGTCTAGTGAAGGTGCCCCTGTCCATGGCAGGGGGTTGGAACTAGATGGTCTTTGAGGTCTCTTCCAACCCAAAGCATTCCATGATGCTATGATTCCTTTTGATTCTTCTCTGGGATAGAGCAATGAGGATAACAGCTCCTTGTCAGCTTGGGATCGTGTTGGAAATATTCTTGTAAAAACTACTAGAAAATGGCAAACAAATATTTATAAATATGTAAAGGATGAGTGTCAGGAGGATGGATCCAGGCTCTTCTCAGGGATGGCAAGTGATAGGACAAGGTGTAATGGGTCCAAGCTGGAGCAGAGGAAGTTCCATCTGAACGTAGGAAAAACCTATTTCTCTGTGAGAGTGACAGAGCCCTTGGACAGTCTGCCTGGAGAGGTTGTGGAGTCTCCTCTGGAGACATCAAAGACCAATCTGGACATGTTCCTGTGTGATCTACTCTAGATGATCCTGATCAGGCAGGAGGGTTGGACTAGATGATCTTTTGAGGTCCCTTCCAACTCCTGACATCCTGTGATTCTGTGATTGAAACATGATGGCCACCCAGCTTGTGGTGGGAACCAGAGGGATGCAGGAAACTGGATGTCCCCAAGACCTTTGCACAGGGGCTGCTGCCATGGGGACCAAGCCCTGGGCTGTTAGACAGGTCATGTGAGGTGTGGACTGCAATGAGGCTAATGCAAGGAAAGATCAGTGGAGTGGTTTAATTGAAACAGTGCAACAGGAGGTGTTTGGCCACTTCTTCATGTGGAAGATTTCCAAGATCTCTCCAGTGAGACTAGGTAATGGATTTTGAAGGTGATCTCAAATAAAAGAACGACTCTGCTCATTAAAGTCTCCATAGCCAGTATAGCAAATCACAGTAGACACCTTCCAGGAGTTTTGACAACAGACATCAAACATCAACAAGGATAAAATAAGGACAAGTCAAAGGCTAATATTGATTCTAGAAAGCTTCAAATTAAATCCTTGTTGGCCCACTCAGCATGAGGAGCTCAGGCCAGTTTCAAAATGCCTGTTCAGAGTGGCTGTAAGGCTCAGTGATATATATCCATTTAAGAAAAACAAAAAGGGGGGAGGGAAGTGAGAGAAAAAAAACTAGATTGACTCCTGCTGTAATCAATAAACAGAGAGAGGGGAATAGAAGAAATGGTAATGGGAGAAATGTGTGTGCAGGGGGACCCACTCCTACTGATATTTGTCATGAAAGAAGGTTATGAATGAAGAATAAAGAAGAGATTTCAAAGTAAAGAAGCATTAAGAAGCAGTTGTAAGCAAGACTCTCATTCTAAGTGCAAAAGTTCTAACGAGGGTGTTGTGTGCTGTGAAAATATTATCTCAGTGCTGTCACATAGTTTTAAGGTATGAAATATATTAATTTTGGCATGATACAAAGAAAAAACGTGATTTTATAATATCTTTCCCACCTTTTTTTTTCCTTATTTGGAATTTAAAGTGTTCCCCTGTGGGTCTGGCAAAGTCTTGGGATAGCACAACCCAGATCTACTGGAACGAGCCCCTGTGACCAGCTGAACTCAGCCAGCCTTGTCTCACCAAGTGCAGGATGTGACTCAGGTCCAGCACTGCAGAGAGGGCAAATTCAGATGTAAAACTTGCAATTTCACACTCTGATTGTTTGCAAATTTCTCATCATTTATGGCTTATTAGAGTGTGATTCAGAGAGTGCCTTGTTCAGGTAATGTCCTTATCCACGAGTTTCACATGAGCTGTTTATTCCCAGCCTCTGGAAGTGAGATGTGTCTTTCTCCTCTTCCCAGGAATTGCTGTATCTCCCTTTCTTTGCTTCATTTGAGGTCTGTGTGTAGATTCTGCCCATAATATTTGGGGGGTTGGGGGGAGTGGGGATTGCTGTGTGATTGGTCTCAGATGGAAGGCTTTTATAATAATTTGATAAGGGGTCAAATGGCAACAAGGAAGGATGTGAACCATCAAACTCACAAGCCTGGAGTAGCAACCTTTGTAATAAAACCTCCACTGTTTCACTTTTGAGAATCTCTGGGGAAGAGGAAGAAATGAAGAAATTAAAAGATAAAAAAATAAAAAAGCAAAACAAGAAACCAGAAAGAACTCTTTCAAAATCCATGAAAGAGGAAAGTGAGGTTTTGTTGACATTCGTGTTTGATGAAGAGCAAGTATGAAGGCAGGACAAGTTGTTCCATAAGCAAACACTGCTCTAGGCTTGATTCCTGCTCAAATCATAGAATCATAGAATGATTAGGGTTGGAAGGGACTCCCAGAGGTCATCTAGTCCAACCCCACTGCAAAAAGCAGGGACACCCCCAACTAGATCAGCTTGCTCAGGGCCTCATCCAACTTGGCCTTGAACGTCTCCAGGGATCCAGGGGCATCCACCACCTCCCTGAGCAACCTGTTCCAGTGCTCCACCACTCTCACAGGAAAGAACTTTTTCCTAATATCCAATCTAAATCTCCCTCCATCTATTTTAAACCCATCACCCCTTGTCCTGTCACAACAGGCCCTACTGAACAGCCTCTCCCCATCTTTCTTGTAGGCCCCCTTGAGGTCCTGGCAGAGCGCTAGAAGGTCTCCCCGGAGCCTCCTCTTCTCCAGGCTGAACAGCCCCAACTCTCTCAGCCTGTCCTTGTAGGAAGGCTACTTACTATATCACTTAAATCAAGTGATATAATGAGCTCCTGGAAACTTGGTGATATAATGAGCTCCTGGAAAGAGTGGGGTGCAACAGTGGGGGTACAAGAGGTGAGATCCCTATTTACCAGGTAGGTAGCATTAGGCTTTGGGGAGAAATCTTAGAGGGTAGAGGAAGAATAGAGTCTTGGGGTAGCACTTTTCTTTGTGTGTGGGAGAGGAGAGGGTAAATGGAAGGTCTGCACGACCTGCTGTGGAATCAGAGAGCAGAAAGGAGTTCATTTCATCCTGTGCTATTCCCCTATGAAGAATGAAAGGGCAGGGGATGTTAAGTAGAGTCCATTGAATTAGATTAAGGGAGATTAACTCTTATGCTGTTGCCAGCCTCTGAGATCAGTTCACCAGTTTTTACTAATTTTCCCTCTTGGGGTTCAGTGTTATCTGAGATTGATCAAAACCCCTGGAGCATTGTATCTGGAAGGCAACTGCCTCCAGGCCTCAGATCTGACCGGTGCAATCCTGAGTCTTGATGAGTTGCATCTTGCTCAACGCCCCTTCGGTTACAAAGCCTCTGTTCACTTGACACGGCTTGAAAGTTACTCATTCAAAAAGGCTTTCTTCCCTCCAGAGGTATTTTTGAAACCAAAGCAAAGTCTGAATGAGGTTTTTTTTTCTTCAGGTTGATGGGTGATGCTGTGGGCCTGGGATACCCCTTTGTGTCTGTTGATCCAGGAAATGGAAAAAGGGATTTTAAGGTGGTCTTTGTCTGATAAGATTTTTTTTAAAAATCAGGGGAATAGAAAAGTGTTATCTTTAATCATTTTGCTTAGCTGTCAATACATGAAAGTTCTTCCAGAATATATCAGGGTGTGAATTTAAAGGGATTGAGCTTTTCCTGAAGACAAGTCCTCAGGGAGGCAATGTTTCCACTGTTTTAGTATAAGAGGATGTGCCCCTGGTTAATGCTTTGGGCTGCAATTTAGTAGATCAAGGTGCAATTCCCAGCTCTGATGTGAAATATCCATAGCTTTTGATATGTCCCCAAAGGTCCTATCTGATGCTGACCAGGACTGTTTACAAAGTGCAGTGTGGGTTTAAAGTAGCTCAAACCAGAGGGTTTCTGTTTTGCAGTAATTACTGCAGATCTGCAAGGAGCAGAGTGATAGCCTTGGGCTTTCACTCCTGAGACCTCTGTCTGTGACATAGGATAGTCCTTCACTCTTTGACCTTGACCCACTTGGTATCTTCAGACCCTGAGAGGTATTAGGCAGCTCTGGTTGCTTATGAAGGCAGTAGTTCTGCTTTTGGAAGTTATGAAAGAAGAGTGTTTAGGCTGTTGTTTTCTGTACTATCTGTGTTCCCCTTCTTGCTGTTGCATGGAGCTGCACACTGATGGAGATGTTCCCTTCTTGCTGTTGCATGGAGGGAGGCTCAGAAGCAAGCAACTGGAATTAGGGAGTTTTCAAGTTGACCTTGCTACTGAAGGAGGCATGAGGGGAAACACACCTTCATAGAATCACAGAGTCCTTGGGGTTGGAAGGAACCTCTGGAGATCATCTAGTCCAACCATCCTGCAAAGCGGGTTCACCGAGGGCATGACACACAGGAATGCATCCAGGTGGGTTTTGAAAGTCTCCAGTGAGGGGGACTCCACAACCTCTCTGAACAGCCAGTTCCAGTGCTTCATCACCCTCCCAGTAAAGAAATATTTCCTCATGTTGAGGTGGAACTTTCTATCTTCCAGTTTACGTCCATAGCCCCTGGTCCTATCACTTGGCTTCAGTAGAAAGAGACTGGACCCATCCTGACACCCACCCTTCAGGTATTATTGATCAGATCTCCTCTCAGCCTTCTCTTTTCCAGGCTGAACACACCCAGGTCCCTCAGCCTTTCCTCATAAGAGAGATGCTCCATTCCCTTAGTCATGCTCATATTTACAGTGGACACCTGTTCCTTCCAGAAGCCTCCATACCTTACTGTGAAATAACATGAAAAGACATTCTGAGTCCTCTACCAAAGGCCCTAACACCTTTCAGTACTTCAACTTCCCATACAGGACAAGGTCTTGCTGTCTTTATAGAGGAGGTTAAAGTTCCTTCAGGTTTGTCAGGTGCTTTGTGGTCAGAGTAGATGGGGCACAGCTGGGTGCTCAAGATTTTTCCACCTTCCTTCGCAGCCTAAACCAACCTACCTGGGTATTTCCTTTGGGCCCATATTCATCAACCTGACTGGAATGATTGCACATTAACCTCCCCCAAGACACAGTCCAGTCTCTGGATGGGCTCCTTACCCTGCAGAAATCCATCCTGGTCTCTAAGCAGTAAAAGGGGCTGTTTTGACACTCACTGGTATGACTGGTCAATACAGATCCAGGAAGTCCTGCCAGTTAATCCTGGCCATCTCTGACTGTGAGAACCTATATTTGGAAGCCTGCAGCCATGGACAGAAATTGCTAAATCGATGCTCAGCAGGGCATCACAGATCCATTATGTCTTGTTTAGCAGCCCCCTATGTTGTCCCTTCTGCAGCAACAACCTGACTGTGCCTTCTGGAAATGCACGGAAAAATAGCACAGGGCAGGAAATGTTGCAAATAAAATAAGTTGGCTGAGCTTTACAAGCAGAACAAAGGATTTGCTTTGGTACTGCATCAGCTCTGGAAGTGACTCTTGATGAGCTACTCTTTGAAATGTGCAGTTTAATAGTGTACCTCTTTAATTAAAAAAAAAACAGATTAAGAAGCAAAAAGCCTCAGTGCTCTCATGTGGAGTCGTTGCAGAAAATGTTTCTACTGAAATACATCCCATTTCAGGAATATTTCTTTCTCAGAGTTCTGGTGACTGATGCTGTGTGACAGAGGATCACCCTTGGAACTATAGATGAAGTCCACTTATGGAATTGTATGTGACAACAAAAATGAATTCATCAGGACTGGTGATCCTGATAATGTGATATCCTGATCCTAATGAAAACCTTAAGGAGTTCTGCAGGGAACAGAGCTGGGGTGGTTTACAGATACTCCTGCAAAACAAAAAAATAATTATAAAAATCCAACTGAAACACACAGATTGATCATTTGCAAAATCCTGAAACACTTTTTATTGGTTTTATGTTAATTTCTTCACTACTTCCAGCAAAGAAAATGTTGATTCTATTCCTCTCCCTCACCCCCACACCTCTTCGCGGCTGCGTGCGTGTCTCTGATTTGGGCTGGCTGGCTGGATCATTAATTTAATATAGTAAAGTCTTTTCAAATCTTGGGGAAAAAAAAGAAAAAAAGATGGAAGCATTTTCTTTAGCTGTTTATATGCCCCCATCCAGAGCTTGACAGTCCACCCCGTCTGTTCCAGAGGGCCCAGACCACCTGAGTCTTAAGTTTAGATCATATCCTGCTACATTAAACTCCACACATAATACGTTGGCCACATGGGAAAATTTAAGGAAAATGAGATTTTATTAAAACCAGGAGACTGCTTGACTGCAGAGGGATATAATAACAGTGTTATGAGGTTCTTATCTCACATGAAAGTTTCACATTTCCCTGGTCTCCTTTCCTTTACGCTACTGTGGCTTCCCCCTCCCCCACCCAATTCCGTCTGGGTGTCTACTTATTTAATGCTAAAAAGGCAACATAATTAATAATGAAATGATCCAGACTATTTTATTGTTCAATGAGGGCCTCGTGGATTTTTTAAGGTAGCACAATGATCCCCATTGGCATTGCAAGTACTTGATGGGTCACGCAATCGACTTTTCAAGAGTGAAGAAGATGCCACGTTTGTACATCAAGAAGAATGGCTGATCTTGTGTGTTGTGGATGAATTCCTTCTGCTTTCCTGTTTTTATAGCTTTGAAGATGTTGCTCAGTAATACTTTTGCAAGTTATGAATGAGCCAGTGGGCATCTTGAGTTTCAGGATCAACCAGGCTTCTTGTGCCCTTTGGCTGGTTTGCTCTGAGGGAATGACCTTGCTGGTAGACTGAGCAAGCCTCATTGTACAAGTCTGTTGGTGCTGAAGGGGTCATACTCTTCATGGTGAGAGCTTTAGGTTTCCACTCTTTCATATCTCCATGCAGTCAGATATTCATCTACCCAGCTGAGTATCCTGTTCTGCACTGGCCAAACCACCTATGCACATCCTGAGACAACATTTCTTGCTGGGAGTTGCTGAGAGGTCAAGGGACCTCTGACAGACTGAGCTCTACTCAAAAAGTTGTTCTTCCTGGACTTGAACAGATTTTATTTAGCTGATGGTGTGGTGGAACATACCAGAAAGGCTGACCAGTTTAGTCTGGCATTGACCATTTCTGAAGTTGCAGATGGACATGAAAACCCTCCATAATTCATCTTTGTGACAGCAGTAATGCACACCTCCCCTCTGTGAACTTCCCTCCTGAAGCCTGATGGTTTTTCTCTCTTTTATTTTTTTATCCCTTTTATGTCTTTCACTCATATAAATATGGAATTAACCTGAATTCATGGAAAACCATGTACTTGATCACCCCAGTCTTTGGAGACCCTCCTTACCCTTCCCCAGAGAACATCCCTCCAGCACTTTCCATAGGCACTCTGATCCATGCATCACTCTGCCCTGAGTCTGTTTTTAATTATACTCCTGAGAACCATGTGTTGGAAAGGAGCTCTCTGGAGACAGAGGTAGGGAAACCCCTGGCATTCCCAGAGAGTATTCTAGACAGGTGAAGGTTGCAAGAAGATTTGCTAATAAATATCATTCTCTAATGCTTCTAGCAAGGAAGTTCTCCATAGCATCACTGGGCTACATCTATGCTGATTCTTAGACCATTCCCAGGGCTTTACCATGGACAGATTAGATATTAGATGGGGCATTTAGAAAAAAAATATAATTAGATGAAAGGTAAATGTCTTTGATGAGTTTGATTGGCTATACAATTTCAACAGTTACTTTTTACCCTTTCAAGCCACTTATCACAGAATCACAGGATCACAGAATCACAAAATGTCAGGAGTTGGAAGGGACCTTGAAAGATCATCCAGTCCAAACCCCCAGATTAGATCCCACAGGAACGTGTCCAGATGGGTCTGGAATGTCTCCAGAGAAGGAAACTCCACAACCTCTCTGGGCAGCCTGTTCCAGTGATCTGTCACCTTCACAGGGAAAAAGTTCCTCCTTATATTAAGATGGAACTTTCTATGTTCCAGTTTGGAACAATTTCCCCTTGTCCTATCACTGGCCATCCCTGAGAAGAGCCTGGATCCATCCTCCTGACACTCTTTAACATATTTATAGACATCTCCATGGCAATAATAAGACAATCATAAATAACTTATTACTTAAACTCTTTTATCCTTCTCAGGGTTACTCTGCTACTGGCATTCTTCATGGTCTGTTGAGATAATGTCTCAGGGACAGGAACACAACTGTTAGGGCTTCTCTGGTCTCACCTTGAATTTGGGGAGACTTGTTCTGGGAAGGCCATCTGGGGTGTCACGGGTTGCCTCCTCTGGGGATCGTCTGTTTACAGAGTAAGCAAGGTATTTAATTATGTTTCTTGCACCCTGGTGATTTGCTGGGGATTGTAATCAAAGAGGAGGCTTAGTGGAAAGCATAATACAGCCTGTGCAACTGATTTTTGCCTGAGGGGAAGATGAGAGTTGAAAGGAGCAGCAGTGGTCAGAAAAAACAAACACAACTGAAAGTGAGATAGTTGCCTCTTCCTTAGGCTAGAGCTCCTGTAGAGACTGCACTGCTCCCTTCTATGGTCCATAAGACTTTCTAACAAGGTTCCAAACAGACCAGAGATGAAAAGGTGGGGAGAATATATTGCCATGCTCAGGAATCTGCTATACTGAGTGCACCTCCCACACCCTGGTTCTCCTGGGCTGATACTCCATGGTTGTTCTGCCCCTAAGAAAACTCAACTGGATGGTGATTAACTCTTGGTGTTAGAGCTGGATGCCATGTTCTGGTGTGTTTTCTTGTTTGCAGCCCTTTTCCTGTGGACCTTGGCTGGGTCTTGTGTAAAATGTAACCCCTGAGGACAAGGTGGAAGCACCTGGGTTGCTCAGAGATGTTCAGGGATCATCCCTGTGCACATCAGTGAGACCTGCACAGAGGAAGGGAGTCATCTACTCTTTGACCCCCTTTGGGTACAGTGAGGAATCAGATTGTGTCAAAAGTGTACTTCAAACAGTGGGAAAAACAGCCTGGGTGGCAGTGGTGGGCTTGTGGGAAGGTGGGTGAGGACTTTCACATGATTTTCCTGGTATGTCCTGAGCAATGGGAGCTTGGCTGGGTTTGGGCTCTGGTATAGTGAACAGTTGCAAATGTCAGAGGGTGTTGTGCAAAGCAAAGCTCCCCAATGTGTCTTCTCTTTGTTCCACGTGCTCATTTCAGAGCATAAATATGTAACAACCAAAATGCTAATGAATTCCTCCCACTGACATCCCTCCTTCCATATACACACGTACAAATAATTCACAGCCCACATGCAGATGCATTGCCCAGGCATTACATGAACCCAGTGCCATCTAGGAGGGGAAAAATGCAAATTTTAATCACTTCAGTCCTTCCAGTTCCTAGCCTACAAGTACACGGGCCCTGATGACACACAGTATTGCCACGTGCAAGCTGTGGGGCTGCTGTGAGCACCGTGGAGTAGACTTTGAGTAGGATACTCCATGTGCTGTATCACTGACTGAAGTCAAAACTCTTGTACAGGAACGTGGTGGCTGCAATGTCAGACCTCAAATTATTTGAAGGCAGATGTGTCAGAAGCTTCTGGTTCTGCTGCTGGGTATTGATGAATCATGAGGAGGTTGTGTCACTGGAGGATGTGGTGCTGGGAAGGTGATATTATGGGCTATGGTATCATGTCTTCTGCTCTGGGCTACTTTTCACTCTGTTTCCAGCAAATGCAGAGGCTTCCCATCTTCTCATCTTCCAGGGATGGAAAATGTGCATATTGGTGGAAATACAGAGAGGCTCTTGTTCTGCTATTGCAGTCTTTAGTTTTGCATTTAAGGTTGCTCAATTTCTTGAACTAGGAAACCCAGTCTCAGGAATTATAATAATTATAATAACAATTAGCCTGGGTGTATGTTCACGTGGCATGTTCAGCCACCACTTCCCTGGGCAACATGTGCCAATGCCTCGCCATCCTCAGAGTGAAGAACTTCTTCCTAATGTCCAACCTAAATCTACCCCCTTCCAACTTAAAACCATCCCCCCACATCTTATCACTACAGGCCCTTTGAAAAGTGCCTCCCCAGCTTTCCTTTAGGCCCCTTCAGGTACTAGAAGGCCACTATAAGATCACCCTGGAGCCTTCTCAGGTTGAACAGCCCCAGCTCCCTCAGCCTGTCCTCATAGGAGACATGCTCCAGGTGGCCCTGTCCATGGCAGGGGTTTGGATCTTTTAGGTCCCTTCCAACCCAAACCAGCCTGGGGTTCTGTGATTCTAGATTCACCCCTACACACCAAGCAGGCTGTGATCAAAGTTTTAGATTCAGCATAAACTGCTCTCATCTCCCAGGGCAGATGCTGTTCTCTCACCAGTAAATGAACCTTCAGGGCTGCTTGGAGGAAGAGAATCCCCAGACTCCCTGTAAGCAGATAAAGTTTGCACTGGTCTCCTCAACAGCCTGGCTGCGAGGTGCTGGGGGAAGGGAGGAAAGTCAGCCCAGTAATTTCTTGTTATTGGAAATATTGCTTCTGCAACCCAGCATTTGGTTTTCATTTGGTGACTGTGCTCAGTTCATTTCTGCTGGCACTTCACTTCTGATCCAATTGAGTTATCGATGCAGGCGAGGAGAAGGGGGAAAACAAGATTGGTGTCAATTTTATATATTTTTTTTTGTGGCTTTTATTTTTTTTTCCTACCTCCCTCTTGCTTCTTTACTTTCAAAGATCAAAAGAGGACAAAATAAAGTGTTATATATAATGAAACACAGGCAGAGGGAAAAATGGCAGCACACAAAATTGTTTTCAGTCTTCTTTTAAGGTTGATGTTGGTAACTTTGATTTAGGCACCACAGCTTTAATCAGGGTGTTGGAGATGACACAAAAATTATTCATCTAACCAAGTTCCCCCCTCAGTCTCTTTCTGTCTGTTTTTCTGCCTCCCTTTTTTTTTTTTTATTAATGTGGGTTTAAAAAAGTTTCTCAAAATACAGTTCTGGCTCAATTTTGTTTTCCCAGCTAATAACCCGAGGCAGGATCAGCTATTCTGCAGCTGACAGATCTGTCTCTAAACTAGATTGTCTTTCTTGCTGAATTCATCCATCATGCATGGCCAAAAAAAAAAAAAAGAAAACATAAGAGAAAAAATAAATGAATAAAAAAATTTTCCATGGGCTCACTCCCTATGGTAGCAGTGACCTGATATCATCCATGCCATAACGAGCCTACTTCCAGCCGGGTGTAGCACACACTTTTTGGGGTTGCTTCCACACTTTAGGTCAGAGCAGGTGTCCAATGGGGCAGTTTGTTTACTGGATATTTCCTAAGACATTTTCATGGAACAACCAGTCTTGTTGTTGCCTGTGGAGCAAACTTGGGCAGCTGTCACAGTGTGCTCTCCCTGAGGTCCTTGTGCCTTTCTAAGCAGTTACAGCTTCTTCTGAAGAGGCCAAACCATGTTGCTGTTGAGCAGATGATGTGCATAAACTGCACCAGGTAGTATGGCTCTCTGAGTGGGGTGCTGGCTGGAGATGGGAGAAGCACAGGGAAAACAGCATATGCTGAGTAATCCTTGTCCTGAATATCCTCTGAACTTCCAGCAGATAACGGTGTAGGGACTTCCCAAGGTGAAGGTTACATCCTGACTACTGTTTAACAGCCCTTAATAGACCCATCCTCCTTCATCTGATTTTTAATTTCTTTTTTTTTTATTTCATTCATAATTTTTGGCCTGCATGACATCCTGCCCTGACTGGTTCTCTAATTTAATTATACACTGTGTGAAAAAGTACCTCCCTTCCTTTGTCTTCAACCTGCTGCCACCTAACGCTGCTGCCCGACTGCTCGCTCCTACTTGCTGGGAAGGGAACAGCCGCTTGCTTGTCCCTCTTCTCTGATCTGTGATTTTATAGACACCACACTGGTTGTCTTTTCTCCAGGCTAAAAGCTACCAGTCACTTCAGAATTTCCTTTTCTGAAGCTGTTTTGTACTTGTGCTTATTTTATGGCCCCCTTTCTGCATAAATATGGGCTACGTACCTGTTTGTGTTAGGCCTTCCCTTGCGCTGTGTGGAGCGCATCAATTATGCATGGTAACAACCTGGAGCTATCTGAACCGTGTTTTCTCCTGTAAGGGACAAACATTATCCAGTTGGATACGAGTAGAAGGAAGGGGAGAAAATGAACAAAAAGGATTTTCAAGGATTGCATCAAATATCCAGGCAGCAGGGTCTGTAAGAGGGGGGGAAAGAACCTTCCTCGTGGGGTGGTAGGAGTTTGGTCACGCTCTTTATCTAGGCGGTGCTGGATGTGCAGGTTGATGCCAGGCAGGCAGTGACATGAGTTAGTTTCTTCTCTCTTAGAACCTTGGTTCATTTCTTAGGTTACTTTTTATATTATTTATTTTTTTTCTCTGCAATCTCTGCTCTTGTCTCCCTTGTATCAGCAATGATGCGTCCAGCAGGACCAGAGCAGGGATCATCCTTCTGTACTTGGCACTGGTTGAGGCCACACCTCGAGTGCTGGGTTCAGGTTTGGGCCCCTCACAACAAGAAGGACATTGAGGTGCTGGAGTGGGTCCAGAGAAGGGTAACAAAGTGGGAAGTTTCTGGAGAGCAAATCTGATGGGGAATGGCTGAAGGGGTGTAGCTTGGAGGAGGCTGAGGGGGGACCTGATATCTCTCAAATACCAGAAAGGAGCATGTAGTGTGGTGGGGATGTCTCTTTGCTCAAATAACAAGCTACAGAATGAGAGGAAAAGGTCTCAGGTTGCATCAGGGGAAGGTTATACTGGATTTTAGGAAAAACCTCTTCATTGAAAGGGGTGTCAATCATTGGAACAAGCCACCTGGGAAATGGTGAAAGTGGGACTCAATGATCTTAAAGGTCTTTCCCAACCTAATCTTAAGTCCTAAAGATTCTATGACTCTGTGATTCTGTCATTCTTTGTTAAAAGTCTCTCTGGACAGGACAATGGAAATCAATGGAGAAATTGCATAAAGGAGAGGAAACCCCCATAGTTTGGTAGTAGATGTGCATCATGAGGGGAAACAGGGACATGATATCTTTAACTGCAGGCCCCCAAAGGGAATATATTTGTTAAACATTATAATTACCCTTCAGTGCTGAACTCTATAGCAATTGAATCCACGGTGATGCACATTATCATTTCTGAAATGATGCTTTCATTTAGATAAGGCATGCAATTATACATCTTGATTAGGTCACTGTTCCCAGGAGCTTTGGGTTATTTATTATGAGTTGCCCCGTCTTGTAAATCATGTGGTGAGGCTGTGGATAGAGACATATTTACTCCCTCTTCTTCCTTACCCCTTCCTTCTCCTCCACAGATCCTGCTGCTCCTCTTGTTCTTCATGCCTTTGTGCAGGCAGAATCAAAAAATCCTGTAATCAGAGGGAGAGAAGTGTCAGTAAATCACAGAGGCATCGCCACGAGAAGTCAAACCTGGGATATCTGCTCATCCCTCGGGTTTCTTTGCAGGACCTGCTGGCTTTCATAGTGGTGGTATTAAGGCTGGCATTCCCATCCCTGTATTTTAGTCCTCAGAAACCTGTCATCTTCTGCACAGCAGCGTTCTCTGTGATCAATGGCACTTCTAAGGGTGATGTGCAATACCTCATCTTAAGCAGTGACCTGCAGACATGGTTTCCAGCTAGGCCCATAAGCCGTAAGTTCCCCAGTGCTCTAACTACTACATTGGCAGCAGACCTCACACAGGAATCCCCTTCCCTCCTCACCCCTCCTAGGGAGATGGTTTCATGCAGCTCCTGTTGAAATACCCCTGGTTTCCATAGGACAAGTGTAAGTTTAGTCTGCTGGGTGCTGTGTGAAGTGCTGATGAAGGAGTGGATGTGGAAGCTCCTGGGAAATTGATGGGAAATGGACCAAAGCAACAGGAGGGAGATGATATTGCACTGCTTATGGAGGCCATGTGAAGAGTTCCTCCATGCTGGAAACTGAAGTTGCCTTTTTTCTTCTGTAGACACTCCTAGTAAATCCAGGTTTAGGAAGAGAAGATTGATAAAGTATAGTGAAGATGCACAAAATCTGCTCCTGTTAAGCCATTTTGTAAAGTAAGGATCCTATCCCAGAGATTTTAATTTTCATCTTTTCCTATACCCAAATGTAGGAAATCCAGAGTGTGTGTTGGTCAACTAGGCACAGGAATGAGAAGTGCAACACATTTCCCAGCTCAGAAAATACCAAGCCAGACCTATGCAGCCCTGAGAGGCAAGACACTGCCAAGGATAATCTTACATAATAGGGGGAGAGACAAGGCTGTGTTAGTGATAGGATTTTAAACATCTCTCAGTTGTCTTAACTGTTTCCATCTGCCACCTTCAAAAGCTGCCTTGGGGCCACAGAGGAAGTCTTATGAAAGACCTGTCCCAGATGACCCAAAGGGTCTTCCCTAACTCTGTCTCCTGTGCATCAGCAGATCCTCAAAGGATGCAGCACATCATAAGCAGATTAATGTATCCTTGGCCTTCCTCTCTTGCAGATGCCTGACCCTTTCTCTTCCTCTGTGTATCACAGCAGCTCGAAATCACCTACCCTATATCACTTTGATACCCTAGGCAGGGTATCAAAGTGATATTTTTCATTTGGTGCACTTGAGCAACTCACTTTACCATCTCAGTGAACCAAATGTGGAGAGAGGAGAGGTGCTGCTACACCAAATGGGACAGTGTCTCCCAACTACAAATATTTATATGGAATTATTATCCCTTTTTGAGATTAAAAAGGGAGTTATCCACATGTGAAAAAGCAAACTGTCTTATCTCTCTTTCTAAATAGTATGTTTAGAAAGTTTGACCGAGCATGAAAGTTCATCTTTCAATATTGCTACTTGTAATCCAATAAGAAATATTTACTGTGTTATAATTGGTATCATTAAGCTTAGGTGACATTATTAATATTACTAATTAAACTGCTATAAACCTAGTTTACAGTTACATAAACACATCATCTCCTGAATTGCCTGCCTACATGTTTTGGCATCGGGGGGGTGCGTGGGGGGGGTGGATAAAAGCAAATTCAAATGCAAATTATATGAACATACTTTAATCAGAGGATCAGAGGAATCAGACACAGAGAAGGCTTATTAGGTCTGTTCTCCAGAGGCGGGGGCGAGATTGTCTCCCCGTAGAGACTCCCAGGAGCTTTAGCCAGTCTAACTCTAAATGCCTCGAGCAATGGGACTTCTCCAGTGTCCCAGGAGAGAGCAGCCCACAGACTAACAGAAACATGCCTCAATATTCAGCCTATGCTTTCTTGCTATGACAGAAGTCAGATGCTGCAAAATAGGCATGAGAAAGGTCTTGAGATCATATCCAAGGGCAGAGGAGGAGAGAAGTGCGTTTGCAGAGCATCTCTAAAGCTGTCTATTAATGCAGCAGGACTGGAAAATCATCCCTGTCCTCTTGGTTTAGCTTTCTGGCAGGGTTGGACCAGACCTGGCACAGCTGGCAATATCTAACTGTGTGGAAGGGGAGGTAGTTTAGTGCAGCTAAGCATCCAAAAGTTCAAATGTTTGACCTAGTTTCTCTACAGCTGGAAAATCCATCTTCTGTCTAGAATTTCCCTGACTCTGGCTACTTCATAAATACCATGAGGACAGCATTTTCCCTGATCTGCCAGTATTTGGGTCCCATCTGGAGCCAGAAAGTGCAGAATCACGTGAAGAGGTTAAAATAGGAATGTCCCAAAGGAGCCAGCTCCTGCTTGCTTCAGGTTTTTTACTCTTTCTTCCTATTGTCATCCCTGGGTAGAATGGGTGTGGGACCATCAGGGGCTGAGGCTGGAGGCAGAAGAAGCCCTTTCATGATGGTGAAAGGACCTGTGTCAGAGCCCACTTATTGCAGAAATTGCTTTAAAGCATTTCAAGTCCATTTGATGTCCTGTTTGTAGCTCATCTTCAGAGCTGCACTTGTCACTGAAATCTCCTAAACCTCCCAAACAGGCTTTTCTCAGTATGAACTGAAGGAAAAAGAGATTCCAACAACGACTGAGAAACAACTCCCCAAATCAAGGTCATGGTTTCCATGATATCTATATTAGAGAGATTGATTTGTTGGTCACAGGCAAGGTGAACAAATATTTGGGAGATTTGCTCAGAGACCTCAGTTCTCAAATGTCACAGCCAGAAAAAACATCTTTACTTCTGACATTTAGCAGCACTTTGGGGTTCCCAGCTTTTTTTTTTTCTTTTCCTTGGATCACAGAATCACAGAATCACAGACTGCCCTGGGTTGGAAGGGACCCCAAGGATCATCAAGTTCCAACTCCCCTGCCACAGGCAGGGACTCCAACCTCCAGTTCTGCATCTAGACAAGGTTGCCCAGGGCCCCATCCAACCTGGCCTTGAACACCTCCAGGGTTGGGGCATCCCCCACCTCTATGCATTTATTGTCTGCTGAGTCATCCCTGTGTGGCAGGTAGGTCCCACACACTTCAAACTGGACTGATTGCATGGACACACCATGCCCATTGAGGCCACTGGCAAGGGACATGGCAGCAGAGCACACCAAACTCGTTTGTGTCTGCTTGGAAACCTGGGAGCATTGATGCATCAACCCCATTTGGCCTGTCTGAGCTTCATACATACTTCTTGAAGCAATCCCAGAACTATCAGGAAAGGGGTAAGATTTGTTTCATGAAAGAATATCACCATCTTGGGCAGCTAAATGTTTGTGCCAGAGGGATTCAGTTGCAAGAGCTGTGACATATCAGATGTCACCCCACTCACATGATGCACACACATGGACTCATGCATCCACTGTGCTGTACCACAATTTCAGCTAAAATCTGCTGTTCAAAAACATTCATCCCCACCTGGGAGCATCCTCTGAAAATTCTTTTAGGAGTAGCACCAAACTCCTTCCTTTTATTAATATTCCACTAATAATGACAATGTGTGTCTTGTAGCTTTGGGACTGGCTGAGTTCAGAGGGGAAGGTTTGACAGCAACCCCTAAAATTTAAGCAGCTCTGTACTGGGAGAGAAAAATGTGAAACTTATCTAGGAGCTCCATAATCTTGGAAGAATGGACCTTGAAGCATCTTCTCAAGAAAACCATAAGCTTGGCTCAGTTTCCATTTAAACTTCTTTCCACTTGCAGGATTTAGATTATGAGACCCCGACACAGCCAGCTGCAGAGCGGTTGGTGTTGGAAGGAAGAGTTTAATTTATATGAGAAAGTTGTCCCAAGATATTACAGCTCATTACACCAAGCACCAATGTACAAAGCAGGTTTTTGCATGGTGGGAGGTTCCTCTGTGTCTCTGGGGCTTCACAAGAGCTCTGATGCCTTTTGGTAAAGTCTTATTACTGGAAGCCAGTCATGGCCCATTAGGTGCCAAATAAGGGACATCTCTTAAGGCACAGGATGAATGATCATTCAATCTCTGCTTTCATTAAACCTTGTCCCACTCAATGTTTCAGTGGGTTTTATGTTCTCTTTCTCAATGTTCTTGTCTCACATGGGGTGGGCTGTATTGGAGAAACCCACACAGAGCTCTGATTCTCCAGTGGAGAGTGAATCAAGGACTGATGAGTGTAAGAACCCCACGGTGTTTCATGGCATCTCATGACATGAGATGCTGCCCTCACTCATCTTGGGGCTGATCTCAGCTTCTTGGAGGAGGGAGGGATTGCACATTACTGTGACAGAGAGATCCCCTGACCTCCAAGCTCCCGACACCCTCCCGTGTCTAATCAGGGGACGCGTGAAGAAACCCAGGTCATGGGGGCGGCTCCGGACTCACATTTCCAGCACGGGAGAAGCAGCAGGGTTATGTTTTCATTATTGCCTGTGGCTCTGATCCTCTCAGCTCCTTGGAGGTTAAGTCAAGGTCTTGGCTTTGAGATTTTGTTATTGTAACCTTTCATGGGCAAATACTCCATATGAGCTCTAACAGGCAGCTCGTCTCCAAGAAAACGCCACTTTTCACCTGGGCTGCGAGTGAACCCGAGCTCTGGCCGTGGCAGCGAAGCTTTGGCTAACGAGTGTTGGTGAGTGGGTTATGTTTTGGCAGCCAGCTTGCTTATCAGATTGATAGAGGAGGCTGTAAGCAATTGCATCTGGATTTGAATGGGTTACCCAGGCTGCTTGGGATTCTTGCCAAGGGAGAGAAGAGGAGTTGTGAGGAGAATACCCAATTTCCCCCTGCGAGGACTGATTCTGGTTTAATGCAGCCTCCTCGCCCTTAAATCCAATTAAAGGCCTATATTATGTCAGTGGAAATTTATGCCAATCCTAATATAGTCTAATAAGCCTTAAAATAGCACTTTGATAGTGAAAAGCCCTATGATTTAATTTGATTCTGAGCCTAATAACAGGCTTGATATGAGGGAATTGGCCCCTTTTTATTTTCTAACGGGACTCCACATGCTTGCTCCCTTTTTAGGAAAGGATTCTCCAAAGCATGGACAGGAGGTGGCTCACCTCAGCAGGTTGTCTCTTTCCCAGTTGCTTCATTTTTTAGCTCTAGGATTTCTCTCTAAAGATTTCCCAGGTTGGTATCTAATGCAAAGCAGTGAGCATCAGCCTGCAAAGCATCTGGTTGCTCTTTCAGGTCTTGTGTGTCTGAATTTCCTTTATCACTGTAGACAAAAGCATCACTTTGACCATCACTTCAGATACACACCCTTTCCTATCTATCCACACACCTAAGACCTGATTTCCCCACTCTCATTCCCTCTGTCTCAGTTACTGTGCCATCCCCTTTGCGGTCCTTCAAAGCTGCAGCCTCATGTTGCTCCCTCATGGCTGACCCATGGCTGTCTCCTCTCTGTCCACAGTTTCAGATCTGTGTTTCACAGAATCAGAGAATCATAGATTTGTTTTGATTGGAAGGGACCTACCAACCTTGGTTGGAAGGGATCTTCCAGATCAGAGAAGCTCAACATAAGCCAACAATGTGCCCTCACAGCCCAGAAGACCAACCGTGTCCTGGGCTGCATTCAAAGGAGTCTGGCCAGCAGGTCGAGGGAGGGGATTCTCCCCCTCTACTCTGATCTCATGAGAGCCCACCTGGAGTACTGGGTCCAGTTTTGGAATCTCCAACATAGGAAGGACATGGAACTGTTGGAACAGGTCCAAAGGAGGCCACAAAGATGATCAGAGGGCTAGAGCATCTCTCCTATGAGGACAGGCTGAGAGAGTTTGGGCTGTTCAGCCTGGAGAAGAGAAGGCTCTGAGGAGATCTTACAGTGCCTTTCCAGTCCCTTAAGGCTCCTACAAAAAAGCTGGGGAAGGACATTTTAGAAGGGTGTGCAATGATAGGATGAGGGGGAGTGGTTTTAAGTTGGAAGGAGATAGATTTAGATTGGATGTTAGGAAGAAGTTCTTCACTCTCAGGTTGTTGAGGCCCTGGCACAGGTTGCCCAGGAAGTGGTGGCTGCCCCCTCCCTGGAGGTGTTCAGGGCCAGGTTGGATGAGGCCTTGAGCAGCCTGGTCTAGTGAGAGATGTCCCTGTCCGTGGGAGGGGAGTTGGAACTAGATGATCTTTAAGGTCCCTTCTAGCCCAATATCCAATCTAAACCTCTCCTTTCACATTGAAACCATTTCTCCAATCAGTTGTCACTAGTGAGGAAATGTCAGCCCCCACCTCTCCTTTCAGGTAGCTGTAGAGAGGGATCAGGTCTCTCCTCAGCCTAAACAACTCCAGTTCCCTCAGCTGTTCCTCATAACGTTTGTCTTCTGGCCCCCTCATTGGTCTTGTTGTCCCTCTCTGGACCTGCTCCTGCACCTCAGTAGTTCCAAACTGGAACATAGAAAGTTCCATCTTAATAGGTGGGACTTTTTCCCTGGGAGGGTGCCAGAGCCCTGGGACAGGCTGCCCAGAGAGGTTGTGGAGTCTCTTTCTCTGGAGACATTCCAGACCCATCTGGACACGTTCCTGTGGGATCTCCTCTAGATGATCCTGCTTGGACAGGGTGGTTGGACTTAGTAACCTTCCAAGGTCTCTTCCAGCTCCTAATGTTCAGTGATTCTGTGATTCTTTTCTTGAGGGACCCAAACCTGAACCCAGCACTCAAGGTATGGCCTGATCAGTGCCCAGAAGACGGGACAATCCCTGCCCTGTCCCTGCTCTCAGCATTGCTCTTGATACAGACCAGGACACTGTTTGCACTGGCCCCATCCTGTCTCAGGGTTTCCAGTGCTGAACCTCACTGTGCCTTCTGTCTCTTCCAGCATGGCAATGTCAGCAGCCTGCTGCTGTTTCTCACTTCACACTTGACTGATTTTCATTCTTTACCATAAATTTAGTATGTTACAATAAAAGCATCTCAAACAACCACATTACTGCCCTGCAAATTCCTCTCTGAACATCTACTGAGATGACTACATCCCTAGGTCTTTTAGGCTTGCTAGACTGCAGTGTCCTCCTCCTCCCACACTAACCTTCCTTGCATGGTGGTGTCAGGATATAGAGCACACTACATATGCAGTGGCCACTCTGGAGATGCTTTGAAGGAGATGGTTTGGGCAGGGAGCTGATCATCTCTGCAGCATGAGTTGTGCTGGCAGCCTGTAGCCACGTGGGAAGGATGTGCTGCTGTTTGTGCCCATGAACAAGACTCATGGTGGGCAGCAGGCAGGGTCATCCCAGAGTAGGGACATCCCATCAGAGCTCAGGAGAAGAGCACAGGCTCAGTCTGTGCCCACAGGAACATTCTCCCAAGATGCTAAATGCTTGGGCATGGTTCTTGCTGCTAAACTGGTGAGGCTGCACCTCAAATACTGCGTTCAGTTTTGGGCTCCTCTCTAAAAGAAAGACATCAAGGCCCTGGAGTGTGCCCAGAGAATGGCAAGGAAGCTGGCGAAGGGTCTGGAGCACAAGTCTTACGAGGAGCAGCTGAAGGATCTGGGACTGGAGGAGGCTGATGGGAGACCTTTATGCTCTCTACACCTACCCAAAAGGAGGTTGTGCTGAGCTGGGGTTCAGCCTCTTCTCACAGATAACAGGTGATGGGACAAGGGGGAATGGCTGCAAGTTGCACCAGGGGAGGTTCAGGTTAGAAAT
>VXBZ01005424.1:62016-74502 GCA_013399135.1 Heliornis fulica
TTGCAGTGAGGTGGGGGTTGGTCTCTTCTCCCCAGTAACAGGTGACAGAACTCGAGGTAATGGCCTCAAGCTGCGCCAGGGAAAATTTAGGTTGGATCTTAGGAAGAACTTCTGTCCTGAGAGAGTCCTCAAGCATTGGAACAGGCTGCCCAGGGAGGGGGTTGAGTCCCCATCCCTGGAGGGGTTTAACAGACGGGGAGATGCGGTGCAGGAGGACATGGTCTAAGGGTAGACTTGGTGGTGGTGGGTTAATGGTTGGACTGGATGATCTTAGGGGTCATTTCCAGCCTTAACAATTCCATGATTCTATGGTTTAGTAAGTAATATAGGTGGTAGGGGGATGATCTAGGACATTTTTTCCAGCCTTAAAGATCTGATGATTTTATGATTCTATTTGCTCAACCAAATGGGTTGAGCAAATAGAATCATGCTCTGAGGTGGCACCCTGATTTGAAGGGAGGCTATGAGCTTCAGCTGCTCACCCTGCTCTCCTTCCCTCCTGTCCTGAACTGCTGCTCAGCTTTACTGCACACTGTTAGACAGCTGCTGCTCTGGAGTCCAGAGATGACCGAGTCTCGGTGGTGGGTGGAGTGGTTTTGATACAGCACTTACTGAAATGCACGGAGATAAAAGCCTCAGTGGAAACATAAAAGGCCTTTTGTACTTGCGAGTTGTTATTGTTGTTTTTTGATTAAGAAAAATAGTAAACAGAGGTCCTCAAAGCTGCCTTCAGAAAAAAAAGAAAAAAAAAAAAAGGCAGTTTTGACCTTAAAATCAGAGAGAATACATTTTTATTGAGTACCAAACAGATTTAGGTGCCTGAGCCCTTTTGAGACAGGCAGTCTGACACCCCAGCTGGCACAGCTCTGCACTCTTGCCTGAGCTGAAGGCAATAAACCCTCCCCACCAGGTCCAACTCATCCTTGGGTTACTCTCTTGGCATCAGATGGATTTACACCAGCAGGAAAGTTGGCCCAGAGCCCTGATGAACAACGCTGTGGCTCTCCTGTCCCAGGAGCCGCTTGTGTCTCTGGGTGTTCTCATTTGTAAAGGGGGGTGGGCAGAGGACAACTTCATGCTGCCATTTCTTTATCCCCTCTGCTTCCCACCCCATCCTGGTCCCCAGTTTACCTAGGGGAGGCTGCTCAGTTAAGAGAGCTTTGTTAATGCTGTAATCCTCCCGTGTGCTCAGCCTCACAAAGCTGCCACTCGCTGGCCCCGGTGGCGCTGGCAGCTCCGTAATGTCCCGTGTCCAATCGATTGCTGCGCTCGCTCCGGCTGCCGCCTCTGAGCAGTTCCTCCAGCAAGGGCCAGATTGCTCTGGCAAGCTCATCCATCCTGCAGGGATGGGGGCAGAAGGCAGAGAAGGGGGGGATGGATGACGGTGATTGGGCATTTGGGACTGGGGGGGGAAGAGGGGGAGCTGGCAGGCAGCAAGGAAAGAAAGGACTTGGGTAGCGCGGGATGGTCATGAGCCGATGGAGGACACGCAGCATCTTCTTCACCCCAAAGGGTGAAGAAGGGCCAATGCCCTTCCCTGTTGATGGCAATGCCAACTAGGCCTGAAGGTGCACTGAGTATTTAATTGCACCTCCATTCATCCTGATCTTCCTCCCCCTGCATTCATTTCGACAGCCCAAACACTCGTGTATCCTCATGGCAAGTAATGAATGAGAAATGAAATTCATCTGCCAAAGGTGGGATGTCCCCTCTCTGTCCCCAGGTTTGCAGTTTGAATTCCCATGCTGATCCTTCCCATAGCTCAGGACAGGCAGGTTTCCAAATTTTCTTGAGCCTAAAAATGCCTTTAGATCCAGGGACATGAGGAGGTGGAAGGTGGTGGTAGGTTAATGGTTGGACTGGATGATCTTAGGAGTCATTTCCAGCCTTAAAAATTCTATGATTCTATGAGCCTCTTATCCAAGTAAGTTGATCTGCATTAGGATATGTCATATTTATTTCTAATCCTGGAAGCACCTAAATGCTAGATATAAAATTATGGGATTTTTTTATGCATAGTGCCTATGTTCAGGGTTCTTTGCAAGGTTTTTATGGCTCCTTCTGTGCTCTGCACATTTAAGCCTGGGGTGACTTAGTCATCTGGTTTCATAGAGGACGAGAATACTTGTCCCAGTAAATTGCTTTACAAACTTCCTAAAAGGATTCTAAAGTTTCATAAATGGCTCTGGCTTTCTGAGGCAAGACAGAGGCATGAGAGAAGAGAGGGGGAGATGTTTGAATTTGCACAGTGGTGCACTGAGAGCCTCATGTGTTAGGAAAGTGCACTCTTGTTCTCATGTTGGGGAAGCTTTGTGTAGCTTCACAACTCAAACACGTGTGTGTGTGCACTCTCCCTGCTCTCCTGTGCTCCAGTTAGGGGCTTTAGGAAAGGTGATATGTGCCTGGGCATGTCTGAGGGTCTTTCCCTTCCACTTGGCCATGCCTTTCTCCAGTTCTCCTGCTGGGTATCTCCTCCATCCCACATTTACCTGTCTTCACCCAAGGCTTGTGAATGCAGCCCACCAGCAAAAGGCTGACCTGCTGATGAGGCACACAGCATTGTGAGCACTGTGATCATAGAATCATAAAATCTTTAATGTTGAAAAAGACCTCTAAGATCATCAAGTCCAACCATCTGTCCAAAAGCACCATGTCAAGTAAGTAGACCATGACAACTAAGATCACACTATTATATTAAACAGAGCATTGCCTGCTATAGCCAAATATTTAGCTGGTATAAATCAGGAAAAACAGCATTAAAGTCAATGAATGGCTTTATATCTGCAAAGGGTCATGGTCTTCCCATCTGGGGAGACTAATCTTAGGAGGAAACATTTCAGCTGCTGCCTGTGGATAGCAGTGTTTTCCAGAAATGTTGAGTTGAACCACCATGGTTGGTTGCACTCAGAGCATTGTCTCTACTGGTGTGTACCTCTGTTCCTGTAGCCCCCATTGTATACCACTGCTCCCTTTTAAAGCCAGTAAAAGGGGACCTTTAACAGCCATCTAGTCCAACCCCTGCAGTGAGCAGGGACATCTTCACTAGATCAGGATGCTCAGAGCCCCACCAAGCCTGACCTTGAATGTCTCCAGGGATGGGGTGTCACCTCCCTGGACAACCTTTACCAGTGATCTACCACCCTTCAAGCAAAGAACTTGTACCTAATATCTAACCTAAATCTCCCCTTTTCTAGTTTCAAACCATCACCCCTCATCCTATTGCTACATGCCCTCGTGAAGTCCTTCCCTTAGAGGGTTTTGGAATGGAAAACACTTTCTCTCTGTTGCTTGCTCTCCTGTGGAGCCAAGGCAAGTCTTCCTAGACTGAAGGAATCTTGTTAGCAAGGCTTCCCAGTTAGAGCCCACAGCCAGTGGACACCTGAGGGATTATTCATCAGCCTCTGGAAATCATCTTTAAAACCAAACACCACTTCATCATCATCTCCAGGGATATTTTTTCCCAGACACTGGCTGGTAAAGCAGAGTCAGGGCTAAGGCTGACACTTGGTAGGAAATGCTGCCTGGACCACCCATTGTTGTGCATTTTTGCCACTTTGGGGCTATGAATATTTAATCATAATCTAAATGTAGAAATAGTTCTGCATTTAGGGCTTCAGATCTATTTAGGATTTGGATTTAATTAGCCAAATAACAAGTTTCTAACTTACATGAATAGTGTTTCTGTTAACCTCCAACAGGATTTTCAGTGTTATGCTCTATCTGATAAAAATGGATTGCCCAAAGACTTTGTACTTAACCAACCTGTGGCATTTATAAAATGAGGGGAGTTAGGTACTTAGTAAGTAGAATTTGCATGTAGAGCCATTATAGAAGTAGATGATGAATTATTTTAAAGAAAAGAATCTTTTGTCATGATGAGAGAGAAAAGAAGTGGATGTTTTTATTTTTATTGGTGACTTAGAAGCAATTTTCTGGTTGATAGGAGGGATGCTATACAAAGTGGTGGTTGCCTCTTTAAAACTTGCATGGGACAGTAAAACAGCACCAAAAGCCAGTGGCTGTCTGGGGTCATCTGCTCTGATACCCCTCAGGTTCTGCAGTCATGAATCAGGCATCAAAAACCTGCAGATTTAAAAAATATTATGAATGTGAACCTGGGTTTTTTCTTATTGTTTAATGGTTTCTCTGTGCTTGTGCCTCTCTCCTTTACCTTGGTTTCTCCTTGTATTTTGAAACCTCCAAGACAGTGTTTTCTATGCCTGGTAGCTTAAATAAAACAAGTAGCTGCTTCAAGGTTGTCCCTCATTTTAAAGTACATGAGGTCATATTTTCAGGTTTTCCCTCACTGACCCAAGGACTCAGGAGAATCTTTTACACAAATAAGGAAATGTTGGCATTCCACATTAATCACTTGAATCCAGAAGCTGGTGATTTCTGAATTATTCTTTAAGCTACTGTGAAAATCTCCCTGAAATAAAAAGGACAGGCAATAATACACAGCACATAGTGCCTTGGACATATCCAAACTTGCATGAAGGCTTCAGGTCAATCCCTGGTCTAGTGATGGTTTAGTTACCATAGAGACAACCAGGTCTCACTTCAACCTCCTGCACTTGTGCTATTCTCCAATGACCCTTCTGGATTAAAGTTGGAGGGTTTTGCATCATTCTCTTTATTTTTATCAGTGGTATAACACACCACCTAATCCTAGTTGTACCTCTCAGGGAAGGAAAAAAAGACAAAAAAGTCAACCTTCTTCCCCCATGTTTGCTGTGGAGGCCAATTATCCAAAGTGGTGACAAGTAGAAAAATGAATTAGCCATAGCTTTGTAATGTCAGCATAATTTATCTTGTGTAAGCTTTGCCCAGCTCAGCTATGGATCAGCAAAGAGGTTCTTTTATTCTTCTGTCCTGTCTTTGATACTCTTTTCCTTCTTCCCTTCCCTTCCCTTCCCTTCCCTTCCCTTCCCATCCCATTACTCCATCATTACAAAATCTCTTTCTTCTGCTCTAAACCAGGAGGTTTTTCCAGATCAGATGAGGGGCTGGTGAGGGGATGCCCTACAGAAGACAAGGGAGGGGTCTCCTAGCTCTCATCTTCTCATCCTTACCCTCACCCTGGTGATAATGAGACCACTCTGGTTTATTTTCTCTGATCTCAAACTCACACAAAAAGTAGAGGCTGAAAGTGGCCCCTGATACTTTTTTCCCCATCCCATGCATAGTTTAGACTCTGTACCCTCTTTCACCTGCTGCAGCAGACACTTTCAAAAGGAGAAATGACACATGCTGGCAGGAGGCAACAAAGCAAAGGACATTGAACTGAAAAGTCTGAAAAAGCAACGAGCTGGCAAGGAGCCTGCAAGCACTTCATGTTTGAAGCACTGAGTCACAGAGCAAGGAGACCAAAAAGAAAACCCCATGCATCCTTGGAAAGCAGTAGTGGAGCTGCTCCTGCTCCAAACTCCTGTAGCCAGGAGCTACTTCAAAGCTGCCGGGGAATTGGGTACTGGAATGAGACACCCCTCACAGGGCGTGAAACTGGGCAGATCCTGCACTGAGAATGCTGGAGCACTGAGGGATGTGGGAGCAAGTCTGAAGGATAATGTGTGTATTTCCAAGTGACAGATGATCACAGAATCACAGGATCACAGAATATGAGGAGCTGGAAGAGACCTCAAAAGATCATCCAGTCCCAACCCTGCCCGAGCAGGATCATCTAGAGGAGATCCCACAGGAACGTGTGATCAAGAATTATTACAGGTGACAGCAAAGTTTGCACAGACTTGCAGCATATGACCATCACACCACATCTGCTCTCTTGCTGAGTGGGGATTGTTTGTTCCTCCCAAACCTCCAAGACTGTGGTTGTGGTCATGGCAGGAACTCAGACAGATTTGCTGGTGGCGTAGAAAAAGTGGTAGAGCCTTCATGAGTCCATGGTGACTGATAGAAAGGTGATGATGAACCAGGAGTAGCTGTGCTCTGGGTTCCTCATCCACGGGGCATAGATGAAATGCTAGCACTTGTGTTACTGAATCACAGAGTGTCAGGAGTNCTCATGATGAGAGAAGAAATAGTCTTGTGGTGTGCTTGTCCCTGTATGAGTGTTGATGGCTTTCACTGCTGGATTTTAAGAGTGTCTTTACAGCCTTTCAATGGCTGCAGCCTCCAGAGACTCAACATCCCACAAATGCATGAATAAATAAAGCATGCTGAGTTCCAGAGGTGATGATTTGGTTTGATGGATCAGCTGGGCTAGTTCTCTCTGTTGGAAATACATCTCTTTTGCCTCTCTGGAGATCCCTCTGAGCTATCTCAGCTGGCAAGCACGAGGTTCTCCTGGAGCTGCAGGGAGCTGCACCGGTGTGGCATTCCGACTGTCAACCGGCACTCATCCTGTTTCAGGCTCCTTTGTTGTTCTAAGCAATCACCAAATAACTTCTCTGAATTACTTCCAGTCGATATCTCTTCTATGAAAAGCTCACAGAAAGCTTATTGTGCTCAGAATTCAGGAGATACGGATTCTCACACGCTAGACATTTATTAGCAACCAGATAAAAGCAACTCCCAGAATCAAATTTCTCCAGGGTAGCTTTTTGCAGACGTGTAGGTGAAGTTTTTTTCACATGAATCATCTCTGATGCATCCTTAGAATAAGTGAAAATAAATTCCTGTTAATAAGATCTGGTAGCTGATGCCAGACATGAGATGGACATGACTGCAGACCAAGCCAAAACACTCTCATCATCGCTAAATAATTTTGAGAGGAGAGAAAAATTCATCATTTGCAGGGATTTTTTAGCTCCACGCTTCTAGGGTTAATTTTTGAGAGATCAGACAGTTGGAACAGGGAGAAGAACAGCTCTGCCCTCCCTGTTGACAGTGCACTCCTTGCTGTGAGACTGCTGAGTGGGCATTTCTGGGGAGTTTTGTTTTGAATGTGATGCTGTTGTTAACACATTGGGTAAAATATCACAGTGACACTCTCAAAGCTGGCTGGCCAGTACACAATTACTGGGATACTGGTAAAGGCTATGTAGATGACCTCTCCAACTCCACTTATGACATGACCCCTTTGAAAGCAGCATTGAACAGCTGCCCACAAACAGTTTCTCACTTTAGAAGGAACAGGAGACTGTGCAGCTGGATCCCACGAAGGGGAAATTATTCCCCTTCACCAAGCTGCTAGAAATGCTTTTAAAATAACCTGTTAAGTCAATGCACCAATTACTCTGTGCTTACAACCTCCAGAAGGTAATTCAGATCTGAATTGCTCTGTAAAGGTGTCTGTCCTTTTTTTTTCTTTTTTGTCTGTTAACTTGATGGGAAGCCTTAAGATGACTTAATTCCCAGCTCAGAACCACAGTGACTGTCTAAAGCTCAGTGGGATGAAAGGAAGCCAACAACATCCCTTTTTGTCTTCCAAGATAAAATGTGATTTCGTTTTTCTAGGTTAGGATGATGTTAAAAGGGTGGTCAAATCTCAGAACAGGAAAAAAGTGGAGTGTAGAGAAGTGAGAGAAATGAAAATTCATAGTTTATACAGGGTCTTCTGTCAGAATCAGCTTGTGCTTGAAATAAAGGTCTCTGTTGGTTCTGCAGAGAGGTTGTGGAAGCCCCATCCCTGGAAGTGTTCAAAACCAGGTTGGATGGGGCTTTGTGCAACCTGTTCTAGTGAAGGTGTCCCTACCCATAGCAGGGGGGCAGAAATAGATGATATTTGAGCTCCCTTCCAGCCCAAAGCATTGCATGATTCTGTGATTATCTATGAGGGATTCGAACCAGAGCCCCCAAATCTCCAATCCTTCAGTTTTGAGGAGCTTTCAAACATTAACTAGAATATTTATCTAGGGACTGCAGAGGTGATGTCCTGCACAAAACCCCCATCATTCATACTGACACTAATCTACTGGTTTCTGTTGTTTGATCTTGCAAGATTTAGTCACTACTAAATATACTAAATACTATTATTTTCTTTTACTGTTCATGCCCTTCAGATGGCTTCAGGCACATGCACATCTGAAGATGTCATTGTTGCCATTGAAAGTTGAGTTTTGAAGTGGGGAGACAGCACCAGAGACACCTACCTGGACTTGTGGCTTGTATAGATGTGCAGAAGACTCCACAGGGTCTGTTCCCTGAAGGACTGACCCATTGTTTTGTCTTGCTCCAGCTAGATGGAGGTTGCATCTTTACCATCTTTTGCAGACACCTCTGGCCTCAAACTGTTCATTCTCTAGGCCAACTGGAAACCAACTGGAACCTGCTGGAAAAATTATACCACGTCGTGGTGATGGTTTAATTCTCATCACTTGACTATCCATGCCACCATGAGCCCAAATCATACAATAATTGAACCTTTAAGGATGGAATAGACCTCTAAGATCATAAAATCTGACTGTCCAATGCTACCATGTCAATTACATCATGTCCTGGAGTGCCACATCTACATGGTTTTTAAACACCTCTAGGGATGTCATCTTTTCAGCAGCCTGGTCCAACTCCTGACCACTCTTTCCATGAAGAAAATTTTCCTACAATCCAATCTAAACCTCCCCTGATGCAACNTTGCTCTGGGCCTGCTGGGCACACCACTGTTGATACAAGCCAGGATGCTGTTGGCTTTCTTGCCCACCTGGGCACACTGCTGGATCATGTTCAGCTGGCTGTGGACCAACACCTCCAGGTCCTTGTCTGCTGGGCAGCTTTCCAGCCACTCTTTTCCACCCCAAGCCTGTAGTGGGGCTGTGGTGCCCCAAGTGCAGGACCTGGCACTGAACCTTGTTGAACCTCCTAGAGTTGGGCTTGGCCCATCAATCCAGCCTGTACAGGTCCCTCAGCAGAGGCTTTCTACCCCTGCACTGATCAACACTGCTGCCCACCTTGGTGTCATCTGCAAAATTAGTCAAGAGTGCACTTGATCTACTCATCCAGTTCATCAATAAAGACATTAAACAAGACTGGACAAAGCATGGACAATGGTGGCAGACACCGGCATGTGCTGGGAGGGGATCTCCCACCTCCCTTTGGGGATGCCAGTGTGATATCCTAAATTGATTGAAGGGCCTCTGTGTGCGTTTGTACATCCATGTGTTAATTCATCTGGGGTGTCAAGCTTAACTGAACTTACATTAACCCCTTGACCAGATACTATAGATAACATCTGTGTAGGAGGCACCTGCACTACTGCTGGCCATAATCTTGAGTATTGTCAAAGTGGCTGCATTGGCAGAGAGATGAAGGTGGGAAGGGTCAGTAAAAGAACCATCAGGGAAAGAAATAAGTCATGATTTGGGTCCATTTGGTATGATCCATGGTCTTGGGGGGCAGTGGGGATTTTCCAAGGGCTGATAGTACCTCTGCATTCAGCAGCTCAGGTGACTCAGCCAGCAAAATCTCAGCTGATGGATGTTTTTATCCATCTCACTTCCTACCTCTTCCCAGTCTCCTGTCCTGTCATTCTTCTCGGTGCTGGGTGTGTAGGCTACCAAGTGGGTAGGATTTCATGTCTGGGGGAATAAAAGGGATCTCTGAATACAGGATTCTCCATGATGCTTGAGGCTTTGGCTCCCCACTGTTTTGAGCTGGACAGTACCATACCTTGCAGGCAAAAAAATTAAAAAACATTGTTACCCTTGTCAGTGAGCTGTCACCAGGGTCCTGGGTACAGCTGGGCATATGGGCAGGATGCTATTTATTTACTCATTGCTGAGGGTTCATTATGTCCAGATCCCATTCAGATGGTAGTTTCCAGGTCCCTGGGGGAAGCCAGTTGAGCACAGCAGATGACATGATGCCCTGGGCAGGAGGTGGATGGCAGCATCCCTGACTGCACATTGCAGGCAGCAGAGGCGGAGGGCGAAGGGACAGAGGCCGGGCATGTGTGTGGATGAAGGAGCCAAAAGCATCAGTGATGGTAGGACTGGGATAGCAAATCCCTCTGGTTTTTTACAGCACATGAGCTGGTGAGGGTTGGGGTTCCTTGTCCAAAGTAAATACCTGTATTTATCATTGTCTGGATGATTTATGGTCCAACTGGGTTCTTTTGAGACAAGGAGGCTGGTCCATCCCTGCTTTTCAATTACCACCCCCTCGAGAGACCAGGCCTGCCCCAGCCCTGCAGGGAGGGCCATGCTCCAGTGCTTATTGAATAGCAGCTCCCACATTTCATCTTCTTCATGGGCATGCCTCCCTGAAAGTGCTCCTCCTGTTTTGTATCCTGTGACTGGAGAAGGACCAAACAATTGGAAGCCTGTTCTAGTTCAAGAGAAAGGGATCTCACATCCATTATTTAGATTTTCCCTTCCCTGGACACATGGGAGCGTGTGTAACACATGTTATTTACTTGATGCATGTTTAAATACACCTGTTCTTGACCTGGATGTATCTTTGATGGTGTTCCTGGGGTTGTAGTAGACTTGACACAAAGATGTAGCTTTGTTTGCATGCTTACTTTCCCTGTGTTCATTCCTCACCCTGGGAACACTACTATTTCAGATGCTAAATAAATTTCAGTTGCAGTCCTGTCTCACCCCCAAATTAGGTGCATAATCCTGGATTAAGTGATTATCTATCTGTAATGTCTCATTTGCAGTACTCTTGGTATTCTCAGACATGTGCTTGCCTCATCCCCCTTGTAACACTTAGAAATTGGGTGAGAATCTTGTGTGCAAGAGGAACTTGTCCCTGTTTCCAGTGGACTTTCCCATCTGCCTGTCTCTATACAATAATTCCAACAGGATGAAACCCATCTGATTGCTGATTAAAATTATAAAGTACCCACCTAGGGTTAGGGTTAGGGTTAGGGTAATGTAAACCTGGTGTAGTGGTGTGTATTGGTTGATTTCTGGCATCGTGTCTGTGTTGGCTGTAAATCCACTGGAGGTATTGGGAATGAAAGTTACTGCATAAAAAGAAAAAAAGAATCTGTGCTATATCAAGTTTTGTGTGTAAACAGGTGCAAAACGGTTGGTTTTCTAGAAATAAACTCAGAGAGACAGCAGTTTAGAGGGTGTTGTATGTTAGGGCAACGTGGTGTAAAGGAAATGTAAGACTAGAGCCTCAAGGAGTTAAATGAATACTTTGGAGCTTAAGAACCTCCTGATGCTTCATGGGAAAAAGGGAAAATATTCTATTTAGAGTCTGTACTGCTCACACATCAGATGTTTTCTCCAGTTCTCTCTCTCTGTAATTTTTTTTTTTTTTTAAATTATCATCGGGGGCAATTTGCATGAAAGGGATCTTTGTATCTGAAGTGCCCATCTGCTGTGCAGCTTACCTCCCCCCTGACGACACAGCCATCTGCTTCTGACATCACAACCGCCCTCACCACCAGGACTGCAGGCAAAGGAGCTGGTGACACTTTATTAACACCTTGCCTTGATGTCGTCCTGCTACTTGAAAGGATTCCCAGGCGCCTTCCCCTGGCGAGCCATTAGCTTGTGTGCTCTAGATAGGGATGAGCCGGCTCGGGAGGGCGGCACAGCCACATCTGGGGTGGCATGTGGGTGGTGGTGGTGACACTAGGTGGCATGGAGCAGGCTGAGTGAGCTGTAAAGGTTTTGAACAGGGACTGTGGTTTGTGATGTGCCTTTGTGTGACACCTCGTGTGGCGGAGAAGCCCCGTTGTCTCTGCCGCCTGGGAATCAAATAATAATAATTAGGAGGCTGTTGATAACACTTGCAGAGCAGTGTTTGATTAGACTCACTTGCATCTGCTCAAGACACTTGTAATCACATCGTGGTGTCCTGATGTCATTCACTCTGTGAGGTAAACATGATTTGCCCTTCATAGTTCATCCTACCCCAAGCCAATAGCAGTGCCCAAGCCAAAACTCGGGAAGGAGAGCAACCACTTTGCATCTGATTGATTTACCTGGTCCTGGCTTAGATTCTACATGGGTGAGTGCAACAGATTCAAAAAATGGTGTTTCCAACAGCCCAGATGGTGGTGGCTTGGTACAGATAGTGCCACCTTCCGAAGCGCCAGCTCTCCTCTCGCCATGTGTCAGCCGGTGGGTAACAGCACGAGCTGTCACAACTGCTGCACACATGAATTTGCTGTCATGAATTAAGAGAGATGCCTTCAGGTTAGAGTTAGGATGCATCTGGCATTCTGGGCATATCTTTTCATTTTCCTACCTGGAAACTTTGGGTGGTATTTGAAGTTTTGGGTTTTCATGTGTGGTTTCATCTCCTTTGTAGATTCACAGATTCACAGAATGTCAGGAGTTGGGAGGGACCTTGAAAGGTTACTCATCATCTGGTCCACACACCCTGCCTGAGCAGGATCACCCAGACTAAATCACACAGAAACATGTCCAGATTGGTCTGGAATGTCTCCAGAGAAGGAGACTCCACAACCTCTCTGGGCAGCCTGTCCCAGGGCTCTGTCACCGTCATGGTGAATAACGTTTTCGTTAAGTTCACGTGGAACTTCCTCTGCTCCAGCTTGGACCTCATGTCCTGTTGCTGGTCATCCCTGAGAAGAGCCTGGCTCCATCCTCCTGACACTCACCCTTT
>VXBZ01005424.1:76855-90709 GCA_013399135.1 Heliornis fulica
TGGCCTTCTTGGCCACCAGGGAACACTGCTGGCTCATGGCCAACCTGTCACCCACCAGGCCCCCCAGGTCCTTCTCCTCAGAGCTCCTCTCCAGCAGCTCATCCCCCAGCCTGTACTGATACCTGCAGTTGTTCCTTCCCAGGTGCAGGACAGCACCCAACAGGCTGGGGCACTTTGGGGTGTTTCTAGATTCATGTTGGGGTTTTTCTCTTCCTGCCATGTTATTGACCAGAGTTTTTCCATATGAAGGTAGCCCTAACATTGTTCCCCTAGTTGGCCATTTTAAATTGACTCTGTTTTATGGCTTTCTTAAAATACTGGTTATTGAAGGCTTTTGGTTTACCTTAATGCCTTGAACTACTACTGAGCTCGTAATTATTTAGAACAGAAAACATCTAAGTTATCCCTTTCATCTCCTTGGGAAGTCCAAAGAAGTGAGGATTCCCAGATTGTAGATGTCACCAAACATCATACATTTGTTTTTCCCCTTTTCTAGCAATTTAACACATTTTGCTTCTGCAGAGGTTCTAAAGTTCACTCAGCAACAGTTGGTTCTCTAAACTTGTTGCAAAGCCTTGTAGGAAAACAAAAAAAAAACCCCACCCAACCAACACCACTATATGGCTGCAGGACATAACAAACCACATTTAATGCCCTTAATATTACTAAAAATTTTACAAGCATGCAAACACAAAGCTCCAGCATATACATGTTTTCTGTTTCTTTACCACATGGCAATATGTTCTGGGAGCACTTAGGAGTAAAGCCCGACCTTCGTGCCATCCGCTTTCTGGATTTCTTTTAATTTGACCCAGCAGCTGAGATCAAAGCATTAAAAAATTTAAAAAAAAAAAAATTAAAAATCCTGTTTTTCCTTCAACACACTTTATTATGCAGTTGGAAGAGTGCTTTGGAGAAGGGCTGGGTTAGCAGATGTTGCCCACATCAGGTTGACAGCCCCGTGTTTGTGATCGGTGCCACTTTCAGATCTGAGCGCCAAGCGTCGGGCGCTGCTCTCCTCTCCTAAACACTTGCAGACGTTTTAAGCAGTGGCCTGACAGATGGAAACCAAAATTGGGTGGAAAACACCAAAGGAAAAAGTCATTGAGCAGAGACTGCTGATGAGGAGAGACACAGGTCTGATGGATTGTGTAGGTGTCACAATGGAGGATGTAAAGAAGTGGGGGGATGTATCTCAGCTAAAAAAGGTGGGCAGTGCCACAGGACCACCCCTGCTGCCATGGGAAGTTAAGTCATTGCAAAGCCCTGGCTGTTTAGGTGCTGTGTCAGTTGTGAAGGATGGAGTGCAAAGGTTTCCCTTCAAGGACATCACAGATGTGTTGGGTTTCACTTTATTGTGTCAGGAGAGGGCGGCGGGGAAGCTGGGCTGAACTGGGAGCTGCTGGTGAGAGGTTCAGCGTTATTGGTTTGGTGTTGGGAGAGCACCCAACATGGTGGGACCCAGGGTCTTCTTGGGGCTCCTGAGGGTGAGTGTAATAATAATGATGCATCTGATGAGCAGCCCTGAACTCACTGACATTGCCAAGAGCAGGGTTTGACCGGGATGCCAGCGTGCCCATGTATTTATCCATGGATTGTTGCACACAGCAGTCCCTGGATGCAGTCTTCCATCATCTCCTGTCCCAGTGCCAGCGGAGTTTTCCCTGTGGGTCCCCTCTGTAGCTTCAGAGGAGGTCTCCAGAGCATCCCAGCCAGGTTGCTGACACAGGGGCTGAGCTGCTCGCTCGACACAGAGTTCATGCTGTGTATCAGCAGACCTGTCAGCAGCCTGCAGGAGCGTTTTGTGCATAATGAAGGAAGGTGGCAGACTGTCAAAGTTTCATCTGTGCTTTACTGACTCCTCAGCCAGCTTCCAGAGAGGGTCTGGAGCATCTTTTGGGCTGTCAGCCATACGAGAGAGCTGGAAGGTTTGAGTATGTTCCTTGGCATTGCCTCTGGCTGCCGTGTCTCCTCTGTCTCTCTTGCTGGAGCCAGGATGCTGAGTGCTGCTGCAGAGAGTTTGCAGGTTTTCTGCATGGTAAAGGTGCTAAATGCCATCTCCTGACCCTTGGGTGATCACATTGTTTCATTGACAACACATTTATTAGTGCGATTTCAGCCTGAGCAAGTTTATGGTGTCTCAAGATTAAACCCAGATGTGCTTGAAGGGTTAATATCTGCAGAGAACTCTCTGTGGTAAGCAGAGTTGAGGCAGTCACCCCAGTGTGGTATCACAAGACAGTATATAAGCATAAAACCAAACTATGCCATGTCATTGGTGACAGCAGAAGTTTTTGTGGTTCATTTTATATGCTGGTTAAGAGGTAAAAGAGGAGGCAGGATTTGCAGTTTGGACAGGAGGACAGGAGCACAGGAGGCACAAGGAGGCACAGGAGGCACCAGGAGCCCAGATCCCACCAAACAGCTGCCCTCAGACAAGAAAACCATGACCAGCACCCCCCCAACACCCCCCTGAGGAGATTTATGAGGTGGGAGGGCTGACAACACATCCCTCAGTGCCACAGGGCACAAGCACAGCGCCCCATCCCTGGTTTCTTCCCCCACAGAGGGTTCCCCTCGTGGTGATAAATGCTGCGTGGCATCCAACTTCAAAGATGGTCAGGGTAAACTTGGTCGGTTTGGGGTGACATGGTGTGTGAGATGTACATCTGGGGCCACATGGTGAGGAGGGACCCGGGCTCGGGTGACAGATGCACACACAGATGCACAGTGGGGGTGGGGACAGACGTGCCCCTCGGCAAGGGACAGGCCAGCAGGAGACGCAGACCGCGGCTGTTGCTTTTCTCCCCTGCCTACAGGTTCTCCCTGTGTTTTGCAGGAATTCTGCTGCGGCTGCAATTCAGTGGCCCTGAGCAGAGGGTGACCCAATGCCTGGTGATGGTTGGAGCTTAATTGGTGTGTTTCCATCTTCTGGTTGGGCTTTGCCTGACAGGGATTCAGATCGTGGGAGCACCTGAGTGGCACAAGGGGAAAGCTGGGTGGGGGATGCTGGTGGNACAGGAAAGAACTTTTTTCTAATCTCCAATCTAAATCTCCCTCCCTCTATTTTAAACCCATCACCCCTTGTCCTGTCACAACAGGCCCTACTGAACAGCCTCTCCCCATCTTTCTTGTAGGCCCCCTTGAGGTCCTGGCAGAGCGCTAGAAGGTCTCCCTGGAGCCTCCTCTTCTCCAGGCTGAACAGCCCCAACTCTCTCAGCCTGTCCTCGTAGGAAAGGTGCTCCAGCCCCTTTATCATCTTTGTGGCCTCCTCTGGCCCCTCTCCAACTGGTCCATGTCCTTCTTGTGTTGGGGGTTCCAGCACTGGACACAGTACTCCAGGTGAGGTCTCATGAGGGCAGAGTAGAGTGGGAGAATCCCCTCCCTCGCCCTGCTGGCCACGCACCTCTTGATGTAGTCCTCTGGAAACCAAAAAATTGAGATGGTACAGAACAAATGCCATGAATTTCCTCTTAAATGGAGATTCTATCAGCTGCCTCAGCCCTCTTGCAGCACTTTCTCTGCAGAGAGCCACACTTACTTATGTGCCCACACATTGCTCCCTCCTGGGATGTACCGTGACCTGCTAATACCACCTTGGAGGTGTTAAACTGCATCTGCACTAGGTGCTAAAAGGTGTTTCGTCATGTTAACTGCGTGGAATAAAAGAAAACATCCAAACAAAAAGCACTTACTTCTCCTGTCTTGCCGAGGTCTGTGCACTGTGTGGCTGGGCCATCTCCCTGGCTGCTCTGGGTGTTTTCAGATCTTGTGGTGCTGGAAAACACTGGAGCAGTTTAATGATGTTCACTCTAAACTTACATGGAATATGTAGATGTAACATTTATGATTCCCTAATTGTAGCTGCATTTATTTGTCATTTCACTCAATGCTGCCTCATTTGAGGACTTACTGGCGCGTTTACATTTGGTCACTCAGTCAGGCTTCTCTTGATTAGATCTGTACATCAATGGTTGTCTTGGCTCACCTCATCTCACCCCCTTGTCTGGGCTTCACTAGCAGTGAAAAGAATTTCTTGCTGTGAAACAGTTTTACTCCAAGGATGATTGAACACTTGAACAGGCTTCCCAGAGTGTTTGTGGAGTCTCTGTGGCTTGAGATATTAAATCCTGACTTGCACAATGTCCCCAGCAACCCACTCTAGTTGACTTTGCTGTGGGCAGGGTGTTGGACTAGATGGTCTCCAGAGGTGCCTCTAACTTAAATGTTCTGCTGTTGTGACATAAGGGAATAACATGGATGGAACTGGATGTTGACTGCAGGGAATGAACACTTGTTAACTCACTTTGTGTTGGGAACCCCATCAGATCTCATTGCTGGATCAGATGAGGATGTCTTGAAAAGAAACCAGAGGTGAAAGGCTCTTTTGCACTAGTGCATGCCCACAGTGAAGAGCTTGCAGTCAGGATATGCTTAGGGATATGGAGAGGACAGGTACAGTTGGACTTGATGGTATTAAAGGTCTTTTCCAACCTAGTGATTCTGTGAGGATGTGTGACTGTAGCATCAGGAGGAGGTGATGGAAGAGGCATAGCCCCTTAGACAAGCAGCTGGTTTCACACTGTACCACCAAGTGATCAACTGAAGAGTTAACCATGGCAGAGGGAAAGTCCCTGTGGGTGTGAAGGCCTGGAGGCTCACCTGTGAAATAAAACATCTTCAGATGTGTTTTGGGATGATCCTGTTCACATGTCCACTTGTGGACAGGTTGAAGTGGACATGGTGTGTGGGCAGTGCTGCCTTGGGTTTCACTAAGCAAGCTTTGGGTTTCCACTCCTAGGGAGGACAGGAGGGCCTGGAGAGACACAAATCATGAGATGCATATGTAGCCACAGGTTGTAACTTAATACTGGATGTAATCACACATGCTAGGGTTTGTAGGGAGTCTGTGAAATCACTTGTATGTGTGCTTATGTGCAGAGTACATGCTGTGTCCATCTTTGTGTGCTAGAGGATGGCAAAAGTAGGAGGCTGCTTCTTTACATTTAGATCCAGCACCCTCAGGACATGGACTTCTTGGAGAAGGTCCAGCTGAGGCCACAAGGATAGTCAGAGAGCTGGAGCACCTCTCCTACAAAGACAGGCTGAGAATTGGGCTTGTTGAGCCTGGTGAAGATAATGCTCTGAGGAGACCTTAAAGCCCCTTCCAGTCCCTGAAGGGACCTACAGGAAGTCTGGGGAAGGACTGTAATGGTATAGAGTGGTAGGACCAGGGACAACGGTCTGAAAAAAGAGCAGGGCAGGTTTAGATGAGACATTAGGAAGAAGTTCTTCATTCTGTGGGTGGTGAGACACTGGCACAGGTTGCCCAGAGCGGTTGGTGGATGCCCCATCCCTGGAGACATCCAAGGTCAGGCTTGATGGGGCTCTGAGCAACCTGATCTAGTGAAGATGTACCTGCTCACTGCAGGGGAAGGGACCTTCCAACCTAACACCTTGAATGAGTTTATGGCACCAAGTGCAGCATTCTGTGTGTGTGTAATAAACATCCTCTTGCCATCCCTAAGGCCTGAGTGTGCACACACACGAGGTGAGCACCTGCACCTCCCCTGGCACAGGGCTGCTTTCACTTTTGCACGACTGTATGCAGGACTTTGCACAGGCTCTCCTGTGACTGCACACAGCAGAGAGTCTCTGGTCCAGGGAGGGAACACACTTTATTGTCCCTGCAGAGTCTCTCCTGTGTTTTCCTTATTTTGGCATTTAAGTGGAGCCGCAGGGAGCTGACGGCAGCGCTAATGCAGCGTGCCCAGGAGCCACCCTGCTGCAGCTTCTCCATCCCATATTATACAGCACTGCAGTGCTGTGAGCTCTTACTGGAGTCTAAAACCTGCAAGAGGCAGCTTTTCTTGCCATATTCTCCTTGGCCACCTCCCAGGTGTAAGCCATGAGCAGGTACTCACTGCCTTCCCTGCATGCAGATCAACTCTCTGCCCACCTTGCTTGTGCTTAGACTGGGGGACCTGCTGCCTTTGCTCCTCGACCAGACCTCAGGCTGCCCCAGGGCAAATCCTTGGAGCTCTCCTAGGCAGAGCTGCTCCAGTCCTGGCAAATTTGAACAGGTCCTGCTGCTGTATCCCAACCTTTGAACAACCAGGGTGGCAAATAACTATTGTTCCTAACAAAACAAACCCATTAGCACTCCTCTTTGTACTGCTAATTAACCTAATTAAGCTGCATGCAAAGAAGCAGAGGTTGAACTGCTAGGAAGGCATAGAGAGCAGAGGTGATTTCTTCTGAACCTGATTTTCCTGGTTTCTTTCATTAGACAGGGCCTTTGATCCTTCATCAGGCTTCAAGGAAGGAGATGACAGGGGAGGAGCATTCCCTCTTTTTCTCCTTGTAGAGTTCATCCAGGGTCCTGAGAGATGTTCTACTCTACATCTGCAACAGGTTGGAGAAGAGGGCTTTTAGGGAAGGTTGTGCACAGGGCTGTTCCTCCTGTCTGGAAGGAGTGGAGCTGGGATTCTCCTTGTTATTAGTTGTCTTCTCCTTCTCTAACCCCATGAAACTTATCTGTGCTTCTGCTGGGACACGAGCTTGCAGTTCCCATCACCACTGGCTCTGCCACTGGAAGCCCAGGGAGAACAGTGTCTGGGTACAATCCTCACCACTCTCCAGTCATATTCAGAGCTTCCTCAACCTGAGGTGGTGTTGGAGACCAGTGAGGGAAGGATGGAATCTCCAAACCTAATTATATTGGATTCTGAGCCACCTGACATCATCTTCCCTTCACCACCTCCCCCCACATCTCCCCATGCCATAGGGTGCCATAGGATCCTGCATCCTGAGCAGGTGCTTTAGGCTGTGCTCTGGGCTGAGGTTTAATGTGTGGCCATGCACAGAAAAGGTAGAGATGTCTTTGCAGCCTGGCAACATTATGAGCCAAAATCCCAGTGCATCTCTCCACCCACACCTCTGACAGGTGTGTTGCACCCATGGAAGAGGGTCCTTGCACTTCTGTCAAGTGTGGCAGCTAAAACACCCTTTATCTGGCCTCTACCTGAAGGATAGTTGTGATCCTCTGGTCTCCTTGCAACTAACTGCACCAGAAAAGGGAGATGTGACTTATTTACCACAATGGAAGAAAACAAGAAGCCCCCAATACCTTGCACCACCAGCCAACAAATCAATCAGCCTCTGCTTGCAGCAGGGTGATGACTTATGCCTTGTTCTTTTCCCTACATGCAGAGGATGCTCAGACATTCCCTGCCTGAGAGGTGCTCAGGGGCCCTCAAAAGCTCCCCAAGGAGTTGTAGGAGGAGGAAGAGGAGGCAAATGCTTTTCAGGCAGGATTTCCCCATAGATCCTAGTTAGCAGAGATGTCTGGTGCCTGAGAGCAATGTCTGTGAATGAGCCAAATTAGTAAATCTGCTGCTGTCACACACTACAGATGACAGTGACTGTGCTTGTCTCAGTGCCCATCTCACCACAACTGGAGGATTTCTGTCCCAAACAGGCAGGGCTGTGACAGCAGAGCCGCTGCACGATGCTGCTGCTGCTGTGGTCTCACCTCATTGTGGATTCCCTGGGAGTGCAGCATTGGAGGGGGGGAGCAGGTGCAGGCTTGGGAGGAGGTGGGACCAGCCATTAGCAGCCTGAGTGTTAATTGTTGAATTAACACCACACTGTGTAACGTGAGTAAATAAGAGCTGTCAGTTTGGGGGTTGGGTTTGGGGTTTTTTTCCAGAACCCTCCTATTCCAAGAGTTGTGTCTCTGCTTGGATCTCACCATGCAGAACCTGACAGGGGTGGCTTGTGGTGTGTAAAATAGCATGGATGCTTTTCCCCCTCTCCTCCACTGCTCCCACCCTGCAAAACAGGGAGCAACATGGGATGCACATGCAGAGCTGGCCCAGGCATAGCTTCTGCAAAAGCACTTACATTAACACAGGGCAACATCCCGGCTGCTGATTGGGTGGAAGTGGCTCTCCATCCCTTTTGGTGATTTCTGGGGGTTTTTCTTCTGGTTAAAGGTCTGCAGGATATTGTTCTGGTTAAAGTTAAAGGTCTGCAGGACATTGTTCTGGTGAAAGATCTGCAGGACATTCTTCTGGTTAAAGTTAAAGGTCTGCAGGACATTGTTCTGGTTAAAGTTAAAGATGTGCAGGACATTGTTCTGGTTGAAGGTCTGCAGGACATTGTTCTGTTAAAGATGTGCAGGACATTGTTCTGGTTGAAGGTCTGCAGGACATTGTTCTGGTTAAAGATGTGCAGGACATTGTTCTGGTTGAAGGTCTGCAGGACATTGTTCTGGTTGAAGGTCTGCNGCGTTCTTCTGGTTAAAGTTAAAGATGTGCAGGACATTGTTCTGGTGAAAGATGTGCAGGACATTGTTCTGGTGAAAGATGTGCAGGACATTGTTCTGGTGAAAGATGTGCAGGACATTGTTCTGGTGAAAGATGTGCAGGACATTGTTCTGGTGAAAGATGTGCAGGACATTGTTCTGGTGAAAGATGTGCAGGACATTGTTCTGGTGAAAGATGTGCAGGACATTGTTCTGGTGAAAGATGTGCAGGACATTGTTCTGGTGAAAGATGTGCAGGACATTGTTCTGGTGAAAGATGTGCAGGACATTGTTCTGGTGAAAGATGTGCAGGACATTGTTCTGGTGAAAGATGTGCAGGACATTGTTCTGGTGAAAGATGTGCAGGACATTGTTCTGGTGAAAGATGTGCAGGACATTGTTCTGGTGAAAGATGTGCAGGACATTGTTCTGGTTGAAGATGTGCAGGACATTCCACGCTAAGTGGCAGCTGCATTTCGGAGGTGAAGTGATGCTTGGAGCCGAACCATCCTTTTCTCCAGGCACCTTCATCTGTGAAGCAGTGGAGGCCCTTTGGGATGATTATAAGGTATTTACAGTGGAAGAGATGGGTGACACAGCCCTGGCAGCGTGAGTGACACCGCAGCGATGGCAGCCTCAGACGCAGCCAGCCAGAGGTCACGTTTCATTACAGAAAGGCTGGATTGCAGCCGAAGCAGCTGGGAGAGATGTTCCTCCCTCCTTGAGAAATGACAAGTGCAAAAAACATCCTTCCTGACTTGGGTTCCCGAGGCAGCCAAGAGCAGAGTGCCCCTGTGTCTGACACGGAGCAGGGTGCCAGCAGCTCTGTTATCCTTGGCAGGGGGAAGCAACTTGTTAGCGGTGGCAGCGCGGCCCAGCTGGCAGGGTTGAGAGGCCGCGGCGAGCGCAGTGTCCCCAGCATTTGTCTTCCCATCCCCTTCCAGCAAGTGCATTAGGAGGTGTCTCATTCTGCACTGATTGCTCTGCTCTGCTGTTAATTTGGGGCTGTGTAAGCTCCTGCTGCTGTTACACAGTTAGGTGATGCAGAGCAAGGTGCTTATTAACACGTGGAGGATCACGGGATGCTTGTGGAACAGGTCCTCTCAGCACATGGAGGAGAATTCCCACCACTGCCAGGTGGGTAGGGCTTGGCCAGTCCCAGCAGAAGAAAGCCCCAAGGCTCAGGCATCTTCTCATGATTGTGGGATGGGTTATGGATTTGAAACTTTGCCCCATACTTCAAGATGGAGATGCTGTGGGCTGGGTCTCCTGCCCTAAATGAAGTGTTGGCATCTTCTTTCTTGTCAGTCTTTCTTGCAAGCTGCATCCATATGTCTGGAATAATATGGAGAAGACCTGCTTATGCATCCTTCCCATGATGCTGAAGGTCAGGAACAATAGAAAAAAGAAAAAAAAAGGGTCAGGAAGGTGGTAAGTGTGACTCAGCTGAAGGCTGAAGACCCTGCTGGTCAAGAGAAGGGATATAGGTGTGAGGTGGAACAGAGCAGAGCAGGGGAGATGTTGAGTCCACCTCTGGGGCTGGCCCTGAGCTCTTGAGATTTGCTAGCTTGGGTCTTGTATTGCAGAGAAAAGAGAGAGCTGAGCAGATGCATTGTCAGTGTTTTAGCTTGATGCTGCTCAGATCAACAGCTGTCTGAATTGGCTGACAAATCAGTCACTGATCTTCAGCCAGGAAGAAGCTGGAGCTGGGATGGACAAGCTCCTTGTGGGACATGAATCACAGATTCACAGAATGTCAGGAGTTGGAAGGGACCTCGAAAGATCATGTAGCCCAAACCCCTGCCTAAGTGGGATCACCTAGATGGCCAGTAGATCAAGAGAGGTCCTTCTTGAAAAAGAAGCAATTTGTTACTCCATGATGCTCCCCTGAGCAGGGGTCAGTGGTCACTGGGAGATGCAAGCTAAGAGAGACTGATGGAGTAAGTGGTACCACATTGTGCTCGAAGCTCTGCAGCCTCAGCCTGAAGTTTCATCACTCTGGCAGCCAGGGCTGTGTCCTGCTGGCACCACCTCACTCTGTGGGTCTTTCTCCCCTCTCTGCTGATGGGGCCAGTGCAAGGCACTGAGCAGTTGAGCCAAAAGCTCCTTCCAGCAATGCTCCTCCTTGGGGCTGTGGGAGTTTTACACTTAGTCTCACACTTCTCCAGGCTCAGGCTGTAGCTACATCTCACAAGTAGCCAGTCAAGATGCTCTTTTGCACAAGGTATCTCAGTAATTTGAGTCTTGTCACTGGCTGAGGCTCTTCAGATGCTGAAAACATCCCAGATGCTGAAAACATCTGTGCTAGACAGGCTTAAAACATGTGTCAGCTAGGTGATCTCTGTGGGAGGCCACCATGGACTAGCAGCCATCTGCACCAGAGAATCTCATTTCAGACCAACCATTCCCTAACCCCTTGGTGATGTGCTCTTGGGTTTGTGGAAGGGGTTTTGGATCCTGTAAGAGGGATAATCCTCTGGGATCAGGTAGGGGACAGTTGCTGTGCTCCCCTGTGTGGGGTACCAGGGAGGGGAAGAGTTCCTCTCTGCTGTCAGGGTTTCCAGCAGCCTGTTGCTCTGCTCTGATGTCAGGGAGGTGGTTTTTTGCCAGGGAAATCACAAAGACAAGTGGGACTTAAAATAGCTCTTCATGCAAGGCAGAGGGATGGGGGGGTTGGGAGGGGGGGAGGGCTCTGCCTGCCACATTGACAGTTTTCTAGGGGAGGCCAAACTCTGGCCTGTCAATACTCTGTCTCTTTCCCAGCTGAAAATCCTCGAGGGGAAGAGGGATCTGGTGCCCCTTGGATGTTGGAAAACTTCCTCTCCAGCAGGAGGTTTCCAGTCAGATGGAAGAAGGGAACAAAATCCAAGCAGCATCTTGGGGAAGAAATAGGCTCCAGCCCCTCCCTGGCTGGAGGGTGGATTTATGAGGGGGTGAAGTCCCCCCTCCCATGCTCCCCTTCCTCCTGTGGCACCACCTGAGATGGGAAAAGCATCTCCAGGTTCCTGCAGATGATGATGTTGGAGGCTACCAGGATGTAGGAGGTGGCTGTTTAAGCAGGGCCACCACATGGATGGCTCTGGGGCTCTGTGGTTGGGAGCCTTTGTGCTTCCATGTGCTAGGAGTTACTGGGATTGTGCTGATAGTGGTTTTCATGGGAGGGGCTGGGTGAAGGAGTCATAGCTGTACAAGCCACATCCCACCCAGAACAGGTTGGAGGTAGGGTTTGAAACCCTACTCTGCCCCAGGGGATGTTCCTAGTCAAATCCACCTGCAAATCAGAGTGGATCACAGATGGTTTCCTAATATGTTCTCCTAGGAGGAGGTGGTGCATCTCCAAGGTGCTTTATGGAGCAATTTTCTAACCCAGTGGGTCACACCAGAGATCTTCCAGAGAGTCATCTCTAAGAGGGTACCTGAAATCCAGTCCATTTTCTTCTTCCCACAGCAAACACCAAGGGTGATGAACAGCTCTGGGTTGAGGCTGAGCTATTTGGCCAGATTCCTCTCAGCGAGTGGTCCATCCTGTTCAAAAGAAAGTGTGTGGAGCTGATGGGTCAAAACACCTTCAAGAGCTGCCCGTCTCCCCTGCACCCTATGGGAGCCTGGAGGAAACACTTTGTAATGCTAATTTTGCGATGTGTGAAGTTAAACGCCAACACATCTCCCTTGTGTCTGAGCAGAGGAGACATCCTTTGGAGGGTTGCCAGCCTGGGGCCCCTCCTGACACGCACAGCTGTAGAAGCAGGAACAGTTCATGGCTCATACGTGTACCACTAACTCCATGTCCTTTGGGGACAGCCAGCAGATGAACGGCCTTGCAGCTCCCTGGCTCTGGTTGTCCCCTGCACCCAGCAGGCTGGCAAATTCAGGACTGATATTCTGCACCACAGACCCCTACCCCCAAACCATTTTTTTTTCCCCTTTCCTTTTCTTTTTCCAAGTACCCCCCTGTGTCTTGTAGGTGTGCTGATCCCTGTCTTGTGCTCATAAATATTCAGTGTCTGCTGTAGGAGCCTTTGGGCTGTAGCATGTCACATAGCAAGAGTCCTGGCTTTGCTGTGTTACAGGAGCTTCTGTGACCCACCTCCCAGGGGGATAATGCTCCAGTGCTGCACGCCTGTGTCCTGGAAATTGAACACTTGAGGCAGACAAACCTTTGACAGGTCAGGGTTGAGGTGGTTTGGGTTGNTGAAACTCCCCCACAAACTCTCTCATATCAAACTTTCACCTTTTTCACCAGCAGTAGCAGCAACTCTTGTTCTCTCCAGTATCCTCCAAGCCCCTCAGACCCAGCCATCAAGGGGTCAGCCCCGTCCATCGCTCCAGAAGCTGGAGGACACACTCCTTGCACAGAGGCAGTGAGTTACACCACAGCTGCTCTGCCCAGGGCCAGGGAAGAAAAAACAATGTTGTATTTCACAGTGCTGAGCATCTACCTGAGCTGTAGTTAAATCACAGCCTGGAGGCACAGGGCCAGTGCATCCCTGTGAAAGGCAAGTGGAGGGTGAAGGAGAGAAGGGGGTGGGGATACTTCATCCTCGATANCTGGACCCTCTCCAACTGGCCCATGTCCGTCTTGTGTTGGGGGTTCCAGAACTGGACACAGTACTCCAGGTGAGGTCTCCCGAGGACAGAGTAGAGGGGGGCTACTCTGAAATAAAACCCCTCACTCTGAAATAAACCCCCTCACTTCTGGCACAGAGACACGATGAAACAGTTCATCTTTGTCTCCTTTAGACAGAGAGCTTAGATGAGACCTTTGTCTCCTCTAAGCTATGGCATCCACTCTCTATGTGACTCCATCAACACACCTTCTCCATCCCCACCCCATGGCTGTCCCAGACCCATAGATACCCTCAGTCTGCACCTTCTGGTCCACATCTCTTGCTCTCCCAACGATCCCAAACCCACCCTGTCTCTGCTGACCTGTTCCAGCCTTGCTGCTGGATGCTCTTTGTTGGCCAAGTGGTTGGACACATGACTGCACGTTGCTCACTGCAGCGGGACATGTGTGCATGCTTAACTCAAGCATTCTGTTCCTGTCTTTTGCTTATTTAGGGCCCTCATTTGGAGATTCCACACACATCTGTTACTACCCCACAACTCCAAGCTCATGCTGTGCTGCAGCCAAGTTTCTGCTTTGAATTAAATCTGCCAGGGGTTAAGTGAGATCACTGCTCTTCTCCTTCCTATGATCCAACCAGGGGTTTGGATGTACAGAACAGCATAATTTTTAGGCAGCCTTGTCCTATCTACTCAGCCTCCCTGTCCTCTTGTCTAGTGACTGTCTTGCCTGAGTCCTCCTCACTCAAATTCCTTCTCAAGTTTCCCATAAAACAGCACACTGTGGGGGAAATGTTGGGAAAGAGCTGTTATGATGTGCATTTCTATGTGCTCAGATCTGACCTTGTGGCCAAGAAGGCCAATGGCATCCTGGGGTGTATTAGAAGGGGGGTGACCAGTAGGTGAAGAGAGGTCCTTCTGTCCCTCTGCTCTACCCTGGGGAGACCCCACCTNGGGGAAACCCCACCTGGAGTATTGTG
>VXBZ01005425.1:0-46050 GCA_013399135.1 Heliornis fulica
AGGCTGTGGATGTTGTCTACTTATTTTTTGTCTACTTATTTTGTTGTCTGCTTATTTTTTAGGTGTCTTGTAGAACACTTGTTTCTTTATATAGAGAAAGAAGTGAAATTTTTTAGCTTATGCATGCCCATGCTGCACACCTAAATCTTGTACTGCATGTCTTTCACCAATATTAGTGTTAGGATGAAAACTACCCTCTTGGTTCTGGACACCTTATTTAAAGTATATTACAGTTCTTTGCTTTTTAGATGTTATAAGGAAGTATTTAGGTCATGCATTCATATAATTAGATGAAATCTGGTCTCACAAAGGTAGAGTTTATGCCTGGCAGAAAATCAATGAGTAAATAAATTCTTTTCATTCTTCAAAATGCAAATAGAAGTTCAGATGCTGTTTGTGTAAATCAGAAATCCAGGTCTTATTTTTGGAGGTTATTTGAACTGTGGTTGAGTTCAAGGCAAACAAGCCCACGGATGCTAAAAGCCATTTTAACAGAGGCCTTTTGTAGAAACAGCTACAATATCTGTTGTCTGTTTCCCACAATGTTCTGGGAACAGCAGTTTCACTAAAATGCCTTTAAATTTTAAAGAGTAAGGTATTAAAATGAATAAAACACTACTGAATCCCAGTTGCCCAGCTAAGATTGCCTGAAGCAGAAAACCCAAACAGAGCTGATTTCTTCATGTATTTTATGTGAGAGAAGGCATAATGAGCTCAGCAGTATTACTTTCTAAGGGGACGTGCAGAAATTAGCTCCATTTTGCTTAATAAACTTTTAAACAAAAATGTTTTGGATGTTAGCATTTATGGAGGTGAGGCTTGAAATCTTTTTACCCTTCTGCTCTCTGGGATGTGCTTAGTTGAGCAAAATAGAACTCTTCTCTCCACATTAATGGGGCTTTCTTCATTTCAGGATCTTACTCTGCAAAGAGTGTATCAGATCTTGTCAACATCTGTTCAACTAAAATGGCTATTCAATTACAACTGAAATATTCCTAGTAATTTTTCATTTTGGTCAGTAATTTTACAGTCTGGTGCTGATAAGTAGACTTAATGACTCAGGGAGTTCATGTCATTTTCATATAAAATGTCACTTTTTGGTGCATGTCAAAGTTTTGGTGTTTCAGAGATTAATAGCAAAATTTTCACAGTAAACCTTACCCTTTATAGACAAATCTTGATGGGTTTTGTTGCATCCTTTCATGTATAAACTAGATATTTGAAAAAATAAAGTTACAAATCAAGTGGCTTTTAAATACTTTAGCTACTTATTTCTCCACATCTAAACAAGTGAGGGAGGTACTCCCTCATTCAAACTTGCTGTTGAGTATGGACAGCTAGTCACTTCCATGGTGAAGATGACCTCCTGCGCAACAGAGACAGACTGCAGGATCTGGCCAGAAAGGCTGTTGGGTGTGATGGGTCATCCCTCAGTGTGCAAGTTCACCTTCTGTTTCTATCCCCAAATGGCAAGGAATGACTCATTGCCAAGAGACTTGCTGCTAACACAGTCCTACTACCACAATGAGGGTTTTTTTAATGAGAAAAAGCTTGGGTACTTCAGCACCAAACTGCAGACCAGCACTGCTGGTGCACTTTGCATTCTTCTAGAAATTTCTGCAGAGTTTTCAGATTCTTGAGTTCCAGTAACTAATGCAATAACTGACAAGGATACCTTTACCTTGAGAATAATCACTGGATATAGAGTTGAAAAGGTTGGTTTCTTTAGTCTGCTCCATTGCTAATGACTGTTCAGTCATCAGGATATCCTATTTATTTGCTAACTTATTAAATATTCTTTGCTGTGGGTAAATGTGTTCATTTAGGACATATCTACACCCACACATGTGTCCAAAGATGCCTCTGAGCTTAGCCCTCACCAGTTACAGAGGAAGCGGTATTCCCTGTTCCTGCAGGTCCTTCTCTGTGGAGCTGCATGGAGAAGTTTCCCTCCAAATCTCCAGTGATATTAAGCAACACCAGACAATCCATGGCATTGCAAAGAGATGTAACAGATATGAAACAGAATCTGGCATCGCAGCTGGTACCTTGCTAATAGGACTTGACACTTTACACAGCATTCACCCATTTAGTAGCTGGAGGAAATGTTAAAAGCAGAATACATACATCAGGTAATGTTTCAAATAACAGATACCTCTAAACTTGGTTAGTTCCTTCTGAGATATGTCATTCCAGGTCTAATTATCTGCCATTGCTATTCTCCTCACATAAAAAAAAATAATTATATATTTATAAATAAATAACCTTTTAGACCTATGGAGTAATAACTGATATCTTTTAATGACTACATTTTTCCAACTCAGTGGAAGAATATTTGCTGTGTTCTAGTCTCTCTGGCTCATTAAATCCAGAAATCTGATAATGGTTTTAATGTAAAAGAATAATGTTAGGTTTTAAATGGAAACAAAAGTAAAACATGCACAGTAATACATTAACCTGTTACATCCCCCAAATGATTGCTTGCACTGCTTTGGAATTTGCATAGACAGGTAGGTGCCTTACAAAAAAAATATACAAACCTGTGGTTCAGGTCTGAATATTGATACTGAATAGGAAATCCTGTACCTATAGAGGGACCCTATGTTAGGTGTCTTCTGCTCTTGCTGTTTCTCAAAGCATCTTCTAACCTAGAGGAGTGCACAGTAGCTGCAGGGGGTTCAGCCGGGCGCAGCAGGGCTCGGCATGGCACAAAAAGCACATCTATTGCTCGGAGCATCAAATGCAAAGGCAAGCAGTGATAAGGCTTTTTTTAAATAGTCACAGCTGTTTCCACTCCAACTTTTAAAGTGACTGCTAGTCAAGAAATCACATGTTCCAACATATGCTTTGAGCCCCATTTTGGGTGTAAATATATGTTAGAATAGTCCAATCTCCTGATTGAAAGTGAGAATAACATATTAGCCCTTAAATGTGATGGAAGTTGTGAATCCACAAACTCTTCATCTTCAGAGTTATTTTGTAGAAGGTTCACCCACAAGGAGAAGTATTTAATGAGACCTATGGAAGGTAACAGGAATTGTGTCAGAAAGGAAGAACAAAAACACTCGGGCATCACATAAGGAGCTTGACAGTTTGAATTGTCATCACAACAACTATGAAGTCAATGGGCACAAAGTGAAACACAGAAACATCTCTGAACATCAAGAAACAATTCTTCACTGTGAGTGTGATGGACCACTGGCACAGGTTTCCCAGGGAGGTTGTGGAATCTTCATCCTCAGAGATATTAAAAATTGAATCTCCATCCTCAGAGATATTCAAAATCCATCTGGACATGGTCCTGAGAAACTGAATCTAGGTGGCCCTGCTTGAGCAGAGGGGTTGGACCAGATGACATCCAGATGTCCCTGCCAACCTCAACCACCCTATGATTCTGTGAGATCTAGCTGTCAGAACTAGAAAAGAGCCAATGTAATGATTACTAGTTAACACCACCTAATAGGTATACATTTGCAATGCACATGAGCAAACCTTACCCAGTGACCTTCAAGTGTAACCTCAGCCAAAGAATAATTATAGGTCAGCAGCAGAACCTCAAAACTGGAAAGTTACAAGTCATGTAGAAAAAGTGGAATTTAAGAGAAACTTTCAGGCTATACAAAGACCAAATTCCATACACCCAAGAAATCCCAAGCCAATTAAAATTTTATCCAAAATACAGTTCCTACTAGTGGCTGGGGAAACAAGTTTATCTCCACTGTTCAGGCTTGGCAAAACTGAATTCTACTGTTAACTCTGCAAGAAGAGCATAGCTGTCCAAATACCTTCCAAACTTTTCTGTTATAAACTTTCAGGCATAATGAGCAAGAAAAAGAAACTGTGCGTGAAAAGTTGTATTTAAGAGAAGAGTTATTATTCCAAAAGTGTCAGCAAGGAGCAAAGTAGCTAATCTGTTCATCTACTCTCCATCCTTGGCAAGGTTTAAGCATACCTCACAGTGCAGTGAGCTCCTGGGTGAAATATGGGCAGCAGAACATTTTCCACTCCTAGGGAAAGGAACAAGGCTACTGCATTTATGTGTTTTCTTCAGGCCTGGAGAGAATTGAGGACTTCAGAGGACATTTTTCCAGAAAAGTTCTAGAAAAAACCCAGATAGCTGGAGGGGTAGGATTTTTTTTCCTAAGTGGAAGCATATGGAATATTCCATGATACTGAAGGCATTGTTTGGCAGTGGGAGGAGGAATTACTTTGTAAATCAAGGAAGTTGTTGCCCCGTGTTCTAAGGGGTGCATGTGTTGGAAGGATATTTGTAGTCTGGCTGTCTCTGGAGCTAGTCCTCTGGGAGAACCAGGAAACAAGCCGAAATCACAGGCTGGATTCACAAGAGCATAAGGAACAGAGAGGAAAACAGCAGCTGCTGAGTTTGCCGGCTGGATTCTTAGGAAGGTAGGGTACACATCTGTGTTTTTAAATGCTTATCACATCACATGCCTTGTCCTGAAAGATTTCCAGTTGCTCTAGAAGGTACTGAGAGATCTCCATGTAACCAAGTTCTGCAGTGGACAACTTTGTGCCTTCTTTTCCTTAAAGGTAGAAAGTAGGACTGGCTTGGGGGACTGTATGCACCCCTCCTCACTGGTGTAATTGGATCTTTAACCCTTACAAGCATTTGTGAGGCACCTTCTACTGCAGTGTAACCCCTTGTGATATATAATTCCTTACATTGGGAAACATGACCCATTTTAGGAGTATCCTAGTCCACCAGACTTATTCACAGATGTGGGAGTTCCAGGTGCATCCCCCAATGAAATAACTTGCAGCAGGACAATGATTAGTGACAAAGTGTATGGTAATGGTGGAGAAGCAAAAAGATGCCACAACATGTGATGCCTCCACACCCTATCTGTAGGAATAGGAGCATGAGCACTTGCAGAGGTATCAGATTCTTCATCAGATAGAAGTGCAAGGTCTGAAACACATTGCCAGTTTTGAGTCAAAACAGACCAGCTTTTGGAATTTAGAACTGTATGTCCCTGATATGGGCTAAATCAACTTTCCTGGTGGTCTAGTAGCTAAGCAGTGCCTCTATCCACTCCTTTCAGAACTGTATCACCCACTTTTGAGGAGTCTGATTTAAAAACAATTAGGCAAAACGAACAAGCCTGTGGCCCGGCCATCCTGCAAATGCCCAACTGAGTATGACCTGCAGGAACAGCACTTTCTGAAGATCACCTGTGTATGATTCAGGGGTCAGGATTTTCTAGGGAGCAATGTGTGCTAGCAGCTCAGGCTAACCAACCATGTCCTGGGCTGCATCAAGTACAGCATGGCCAGCAGGCCAAGGGAGGTGATTCTACCCCTCTACTCTGATCTGGTGAGACCCTACCTGGAGTATTGTGTCCAGTTCTGGGGTACCCAGTATAAGACATTGACCTATTGAACAAGTCTAGAGGATGTCATGAAGATGATCAGGCAGATGGAGAACCTCTCCTATGAATACAGGCTGTGAGAGTTGGGCTGCTTCTGCCTGGAGAAGAGAAGGCTCAGGGGAGACCTTATTGCAGGCTACCAATACCTGAAAGGGGGATTACAGAAAAGATGGAGAGGGACTGTTTAACATGGAGTATAGTGATAGAACAAGGAGTAATGACTTTAAACCACAAGAGGATTGATTTAGATTAGATATAAGGAAGAAATTCTTGACTGTGAGAGTGTTTGAGGCCCTGGCACAGTTTGCCCGGAGAAGCTGTTGCTGCCCTCTCCCTGGCAGTGTCCAAGGCTAGGTTAGATGGGTCTTTGGGCAACCTAGTCTAGTGGAGGGTGTCCCTGCTCATGGCAAGGGTGAGAACTTGATGATCTTTGAGGTCCCTTTCAAACCAAAGAATTCTATGATTTCTATGATTCCCAATTAATAATGTGGCCTTTTCAGGTTGGTTAGGGATCTTGTTGATATGCATGCTACTTCCCAAGGCAGCACTTTTGATGTTCTTTGGTATTCCTGAACTATGGGAGATAGTGTCCTTGGCTCTTGGGTCAACTGGACAGATGATACTTGAAAAAACAATCAAATTCCTGTGGCTCACCATACCACAGTGAACACCACAGTGTCTCAGGAGATCCCATTTGCAGCAAAAGCTATAGAAGGCTCACAAAACCACTAAGAAACCAATTAATCTTCTTTTTTTTTACAGATCAAGTGGTGATGTCTTCCACTCATGAAAAGGGATCCATGGTTAAATGCTTCCTATACTTTTCAGCAAACAAGATAGTTGTGTATCAGGTTTATACTGTCCCTGAACTCCTCAGCGTGGCCACAGGCAGAGTGAGCTTCACAGCCAGGTAATTGCAGGCTGCATCATAAATGTAGACTCTGCCCTTTCCCTGCCCGATTGTTTGTTCAGAAGCCGTCTGAGTGCTTGTCACTGTAGGAAGCCATGAACCACAAGGACAAGGTACAACTCCTTTGGCACCCACTCAAAAGGTTGTAGAAGAGGGAAAGCTGAGCCTAAAGTCATGTCCAGCTTGGCTTCATCCAAGCATCCTAAGAGTGTTGGAGACTTCTAAGGATAAATAGAACAGAAGTGATACCATCAAATCTGGCTGCTAGTCACCTCAAATGGAAGGCACTACTGAACCACCGTGCATATGACCCAGCCTATGCATGGCCACACACCCATCCCAGCTGGGAAATTAAACTGAGTGTCTACCTGGGGCTCTTGCTGTGACTCTGGACTTGAATAGCAGTGTATTGTAATGGCACTTCTCACCTGCCTTCAGAAGTATTTGACATCCACATATGGGATGTGCTGTCAAAGACAATCCCAAGACTGTTAAAAGTGAGAAGTGACACTGTGCATTTGTTTCTGAGCAACTATCCTAGACTATCTTTGTTTCTTTAGAAAAAGAGGAACAGCAAGAAAATTATGCATTTTTCTATTTAATGCACAGAAACTATAATTAGAAAACCGAACAGCTCATTAGTAAGTTTTAAGATTGCTAAAGACTCAAGTTCTTTGACTCCACCTGAAGGCAAACAAAGAACACACAAACTTTTCCAACTTCTGCTTAAATTTTCTTAAGCAGTTGGATAAATATATTTGAGGAAGAATAAAAAAGGTCCTTTCAGCCAGGTTATTGAAAGGAGTGCACTCCTTTCAGCAGCAGCAGGAACATCTCCACAGAGATTTTTTTGCTGCTGCTGGATTATTTTTCTGCTAAAGGAAGCATGTGGACAAGGATAAGATGACAAAAAAACCTGCTTTATCACTTTGCAAAAAAAAAACCCAAACCAAAACAAAACAAAAAATGCTTGCTGTGCTCTGGAAGGCTGGGTGGGTGGGTGGCAAAGGGAGGACAAACAGGACTTTAGAAAGCCTCATTTTCCCAGTCAGCATGTGGCAGACCTTGCTGGAGGCTCCTCTTCTCAGTTTACCATGGCAAAGGAAAGAATCATTCAGCAGCTTCTGAACACCCTGTCAAAGTAGGCAGACATAGTGACCAGAGATGGAGGGAACTGTGAGTTATTTATGAGACAGTTCTGTGCAAATCTCTATTTTGCTAGCACAAGATATCCCTAAATTAAATGTATCCTAGAGGAAGCCAGGCATTAAATTAGAAAGAGGATGAATTTGATACAATACACCTTCTTCAAATTGTATGCCAGCAGGCAATCAGTAGCTCCCTGGAAATATGTCATCTTTGTTACAGAGAACCAGTATCAGATGTACAAGTGCTTTGGGATTTCAGACCGTGGTGGTGTTATCAAGCAGCATGCTGAAGATACAGAGTTCTCTTTCAAGTGGGACATAGCTGAAGGGTGTTGGAGAGTCTAAAATATGAGTATACTCAGAAACTCATCAGATTGATGGAAAATTAATATACTGTACTCCATATGCAACTTTCTACTCTAAACAGAACAGCTTTTTTTTTTTTTTTTTCCCAGAAATGGAAAACTTATGATAGCAAAGCAAAATAAGCTAAGGATAAGGAAGCAGGAAGAAAAAGAAAAGTATTGTCCAATTATGCCTGTTTCTTACACATTAAGCTTCCAAGCTTTGCATTACCTGGTGCTGCTGGAGACACAGCTCTCTGAGCAGTTCTTTGGTTCAAGCCAGTGAACTTATTCATGGATTAAAAGTACCAAGATTAGTTACTCACACGAATATGAGACGTGTTATCTGGAGCATTCATACATGTTCAGCCACCTATCTCATAGCTTACTTCCAGCCAGTGGTAAGAGCAGCAAGTATGCACAGAGTTTGTAGCAATCGCTACTTATGCTATGCTAACAGCCATATGTGAAGACCATACATCTGATGATAATGATCACTACCTACAAAGTAAGCAAGTTTTCCCTTCATTGAAGAAGTGTCCTGAGGTTCACATGGCTGCATAAGGTTTAGAGTAGGTGGGAGGGCAATTTAAGTACTTCCTATTACAGTCATAAAAAATAAAATTCCCAACAAAATTTTGTCAACAAAGTAAGTTCCAGTAAAAGCTTATCAAAGTTACCACAGTTACCTAGTCAGCCTTTGATAGGACTTGTCTTGACCCTGAAAATGCAGAGATACTCTGACACATTCACAGCTTGCATATTGAATTCGTTCCCCCAGAAAAAGCCCCAAAGAAGGTGAAATTGCATACAGGCCAGTCAGCAAGTTCAGTGTTTGTGTTTGTGCTTTCTTCATTGAAGCTAACAGTTCTGCCTGCAAGAGGTCAACTGATAGAGATCCAGTTCTGCACAATTCACAGTTTGTGGATGTATGGATTAAGCTGACTGCAGAGTATGCATAAGCATTATTTTCTGTGAAATCATTTGCCCGACAGCTGCCTTTTCAAGAGGAAGAAGATGCAAGCTTGTTCCGGTTTACAATTGATGGAGGAAACAAGAAATCCCTTCTTGTGTTTGGGTGGAAGCCAGACACGAATGAATGAAAATGTAGATCTACATTTTTCTCACATTGACAAGAGATGTACGTCTTTTCCTCTGCTTTGGTGCAGGGAACAGGCTATCGTCAGCTGTTTGAAAATCAAAACAGATTTTTGAAGGAAGAATGCCATTTATTGATGTCATCAGCAATAAAAGACTTGGGGAACCTTCCCTGAAAAATCTTCTAAGATTTAAGAAAATAACTTGGGAAACAGATGAACCATTCCTCAAATGAATGATTGTTCAAATTACAGTGGAGTAAGAGTTACCAGGCAAATAAATAAAGCCATTCCCACCATTTCAGAACTCCCATTTTGCTAATTATGAATGTTTCAATTTCTGTACTAAATTTAGGAGTTCTGTATGAAATCTTGGCTCTACTGAAGTTAATGGGAGTTTCTGTCATTTCAAGGAGGTTCTAAATTTAGTTAAATGAATTTTCCTCTCAGTCGTTCAGCGCCTTCTCATTGTTTTGCTGACACTAGCCAAAACTGCATGTCCTTGCATTAAATATTAAAAGCCATTGTTTTGTTATTTCACATTCATTGTTTTTTTTGAGCCTATATTTCATTATTGTTCCCCACAACTGAATTTGTTTCCATAGATCTGAGAGAGGCCTTTTCAGTTTAACCACTCTGAGCACCCTCCTGCAAAACCAGTTGTACATATTCAGTGTTGAATACTCAAAAATCTCAGTCATAGAGGACTTCAGAGCCTCCAAAGGCAGAGTGATCTGTAAATGACTTACAAAACTGTGTGGCTTTGACTGTCCTACAGTGAGATAATGTCTGCTGGGAATCGCTGCTACTCTGGATTTTTTTCAAAGTCTCTTAACACATTTCTGTGCATGTAAGACCCCTCTCTTCTTGAGAAACAGGAAGCCTTCAGAGATGGAAGAAGTTTGGTAACTGGCTTATTTGGAATTTCCTTCTGAATTCGGCTTGATGAAAATTGTTATGTCCAAGCTGATAAATGTAAAAAAAATCTTTTCCTGATGCTCAGAATTTTCACTGGGGAAGTTGGGGCTAAGTCAGGTAACAGAAAGCAAAGACTTGGGTATGTCCCCAAATAACCTGCACAAAAATAGGCTGGTAAGAGACAGCCGTAATGACTAAACTGTAATATTTTATGATGCAGAGGCAGGGAACCAGACACCGGATGGGCAGACTCAAGGGAATTGTGTTCAGCTTTATAAAATATTATTTGGTATGGGGAAACTGCAAAAAAAAAACCTGTCAACATTTTAAATTTTAACTCCAGGAGCACTAGCATTGATGAACCACATGTCCAGATCAACTTGTGACAAAACAAAAATGCAAGAGGGTTTTCTGACTTTTTTTTTTTTTGAAATCTGAAGAGAATCATGAGGTTTCTCTGCCCAAAGAAAGAAGAATTGTTCAGAAACTCTCAAATTAGCTTTAAATGAGGTAGAAAAAAAAGTTTATCTCCTTTAGGAGGTAAATAAATTAGTGTCACAAATGCATCTGTAATGCTGCTGGGATTCAAGCATCAAGAAGACATACTCCCCCTCATAAGTGGCAATGGTGAACTTGTGACATCAGATGAGGAGAAGTCTGAGGTTCTTGACTTTTTTGCCTTGGTCTTCACTGACTACCTCTCTCCTCACTACTCTCTAGTTGATGGCCTGAAAGACATGGACTGGGGAGACAGGTTCCCTCCTACTGTCGATGAAGATAAGGCTCATGAGGAACCTGAATGTGCACAATTCCATGGGACCTGATGAAATGCACCCCAGAGTCTTGAAGGCATTGGCTGATGTAGTTACCAAGCCACTCTCCATCATATTTAAAAAATCATGGTGGTCAGGTGAAGTCCCTGATTGGAAGCAAGGAAACATTACAGCCATTTTAAAAAAAGGGTAGGAAGGAGGACCCTGGGAACTACTGACCTGTCAGCCTCACCTCTGTGCCTGGGAAGATCATGGAACAGATCCTCCCAGGAGCTATGCTGAAGCACATGGAAGACAGAGAGGTGATTCAAGACAGCCAGCATGGCTTTAGGAGGGGCAAGTCCTGCCTGACCAATATAGTGGCTTTCTACAAAGGAGTAACTGCATCAGTGGACAAGGGAAATGCTACAGACGTCATCTATCTGGATTTCTGCAAGGCCTTTGACACAGTCCACCACAACATCCTTCTCTATGGATTTGAGGGGTGGACTGTTTGGTGGATAAGGGATTGGCTGGATGGTCACATCCAGAGAGTGGTGGTCAATGGCTCAAAATCCAGATGAAAGACAGTGACAGGTGTTGTTCCTAGGGGTTCTTGCTGGGACTGGTGCTGTTTAATAACTATTAATAATATTGACAGAGGGATTGAGTGCTCCCTCAGCACATTTGCAGATGACACAAAGCTGTGTGGTGAGATTAATGAATCAGAGGGATGGGATGCCATCCAGAGAGACCTGGAAAAGCTGGAGAAGTCGGCCCAGGTGAACATCATGAGATTCAACAAAGCCAAGTGTAGGGTCCTGCACCTGAGTCAGGACCATCCCCACTATCCATATAGGGTAGGAGATTATGTGCTTGAAAGCAGCCCTGAAGAAGAGGACTTGGGTGTAATATGCATCTGCAGCCTAGAAGTCCAGCCACATCCTGGGCTTCATCAAAAGATGTGTGGCCAGCAGATGGAGAGAGGTGATTCACAGAATCACAGAATGTCAGGAGTTAGAAGGAACCTTGAAAGATCATCTAGTCCACACCCTCTGCCTGAGCAGGATCACCTAGATTAAATCACACAGGAACATGTCCAGATTGGTCTTGAATATCTCCATAGAAGGAGGCTCCAAAACTTCTCTGGGCAGCTTATTCTAGTGCTCTTCCACCCTCACAGTGATTCTGTCCCTCTGCTCTGCTCTGGTGAGACCTCACCAGCAATACCGTGTCCAGCTCTGGAGCCCTCAGCACAAGAAGGACATAAACCTGTTGGAGCACATTGAGAGGAAGGGCACAAAAAGGATCCAAGAGCTGGAGCACCTCTCCTGAGAGGACAGGCTGAGAGAGTTGGGCTTGTTCAGCTTGGAAAAGACAAGGCTCTGAGGGGACATCATAGTGGCCTACTAGTACCTGAAAGGGTACTGATTTTGACAACTTTATCCTAAGTGGTGTTTGGAAAGGTGCCTATAATCTGATTGTCTCCTACAGAAGAGTAGCTAAGTTAGGTTTGGTGCCTAAAGTAGCTGCATATTGTATGTTTAGTAAATGCAAAATGCAGAGGTGAAGTTAAGCAATTAGAAGTCATCTAAGACCAATGCTTAGTGATGCTAGGTCCCTGTTGTCCATGGCTATCCTCCCTGGCCTTTCTGCACCATCCATGAAAAGGTGCAGTTGCCACAACACAGTGGTCTTTCCTGGGTGTATCACTGGCCTCTTTACATAGACTTCTTGAGTCAGACTCAGTTTGGAGAGTGAAGATTAATAGTTCATCATTCTTTTAAACTTGGATCCCTCATAAATGAGCACACTGAAAAAAGTCCCACCAGAAATTTTACCCAAATATATTTTATCTTTCTTTGTAGGCAAATTTAGTCCATCTCCATCCCTACTTACCCATCATGCAAAGCAATCAGAAGAGCAAATCTTCACCCCATATATGTCATATCAGAGAAAATACAAGGGTTACAGTGAAGGTTAAAGGCATTCAAGTACTAAGAATGTCTTGCCAAGAGAAGCTGGTAAGAACCTAAAGAGACATTGATCTTTTTATACATTAAGTCTCTTGAAAATTCAGTTTATTGTCTTATCAACTGATGCAGTATGCAATAGGGATTTTCCTGCTACAAGTTTTATTTAGATCTGGCAGATCCCAGCAAAGCCAATTTTGACTATTAATTCTGTTCATACACAGAAAATATGTTGAGATGCTCAATTGATTTCTGTGTTCAGTAATAGCTTAGTTTTGCAGTGAAATTCGATGGTAGTGACACCAAATCTCATAAGAACCTTAAAGACATAAGGTGTGAGTTCAAATTCAAACCTTAGGGCTTGGTCTATCACATTAAAAAATACTGGATGTGGATCAAAAAACTCACTGTGGTGAATGCATTAGATCTAGCTGAACATTTTAGGTGAACAATTTATCTACTTAAAAAGATACCCCTAACATTAAAAATGGGGTTTAAAGCCTTTTTGTAAAAGAACCCTCTCAAGACACAGATTCAGAAATCATTCTGGAGCCAATCTCAAGTTGAGCAGACTCAAAATAAAGGAATTTTAAACTTTATTTCAATAAGTCTGAAAACATAAAACACCCACCAAACATTTAATCTAAGTTATTCTACTCTCTCTAGAATAGATGACCTTTCAAGGCCCCTTCCAATCCTAAACATTCTATGATTTCGTGAATTCTCAGTGGAAGCAAAAAGACTTTATTCTGTCATTAATGAAGTTGTAGGCATAAATATTTAATCTGAAATCATTGATATTTATAAAGCTGAAATAAAATTTCAAAGTGCAGTCTAGGGAAGGTAAAAAATCTTCTACTGAATTTGACAAAAAAACAGCTTAACAAGAGAAGGTACAATCTTATTTAGTGTAGCTGCTGGAGTGTGCTATAAAATCACAGAATCACAGTTCCCCTCTACTCTGTCCTGGTGAGACCACATCTGGAGTATTGTGTCCAATTCTGGGCCCCTCAGTTGAAAGAGTCCAGCACAGGGCCACCAAGATGATGGAGCAGACCACCTTCCCTATGAGGAAAGGCTGAGGGAGCTGGATCTCCTTAGCTTGGAGAAGAGGAGACAGAGGGATGATATCATTAATGTCTATAAGTATGTAAAGAGTGAGTGTCAGGAGGATGGATCCAGGTTCTTCTCAGTGATGGCCAGTGATAGGACAAGGGGCAATGGGTCCAAGCTGGAACATAGGAAGTTCCATGTGAATGTAAGGAGAAACAATTTTCACTGTGAGGTTGATGGAGCACTGGAACAGACTGCCCGGAGAGGTTGTAGAGTCTCCTTCTCTGGAGACATTCAAGACCAATCTGGACATGTTCCTGTGTGATCTAATCCAGGTGATCCTGCTCAGGCAGGGGGGTTGGACTAGATGATCTTTCAAGGTCCTTTTCAACTCCTAACATTCTGTAATTCTGTGATAAATGCTCCTCAGGCTCTTTGTACCAAAGTTTTACTTGGACCTTGAGAACTGGACTTCACCATTGTACTGAGCTGTGGCTGTTTATAGTATATATGTATTAAACATAAAACATAAAACCAAACTTACTGCAGGAAGAGAAGCAACCACAGCATGAAGTACACTCATCTCAAGTGGTGAAGTGAAAAGCTTCAGCTGGGGTTTATGAGAGATTTTTCTGCACATCCTATTGAAGTTCTTTATCAGGACCAAAGCTGAAGACACACTGACTTGTCTAACACTTTCAAATGCTCCATATACTACCCCACCACCCCGAGGTGTGCAGGTTGAAATAAAGCAAAGGACTGAGGACAAAATCACAGAACAGAAAAATCAGTACTGCTACTGTGCTTGTTCATTGTTTGCAGAAAAAATTTGAAAAGATAATCATATTCCTCCTAGCCATGAATGACTCACTTTTTGTCAAAGAACTGCAGTTTTAAGCCATTTTCAACAGCTGATGTCAGCTTTATCTTGATTAATCAGGAAGCATGAAAAGAGATAAATTTATGCTCTCTGGTGAGTGACACTAGGCTAAGGATGTCACCTCCCTGCTCTTTCATACTTCACGATTGTACACAAATATGGAAGATAACAGTGTTTGTGTATGAAGTGAAAGAGATGGATTTTAGGCTGGTTTAAGGTTAATGCTTTCATTGCTGGCTTCTACTAATGTCACTAATACCAAGATTGCAAAGTCATTGAGGATGGGACTTGGACTCTGTGAATGTGGGATAAACACTGAATAGTAGTAGTAACTTTCTAGGAAAGGGGACATTTTTTCATTTCCTTTTCCTTTATGGAATGATTTAGTGTTGCCCAATATCTGGTGTCAGGTGAATGTGAAGTACTCAGATGTAGTTTCCTGGCCCATCAGGGTTATTCAGAGCACACAGTTGAGATACTTTGTGGAGATGGACAAATGGCCAAAGTTATTAACTTAAGCTAAACCTACACTGAAAGACAAGGATGATGTTCCATAAACATCCTCTACACCTGGGGATGCAAGAGGCCCTTGACACCAAGCACAGCAGCAGCAAGGGTGCTCCCTCAGTCACTAGCAAGAGACAGACCTCTTGTCAGGGCAATGCAGGCTGTGTGACATCGAGCTCGGTGACAGCCTGGCCTGCCAGGAACAACGTGGTTGTTTTATTTTGACCTTCCTGATCAGTGTCCTGACTGTCTAGGTTGTCCAGGGCTGCATACGGAGGAGACCTGCTGCTGCTTGGCCATGGTAAGACCTCCAGTTCATACTAAACATTTATATTATATAGCTGTAGAGGGCAGCCTGAATCCAGCTCCTATTTCTCTTAATTGCATAAAGAAACAAGGTCTGGCAGTGTTGAATAACAAGTGCTCTGCCCTTGAACTCAAGATACCACACGGACACCTAAATATTCAGTACATCTAAGAAAAGGCCCTAATTTACTTGTTCTGGAAAGCTCTGGACTAACTGTGGATCCCACAGAGAAGCAGATTGGTCTTGCTAAGGTAGTCCAATCTCTACTTCTTTCTGGCTTGGGTCTTTCTATTGAAACTGCCAACAAAAGAACTGCTCATAACATCAGACATTTTTGTGCTGAGACATTCTTCATTGGGAAAAAATCAGGAGTACTTAACGCTGCTCTCCACACAACTTCTAGAAGATAGAAACGTCTGATTGTGGCCAATCCGGGTCAGATTTGGTTCACTCAGACTACATGAGAACCAGGTCCATTTTATACCAGCAGAATGTAAAGTGGGGGTCTGCAAAACTATGAATGAGGGAGATGAAGGTTTGAAGATGAAGGTAAAAGCCAAGGTCACATGTACAAAGAAATACAGGATGGACATAGGATATAATCTTATTACAAACCAACAGATTTATCTTTTTGTATATATTTTTTCAATAACTCTTACTTAATCATTTAAAAGGAAAATACCTTGAAGAACTAGTCTTCCTTTATGGGGAGAGAATAAAAAAAATAGAGGCAGTATGATTATCTCCTCTTTCCTTATCTTCCAGGAAAATATTGGATTTATCATACTGTATGATATCTGTTCTCATTCACAGGAGAGGTTTCATGATGTGCCTGTCATCGTAATATCAGGGTTAACAAGGGCATGAGCCAATTTGATTTGCAAACTGTCCTCCTGCTAGGTTAGGACTTAAAGCAAGTAGGCTTTGATCTCCAGGTCCAAGAGCACAGTCCTTGCCTTCTATAACTTATGGCTCCCTCTAAATTTTATCAGTTCAGCTGCACAGCAGTTATGTGAGACAGAAAATCATCCCCATACAGACCTGGAAAACTCTTCTTGTAATCTCGGGATTTCAGGCTGGAAGTCTTAAAATTATTTAAACTTGAAGGTCAGAGGAAATACTTTGCTTTAACCCTCACCTAAAAGCATTCATCATCCTCTAGGCAAATTACTTCATTCTTCTTGGTAAGTAAGCAGGTTAGAAAGTAAGACCCATGGATTTAGTATCCAAAGAGTTCCTTGAAGAAGAAGAATTATGTTAGTAAAGGAGAGGAGCTCAAAGTAATTCCCTTCCTTGTATTCCTTCTTTGGGAAAAAAAAAAACCCACAACAAACCAAAATCCCCACAACATTGCACATAGCACTCAGGGGCCAGAATTAAAGATTATCCTGTAAGATAAATAAATAACTAAATAACTAAATAACTAAATAACTAAATAACTAAATAAATAAATAACTAAATAAATAAAAAGAATGGCAACTAGCTTACTGTGAGGTGAAGCAATATAGCTTTGACCACTGGCCAGAATGGCTTCTTCTATTGCACTACCTTGAGTATGTTAATGTCTCTCCCCTACTCTTCCCTCATCCCATAATTCTGGTGACGGTGCTACCCTAAACTTTTATATACTATGCCTGCAGTGTCTGTAACAGCTCTGTAAATACTGCAGATGTTTTTTCTTCTGAAAAAGAGACATCAGAACGGGGAGGCAAAATGCAAGAGCATCAGATTCCTGTATATAAACCTGGAAAATTTTCTGAGTAGTGCAGCATAAAACTTCATGGTAGAAGGCAAGACGGAAGTCAGCTTTAGCTGTGAAGGTTAAAAGCAATAAGGCAGTTATCTTTACCAACAGCTGTCGGGCTCCCAAAATCTTGCATCAAGAAGGGGGCATAAATAACTTGGTACTCAGCTTCCCTATCTCTTTGTGCTGATTTACTTGCGGGATGTAACATTTATTTTACACTGGGTGAATGTGTGAAGATTGTGGAAGGTTAAAGTACTTTGCTCACAAATCCCTTAATAAGACATTGCTTTCTCCAACATAATGCCTCACCCTGCATCCCATCCTGATTGCATGTGCTTCCTTTTGAGAACAAGCTGGAGCTGAAAAAGGGGAGTTTAAGCATGTATTTTTTCCCATTGATACTCTGTTTAAACAAAACATGCCTTTTAGCATGAAGACCCCTGCTGAAAAGAGGATGATGAGTTGGGTAAGGAGATCTAGTTACAGTGGTCAAATGCATAAATTCTGTGCTTCTAGGTATGTCTCATTTGTTGAATCAGCTCTTATTCTACTATTCCAAAGTGTTCTCAATCAACTTATGATTTGCTTCTTAAGAAGAATAATTTAGGAAGTCATGTATCATTTACACTATGTGATTGTATAAGATTTTATAAGATCCTGAAAGTAACTCCCAATGCAAATGTAATTTCCAGTCACCTCCAACCCATCCTTTTCTTCCTTCAGTACCACCTAACCTATGCTATGCCTTGGCTTAGCTATGTCACTGTCTGAACATTTGGGAGGAAGACCCCTTTGCAATATTGTGCTACCTTTCTAAACCTTTGGAAAGCTCTTCAACCCTCAGCAAACTCCAGTGCAAGAGGCTTAGAAGAGACACCACTCAATTTCCTTAAGAATATATTGCTGTATGAAGCCTCGGCCAGACAATGCTTCCAGTGAGTTGGTGCTGGAGTTTGCATCATGCTGAAATTGATGTTCACTCCTTTTCCGGAAGAACTTCATGCTACAGAGAATTTGCTTCTGTCTCGCTCCACTATACCACACCCCCATTCCAGGAAATGCATGGCTGCTTCTTTAGCAGGGTTTGTTGAGAAAATGAACACAGGGAACGGAGTCTTCCCATGAGAGAGGAACAAGTGTCAAAGCCAGAGTCTGGCTGTGTTCCTTAACACCTTGCACTTGGTGTGCTGTCCAGGATCAAACTCTGCCCATGCTAAAAACGGTGTGGTAAACTCCTGAAGAGGAGGGTAGCCTCCCATGCACTCTCTGATCTCTGTGGGTCACGCAGGTGATCCAGCAGATGGATTAATCCGGCAGACCTGCTGCAAAGTGAGGTAATGTGATAATATACGATATACTTGCTGCTTCAGCAAAGCCAGATGTCCCTGCACCCTCATCCCCTATCTGGTCTTCTATTCACTCTCTGTTCTCAGCCTTTGCCTTTTCCCCACCCTGAAGGAATTCTTCCACCTTCCCCTTACGTTTGGGATCACAGTCTCTGTGTCTCACCTGCACACATGTACCCTCAGGCCAGCTGAGTTTTAACACCCATAAAGTCCTCTAAAAAGCTGTTCCCAGTGATAAACTCATCACTTCAACCACACTTCTCAAAACCAAACCACAACTCCTTCAGCCACAGGGACACAGTTTATTACACCAGGAGCAGAGCACGTGCTACTTAAAGCTTTACCACTCACTCTCCAACACAGACTGAGGGATGCCTTCCCTCCAGCCCACTACATTTACACTGGTGTTACACAGTATCTCCTTCACCCAACTGCTTGTGGCTGTGACACTAAACTTCTTCAGCCTGCAAGACAAACTCTGTATTGGCAATAGTCCCTAAGTTGCATTGGTCCCCTAATTGCTTGGGAATTGTGTGGAAGAGATCCAGCTAGTCTGTGCTGTGCTGGGGACAGTTTTATTAGTCTGACATAATAAATAATAAAATTTTACTGTCTAGTGACTTTTTCTGACACTGTTTGAAAGTGCAGACACCCCAGAGAGCTCTGTTAGCTTCTGGCTGTTGGAGGAATCATTACTTAGAGGTTCATGGAGAGGATGTGTGGCTAGAGGGCATCACTTTTCCAGCTGTAGGATTGGGAATTCTTCCTTTCATGGTGAATTCTTCCTGCTTTCCTATCTCCCTCCACCAAGAGACTGCCTATATGCAGCAGGAATCTGGATTTAAACAGCTAGATTTTAAAATCATTCAGCCATATTTGTCCATCGGAACAAGAGGAATAATTGTCTTGTCCCTTCACAGCTGCTGCTGAGCAATGCCTCTCCATGGTGCCATAAGGTGTTCATGAATCTATGAATGAAGAAGGAAAGGTGGCACTTGCAAGGAAGCCAGCTGCACATTCGCACGGTGAAGGTGTGTGTTTCCCTGCTAATGTTCCCATAGAAATGGGCCGTGTCAGATTCACGCGATGAATATGAAAAGGTGCATATTTAAGATCACGAGATCGCTGCCTTGCCAGAAGTTTGATCAAAAGACCACGCACTGCTCCCTCCCACCACACACTTGTGGGGGTCTCATGCATGTAAAAGACTGTTTCTATTAACCTGTCACATAGATGACAGTTCGTTGCGCCATCCCACACTCAGGCAGCGGAAAATTCTGCAGAGCTGAAGATGCAAGACACCTGAGACTCCAAGGCACTGCTCATATTTTCAAGTGAATTTAACACTCGTAAAAAAAAAATAATAATAACGGTGGAGACAGCCAGCATCTTCCACTTAACCTTTGAAGATAAATATCAGGGTCAGCTCCCCATATAGGCAGACCCACCAGTTCCCATCAGCTCTGATGCAGAAAGAGCTATCTCTGAGCTAAGAGGTTTGGTTAATAGTTCCAAACTCCAACTGAGGTGGTCAGGTTTGCAGCCACCCATGATCATGGAGTTTGTGATGTCAGTCTCCATCCAAGTGGAGCAAACATATCATAGAAATCATAATCTAAGCATTCCTCTACTGACAGCTTTAAATATTTCTAACAAGACCTGGGTGTGAAACACTAATTGGGGGCCAAAAGTTTTATTACGTACATATCTCTATGTTTCAAGGGGAAGAAAATTGTTGGTTGATTCTGCAGACAAGCAGAATCAACCCACATTTTGCAGAATCTCACCCTCCTCTTGCCTCCCTTGAAATTCTCACATGGTGCTTGTCGAAGCAGAAAATTGCTGTCAGTCCTTGTTAGAGGTCTGCACCAGCTAGTACAAGGCAAGACAGAGTTCTCCGGAGGAGTACGCTTGCTCCAGCTCCTTCTCTGCAACCATATTGCTAATGGACTCACGTTTATCCAGCTACAGAGCTCCGCTCGAGAAGCTGGGGAGGTGTTTGTGGCTCCAGAAGTTCTTCAAAGAGAACAGTAAAATTATTCCTGCTGACTGCACAGCAGGGCATTGAGAATACAACTGTCCAGACACTTCATGCTTCCAAGTTAAAGAGCAAACTACCTAATTGCAGCAATACCTATGTCCAAGATAAAGCATGATAGCCCTTACAGAGGATTTTCCAGTGCCTTGTGTACTCAGCAAGAAGCAATTTACACACACTCATAATTTTACCACATTGCTTTTTTTTTCAGTGAATTGCTGCTGTTTTAACAGCTTTCGTTCTGCTTGAGGATGTCATCTTTACCCAGTTCTACTTCTTTCATTTTATTTTTTTTCAGTGGAGGAGGGGGAATGTGAGAGACTTTGAACTTGTTAAATTCCCTATGATTTTTAACTTATCTGAAATGTGATATGCAATGGATCAAGCTCAAGGTATGAATTTCTGAATGCCGCTTCCCTGACTGAGGGATCTGCAAATCCACTGAGATAACCATAGTGGTCATTTCACTTTTAAACATCAAGAGCCCAGTTCTCATATTGAGTAATGTTCCTGGCTGAGATGGTCTATGTTTTCTTGAAGGAAGACAAATACAGAAGTAGAGTACAAATGAAATTCACTCCTATTGTACACTTCTAAAGACTAGACACCATTAATTAAAAATCATGCAAAATTGATTAACGTTTCACACCAGTGCAGCTGCTGCAATGTGAAAAAAATCACCATATATTTCAAACCTTTCTAGACCTAAACAAAATCAATCATGTTCTGAGGCAGCAAAGTGTATTTAATGCTCTGAACTGCCTAACTCTTATTTCTACTACTTCACGGTTGTCACTAAGCAGTACTCAATAGGCTGCTCAGAAGTCTTTGGATCACAGAATTGTAGAATAGTTCAGGTTGGAAGCCCATCTAGTCCCAACCTGCCATGGGTAGGGACACCCTCCACTAGACCAGGCTTCCCAAAGACACATCCAACTTGGCCTGGGACACTGCCAGGGAGGGGGCAGCCACAGCTTCTCTGGGCAACCTGTGCCAGGGCCTCACAGGGAAGAATTTCTTCCTAATGTCTAATCTAAATCTAACCTCCTGCAGTTTGAAACCATGACTTATATATCACCCTTGGCTTTCTGGGCTGTGTGTGAATGCACATTGTCAGCTCCTGTCCAGCTTTCCATTCACCAGCACCCTCAAGTCCTCCTCCACAGGGCTGCTCTTGATCCCTTAATCCTCCAGCCTGGTTTAATACTAGGAGCTGCACCAACCAACGTGCAGGACTTTGCATTTGGCATTGTTGACCTTCATGTGATTTTCACAGGACCATTTCTTGAGCTTTTCCAGGTTCCTCTGGATGGCATCTCACCCTCAGATATGTCAACTTCACCACTCAGCTTGGTGTCATCTGCAAATTTGACGAGGGTGTACTCAATCCATTGTATGTGTCACTGGTGAAGTTATTAAACAATACTGGTTCCAGTAAAGATGCCTGAGGGACATCATTTGTCACAGATCTTCATCTGGACATCGAGCCATTGACCCCTACCCACTGGATGTGATTATCCAGCCCATTCCTCATCCACCAAACCATCCATCCATCAAATCCATATCTTTCCATTTTAGAGAGAAGGGTGTTGTGGGAGACAGTGTCAAAGGCTTTACAAAGTCCAGATAGATGATACATATAGCTCTTGTCCACTCATGTAGTTACTCCATCATAGAAGGCCACTTGCCCCAGGTAGGACTTGGCCTTTGGCTAGTGTTTTGCCTATAATCAGCTCCTTGCAATTAAGAAAATATTCTATTGCTATGAAGAAGGTAAAAAAACCCAAAAAAACAAACAAACCAAAACAGTTGTTCTGTCCATCATGTTAGTTGTCTCCATTAAGTGGTCCTTCAAACTGTTCCTTATGGAAGAAGTGACTCTGTACAGCATTTTGCCTCTCTTTAGTCCATTAATAAACCATATGGTAGCTAGTGGCATAAAAGTACATCTGCTGGGAATGGAGTGAACAGAACTGCTTATAATTTTCATTAAATCTTTTATATATATATATATATCCAGCAGTTTTGCAGTTGGCAGTAAGATCTTCACTTTGATGTTGAATTAATGCTCCCAAGGTCATGCTGACAAGGAATTCAGTGGCTGGAGAGGATATATATCTGCATGACTACTTCCATTGAAGGAAAAGTGTTTACAATGTGACTAATGAACTGTAGTGTATTGTACATGTATGCATTGCATATATATAATGATTTTAAAAGTCACTCCTGCACAGGACATCTGGGATTGAGCACGGGGTCTTCTTATTCAGAACTCGGCCAGCTGAGGGAATAGCTCTTCATCCAGAGCAGAGAGGTCACATTTATCCCATGTTAGATATCAAATGAGGAAACTGAATAAAGGCTTTTTTTTTTTTTTTCTTTTTTTTTTTTTTTTTGCATTTCCCAGAGCTGTTTTAGGAGTGTTAGAGACTGTGGACTGACTCCCTCTGTTTTTGCCAAACAACTTGGGCAAACCCTCCAACTCCCATATTCCAGGTCACACACCACTACCTCAAGGGCTTCCCCTAGCATGGCTTTGTCTTGTATCAGTATCTCTTTCATAAGCAATATGCTTCAAAATTCGTGTTATAGGAGAGTCATGTGTGTTCATGGCTTGAGGATGTGTAAAGTTTAGGGTTTTTTCTCACACAACACAAAGATGTTTGGATACAGGAAATTAACCTCTGTTTCTAGTCCTCTGTTGAAAGTAAGACCTGGGGTTTAAATATGTGATATACACTGCTGGCACTTGACTGCTGGCACGGATCATTGAATCATTTCCCCTGTTCACTTGAAGTTATGTGAAGGATGAATCAAACACAGCTGTTACTAAATTACTTGCAATTAAAAAGAAAATCTATGACAGAGTGACAGACACAAGAGCTGGCGTAAAGATTGCAGTGTACTGAAGTCTTCTTACCTGTCTTCTGTATCTCATCCTTTGAGATCATCCTCCAAGTCCAACAAAGAATATCGCAAAAGTGACACGTGGCTGAAAAATATCTCCTGGCCACCAAGTCCTTCCTTTTTTCCACTTCAGGCACCATGCCACATGAACTCTTTACTACCCTACTGAGGTCTGCACCTGCTCTATTGTATTACGGTCAGACATCAGGCACCAACTCAGAAAGCCACCATCTCTCACTTGCAATATGGTAAATGCCAAGTTTAAAGTTCATAAAGATAGAAAGACAATTTCCCAGTAGACTAAGAAATTACAGAAGCATCACATATAAGTTACTGAAAAGCGAAGATTTGCCAGGTTCCTCAAAATAAAAGTAGCATATATTAGGCTAAATATAAAGAGGAGCTGCAGGAAGGAATAAGTGTATTAATGAGGCCAGCAATAGCCTGATACCCAGAGCAGAAGAAAATGAGGGGAGATGGTGGCACTGTTGAGGACAGTATTTTCCCATCTGAAAATGTTGAACTTGATGGGCATCTGCTCAGTGGAGAAAATGTGGAGGGCAGTTGTGCTGGGTCTTCTGTTATCTGGAATATTCCTGGCCTAAAAGAGCTCTTCCATCTGATTTCTGCCAAGCATCCTACACCAGGAAGGCAGTCATAATGTGTGTAGGCTCCAGCCATTGCAGGTAGATGATGGAAAATTTAGACTCTCCATTCAAATTTCAGAGGAAATTTGTTTGCTGATCTGATCAGCCAGATGTGTCAGAAGTCTTCTGAGGTTTCAGACAATTAAAGTTATGCACTGAAAACAACCTGGAAGTATTTACAGACACACAGTCAAGGTGGGGCCTTTCACACAACTTCCAGCAGGCCAAAGGCTGCTCTGGGCTGGGGGCTTTGGAAGCTCCCCGTGGGGGTGGCAGGACTGGACCAGGCAGCTTGGACCCACCCCACTGCCCCAGCCAGGGAGCAGGGCAACTGAGGCAGCCCAGGCCCAGGTATTGAGCACTTATCTGGGCATGGGCACGGGCTCACACTCCTCCATTTGGGAAGTCACCACAAGACCAAAGGGGTTTTTGGGCTCAGTCCCTTCCCCTACCCTCCATTTGTTTCTAAATGGCCAGGCCTAGTTTTGACTGCTGTTCCCCAGGCTGGGAACCTCTGCGTGTTAGGAAACACTGCAGGAAATCCTTCAGATGAGAGGAGACAGGGCGGAAAGTGTCACCCAGTGGACTCTACTGTCAAGTCCTGATTTCTCAGCATCTTCATGCAGCTGAGGAGCAGTAGCTCACGGTTGGATCGGAAAAGCTCCCTGAGGACCTGAGGCAGGCAAAGAGACCTTCACAGAGCTGCTCTTTGCAGAGCTAAGCTGAGGGTAGGGTGGATGTCTTAAGTGGAGTGATGTGAGATACTCAGCAGTGAAGAGGAAGGATACTAAATGGCTTATTTACAACATCATTTCCTCTTGACTTGCAGATGCTATCAATATTTGTGCATGTGTGATATGCTTCTCTAGTTCCCTCCAATTATATCTGTTTTCTATGCCTTAATAAACAGATTTCCTACAATCAGAGAGCACTAGCAGGGGAATGATCTGCCTGTGCAGAGCACTGCTCCATGATTTGGGGCTGGACCTTGCTCAGTCACTTGTGAAGAGCAGTCCTAGATATACTGAACCTGTCCCTTTTTGCTGCTATTAATTACAATTAGCAGCAGAGAGTTTGCGAGTGTCCTGACATATTTACCCTGACCAAGTTTGTCTCTGGACACCCCTGTGAGCTCTGGAAATTCAGTATTCAAAAAAGCATCAGCGAGACTAATTGATTTGGCTGTGGAGCTGCCCCAATCCTTTTCCTCTGCTCTTAGACTAGCAGTAATAATACTAAGATTTGTTACAGAGATAATAAGAATTTTAGCAGGCAATCTTACTGAATCCTGGTTGAATGGCCCAATTAACCTCAGCGTAGTATTATCAATTGGCAATAGCGAAGGCAAACGTTAGAAGTTCCTCATGTAAGAAGATTATTCAATCCTCTGGCATGAATACCCACATTTTAGAGATGACCAGAACTGTGATGCAAGCACACTGTAACTATCTCTGAATTTTAAATACCTATTTATGGAGCTTTTTCTGGCCAAATAACAGTGGGAGGAAAAGTGCAATTTTGAAACTAGCCCTCGGTCTAGGAGAAATTTGACTTTTGGATATAAATAGCAGCAGCACCTGCGTAACCTAAATGCTCATTTTACTTTAAACTAGTTTAATTTAAGCAATAGAAGTTACACTTAGTTTTAATGGGCAGCAGCTGTTCATTAAATTTATAATGACATTTAGATACCCTGGTGATAGACATTCAGAAATATCATATACAGAGAGACAGAAATTCATTAGTAGCATTACTGAGATGGCTTGGAAAGGAAATTAACTTGAAAAGAGACACTTGTTTCAGTTCCATCGGCAGTTTGAAAACCCGGACTTTTTCCTAAGGCATGTAAGTGCACTGCAGAGTGGTATTAGCCAGAGTCCAGCCTACAGAAAGTCTAAATAATTTTCCTTGCAAAGACGTACACACTCCTTATATTTATACTAAATTATCATTACCAGAACTGAAATCTGCATTGGTTTTACTTACAATTAGAGAGATACACAATTATATTGATATACAGTGATATACAAATATAATATAGAGGTGTATATTATTCCCACAAAGGTGGTAGTGAGTTATGCACACAGCAGTATATGCACACCAGAGTTGTTCATTTCAAATGGGCCCTGGCTGTGCCCTTCCAACAGCAGATGGGATATTTTTATCAACCTCAGTAGACAAAAGGCTTGGCCAACACATTAGAAACTAGCAGAGAAAACTATTACAGAAATCTAGTAACCAAATGGCCTTATTCTTTTATTATTATGAACGCATTCTCTTCACCCATTAATTGCGCATAAATATCCATCCCGAATCTCTTAGCTTGGGCATCTTCCTCATGTGATATCCACTTCTTTCTAGAAGTGGTACTGTTAGGATCCACATGTACCATCTTATCTACACAAATAAGGTACACACTTTACAGTCTGGAGAACTCGGCTCAGAATCAGAACTGAAAATGTTATTCCTGCTTGCATATCCCCAGCATTAATAAGGTAGTCAAGGTCAAACAAGGTTGCTGTGTAAACACCCCGTGGCATTTCAAGTAGTCTGCAGTGACACCTCTGCAACCTTTTTTACTTCAGTGGGATTGCCAGATGTTATCCTTTGCATTTCATTGAGCAAGTCTGTTGATTAAACACAGGAAAGGACTAGAACAGGACTGGCTTAGGAGAAAACATGTAAAGTGCCACACAAGAACAAAGAGCAGCTTTGTTAGCTTGGTTCAGGGAGGGGAGAAGTAACACAATGTCATTCCCTTTAGTAGATATGGCCCTAATGATGCAGCCTATGTCTGTATTATCTTATAGTGTAGATCAATGGGACAGATCTATGAAATGAAAGAGAAGGAGAACCTGACATCCACACAGCACCCATCTCAGGGTTTTGGATTTTTTTTTTCCTTCAGAGCAGCTTTACTTCATTCCCACAGACTGAAGGCCTGGTTTTGGCTGAGGTCCACTACTAGAGAGCATTTTCTACTCTAGTTTCACATAAAAGGAATCCAGATCAGGTCTTCAAAAACTGTTCTATGATGGGAACCAAAGCACAGTATGCAAGTAGCGACATTTGTTTCAAAACACACTTATGATACAAAATAAAGTACTAAAGTAGACAAAACCACATAAATCAGATTCATTCTGTATAGAAGAGACAGCTTCACACTGGAGCTGCTCAGAGGGACTGCATTTGAATAGCTCTGATGAATTAGAAGCATTGCACCCTCACAGTTCTCTCTGTGCATCTCTTGTTTCCCTCCGTTTAATAAGTCCTAGTGTGGCAGGAAACTCATTAGCAAGTTCTTTGCTGAAAGTAGTGCTTATGTAAGTTGAAGACAAGCATATTATCAGAAGAACGTTCTGATTAATTTACTGTTCATTTACTGTACACCTTGGCGACCGTGTAGTAAATTTTCTTTTGAAGACAACCATAAAAATTTCACACAGCTGTATGTTTTGAGAATCTGGTGTTCTGAGCACATTTAATTACTTCTAACAATTTTTCAGTACTTGTTTACATCAGGTCCCCATTTAAACTCCATAGCGCACATTTGCAGGAAGGCTGGCAACCCCGAGGTCCCAGAGGGCTTTTTCCAAGAAAGCTATCATTGTGGAGCCATAAAAAGTCCTCTTGCTGTTAAAAAGTGTCCAGGGTTCTATGTTGGATCACTCATGAATCAGAGCCAAAGAACATGTATCAGCTCTTCCACGGAGAACTTAGTGAATTAGTTTTTTCCAGCAGGCCAGCTGGGACATTTACTATGATGAACCTTAATCTGGATTATGCTTGCTTAGCATCCAATGTCAGATCCAAAACTTTGACCCTTCTTCCTTTAATGACACACATCTTTTGGTGACCTTTGTCAGACTAACTAGCTAGTTTGACTAAGAGACTAGAGACATCTTTCTTTTTATCACATTAACAGATGGGGTTTACTGCAAGGAAAGAAACAGAAATCGAGTACCTTTGCATTCTTTCCTGGGGAAAAAAATATTTAAATGAGGGATTACTTTGTGCACTCCTCCATTTTAAGGAATAATAAGACAATGAAGACATCATGAGTGTTCTTTCTACACACACTACCTACAGGTGCCATACCCCTCACTGTAAAAATACCTGCACTAGCCTCCACACTGTGCCAAGCTGGCATGAGGCAGTTACATTTGTCTAAACCAACATGCTACATGATGGGGTATGCTTTATGTGGGGTTGCCATGTATGTCATAAGAAGGCCTCGAGCATTCGCTTACTTTTTTCTAAGGGGAAATTCAAGAATCCCTGTGTACTGTACATGTATCTACATTTCTAAAGAGCTTTCCAGTACTTAGGACAAGAACACTTTTATAAATATAAGTGGGCACATTCTCATTTTCTCTGCAGTTTTCCACCTGCTTAAATTTTTTTTCTTTTTGTGCATGTTTCCACAGAACAGGAATTTCATTTCACTTGTTTCAGCTAAGCCTGGTCTGCTCAAAAACCTGCTCACAAGTTTCACTCAACTGCTGAGCAAAGATTGACCGGGGTGACTTACCAGTTAATAATTGATTAAAAGAAAATGGCTCTTCCTCCCAGAGATCTCCTCACTTTGCCAGTCTGGAACATAAGTGGGAGGTGCAGTGGTATGCTATTGCTGCTCCCGTTCCTGCTTCTGATGGAGAAAAAGAGGGCAGCGAGCACTGACCGGCAAAAAGGCATCAGAAACACAGCATGGTATTAACAACTCTTGCTCATTAAGGAGAACAAAGAGACATATTTCAGGGTAACAGCACAACATCTGCCAAAAATCTACACAGAGCAGTTATAAACACAAATAAGTACTTTGTGTGCACATGCAGGTAATGGCAAACTTCAATCAAATAACTTGAGTGAGTAGGTAGCTTTCCAAACAGCTCCCTGCCTTTCATCCTGAGGCACAACGATGTGCACAAATCAAGTAACTCAATAGCATTACCCTATGGAAATGTGTCCCCGGAGTCCAATGTTCCCTCTTCCTTCTTCAGTACCCCCAAAATGACTCCTGTTAAAAACACAACTAGTTACAGAGATAAAAAGAGCTTGAGGAGTCTTGTCCTTAAATCTTCACCAATTAAGAAAGAATAAATTTAGGGGCATGAGAAAGCCAATAGGAAACTCTTGGAGCTTGGTAAAAAATTTCCTCCTGCCTTGCTGTGAAATCAAATTAAATAATTCTTTCAGGTCTTTCTCTATATGCAGACAATGCCTTCAGTTTGGAACTACTGACATTAACTCTAACAGGGTGTTAGACAGCTGTCCTCCAGCCCTCTGATCTGTGGCCCCGGGGAGGGAGCCTGCCTGGCTCACACAGGCTGGAAATAGTGCAAGCATTACTGAAAGAGGTAATGCAAAAACTGGTATTCCAGGGAAAAGCCACCCAAGTCAGCAAAGCCTCAGAAAAGGTGTCTTAAGATTCTCCCTATTCACAACTCTTGGCTCAAAATCTTTTCCCACACAGGTAAGCACCAAGGTCTGCAGGGCAAGGGAGGTGGCTCTTCAGGCATCAGTGTTGTACCCAGCCATATTCCTCTGCATTTTGTAAGACACCAGGTGCTGATGAATGCTGAGCTGATGCCATAATATTCCTAAATCTTGCTCCAAGTTTTTTCCTGAACTGATCAAGAAGCAGCCCTTTCGTTCAAAGTTATGATGGTGATCTGCTTCCCCTCTTGGTGTCTGCAGCTCTCTGAGATGTAGAGCTTCACATTTAGCTCCTACTTTTGTCCTAACAGGGTTGAACTCTGAGCATGAAAGGGCCTTGTCTATACATCTATAAGCTCCTTTGTGGGCTGGCAAAGTTCCCCCCACCCCCAAAAAAAAAAAAAAACCAACAAAAAATTCCCATTGAATTCTGCCTAAAGGAACAACACAAACCCTTTCTCTGGCTAGTGGTTGAGGATGCTGAGAGAGGAGACACCTGAGTGCTACTGACTATGTGGTTTATATCAAGTAATTTTCAGTAACAGACTACCACAGGTAATCTGAGGAGCACATTTTTATAACTTTAGGAATTGAAATAGGTTGCCGACAGGGTTTCACATTTAGTAGCTACTGCAAATGAAACTCTTTTGTCTCAGCATGGCCATGTCGGTGCAGCACTCTGTGCTGGCTGGAGCAGCTTACCTGGCCTCTGCGGTCCCAGCTGCAGCAGCAGAAACAGTTCAGGTTTCAAACTGCACTGAACTTTGCAGCATTGACACATCCATTACTTCTGCATAAAGGGGTCTTGCTCTGAAGAGTTTTGTTTCCCACCTGAGCCATCTCACTGACACTAATAAAGTCCTGCCAGAAAATATCCCATGCCCTTACAATTAAAACTGGTGTACTGTAGCAGGAGTGGGACCTAAATTCAGAGTATTTTGCTTCTAAGTAAATATTACAAGAATAGACAGGGGTCTTTTGACTCTGCAGCTTGCAGACAGGCAAGTGACTCCATTACCTTAAAGACATAAAATAATTTCCAGAAGAATCTAGTGCATCTTTCCAGTGGTCTCAAGAATCATTAGGGATCGAACAGTTTTGAAAACAGCCCAATGAGCTTTCAAACCAGGTTCCCTCTAGCCTTTCATATTACAGACAGACCCAGCTTAGCACGTCATGGAAAAACAAGACAGGCTCACAGAAAAAGCCTTGTCAGGCCTTCCAGTTTTCTCACTACATTTCTTTATTCCAGTTAAAAGAGATTGACCTTTTTTCTTTTTGTATTGGTCTTCCATCCTTACCATATTGCACAACTGAAAGATCTGACATCCTTAGCTTCTAAAGTATTTGTTTTCACCAAACTACTCTAAGAAAGAAAATTCATGAGTGGGAAACTGAAGCACCGGAGCTCTGAATTGCTCCCAGAGCCATTCAGGGAGTCAGTTCAGAGAGCATTGAGCCCAGACCTCCAAGGTCTAACAGCAGTGCCTCAGCTATTCAATCATCCTTCCTTTCAATAGCACCATTTTACCTGTCTGGGGATCACTTTCACATGATAAATCTTTTTAATCATAAAAATGCTCACATTCATTGCATGTTAATTCATAACAAGAAAACCCAAATATTTTAATTGAATTATGCTAAATCTGTATCAGTATTTATGAATATGAGAGTTGTAACTCCTTATTCCATAAAACAGGTATGTATTCATTTGAATGAATGCAAATAAGGACCATTGATTCCTTTGACCCTTTAATTCATTAGCCAGGCAGATTAGTTTTTAAGATAAAGTTGAAGGGAAAAAATATACCTGAGGTGAATTTTGAAACAACTGTGTCAAACAGAAACTGATCCTAGAGTGATCCTTATCGGCAAACTACAGGATATTTGTTCCATTGAACGTCAGAAGGATAAAATCAGTCTAAAGTCTCATGTTAGCAACTGGCAGCCACTTAAGAGCACTGCACCTGAGAACAAGCTTTACTTTATTGGCCATAAAAGTTAACATTGTGGCCTATCATTCTACCATTTAGGCAGCCAAATACTTTGGGACAGTAAATTTCTACATTTTCTAGTCTTTAAGGATATGATTTTTAATAGGCCAGTACTTTCCTTAAAAACAATCCTCGGTGCAGACCTCATACAACCCAGACATTGCATCAGTAAATATTCTCACCCTGTATTCTGACCTTTGCCTCGAGAATGAGAAGCTGGCCGAAAGGCAGGGACATGAAGGTCTTACAACCCAAGTGGAAATTTTCAAAACTGCTTGGTCTGTTGGGGACCACCTTGGGCCCAAGAGCTTTACAACACAGCCCCTAAAGGCTGGCTGCTTGGTATGACAGCAGGGCACTGTAAAGCATTTCTCCCTGGAACGTGTTTGGCTACTTTAACAATATAAAGAATACTTGAGAATGGGGCAGGCACAGAATTGAGCTTTTCTAATAAGCTTGCAAAATTTGTCAAGGATTGTTGAGGATTTGTCAAGGATGCCTAAACCCCAGTCTTTACCTATCAGCTTGTGTGAGGTGTTCACAGAGGTGTGGGAGCTGGGATTATACCCTCCTGCTCGGCCCATGAGGATTTGAATCTCTGGTGCCTCACACTTTTCAGGGGATGAAAACTCTCTCTTTCAAGTTATTGCTTATTCTTGGGTGGCAGGGAATGGGGAAAAAAGCCCATTTGCAATTTTTCTTGCAGGAGCTGCTTACTTTATATAGGATGATTAAATATTAATTGCCCAGAAGGTAAGCACCACTCTCTAGATTCTCCTTTGGAGAAGGGGACACCTGTGTTTCAGTCCTGACTCCTGTTACTACATGAACAACAGTGAAGTGGGGACAGGAAAGCAGGTCTCTTCTTCCCTTCTCTCCTCCTGCCCAGGTGAGAGCCCATCCACTGGGATGGTGCTCCTTCTCGCCAGCCAAATAAACATGCAGCAATGCAGTCTCAAGGGGAGGATGAAGGAGAGCCTCAGCCTCTGGTACCCCACAGCCTGCTGCTAGAGCACTTACACTTGCAACTGAGTACATGGGCAGAAAAGAGAAGAGAGAACCTGCTCTTCCCACTTTTGGAGGTGCAGGAAGAGCACTGGGAGAGGTAAAAATATTGAAGTAAGATAGATGCTTCACTGCGGTGCAGAATGATTGGAGTTCTTCAGGGAATTATTCTCCATTCCTCCAGCTCAATATACCCCTCACTAAAGAAAGAGGGATTTGAGTGAGAAAGAAATTAGGAATGGTGGCATCTAGGGCTGCACCAGAAGGCTTCCTAAGCCTGGGACAAGCATCACTAGAGTCTGAGATCTGGCTTTCAGCAAGAGGCCTGACAGCCTCTGGAAAGGAGGGCTTGGGGCAGTTGTGTCCCAGTTGTTGGTTGGCTTGTGGTCCACTCTAGACATCAGTAAAAACATTGCTTTACTTCCTTGGGTATGTAGCTCTGATTTATCCATGAACACTGGAAAATATCCCTTGAAAAATTTACCTGTGCTCTTTATTTTATTTTCAAATGTGAGTCGTAGACCAAAGTGACTTCTAGATACTTTGGTTCTGCAGAAGAAAGGAAAGACATTCCTGTACATAGTGAGGTTTTGTCACATATATGGCACACATGTGAGCCCTGGTAATGGAGTTATGAGCAGGTAGAAACAGCATGGAAAGAACACTAGTGACCTTCATCAGATGCAGAATGCCAGCAAGAAACTTACTTATTAAACAACAATTTAATTCAACCCTGTGTTAAGCAAATATACCGGAACCATTTCTAATAACTGTCTAAATAATAAACTTCATGTCACGTATCATAGAAGGCTGATTAATCCTTTCTTGCATTTTGTATTATCCAAGTCTGCTAAGTATGAAATAGTGTCCTGACTGGCTTTAAGAGATACCTCTAGAAACACTGGGACAAATCTTCAAAACCCCATCTTCCATACAAAAGCATTTCAGGCTTAACTCAAAATCCCCCGGAGAAAACATGATTCTTTCCACCCAGATCAGACTCTTGCTCTGCAGGCAACATCTGTACTGAAACATTTACAACAAACTCTTTCTAAGGTTTGCCTGTATGCAAATGACGAGTCATGGGGTTTGTGAGAAATGGGGTACACAAAATAATTTTGGAGGAATATTTACCATGGGTGCAGAATTCCTGGGTACTGATCCTACAGGTCTCGAATTTGTAAATGCCAGGAAATTACAAATAATAACAAGTAGTGTACATTTATCTTTATTTTTTAATTCCCTTCCTTTATTAAATTTTTATCTTTGTTCTGCAGGAGCAGGTCTTCCCAGGTCCACACATTTTCAGCACAAGTGGGAACAGGATACTGGAGAACCCATTTACCAGCAGGTTAGTCACTAATCCAAGAGCAAACGTGGACTACCACGCAATAAATATATTTAGGTTTTCAAGCCATAAACACAAATATATAGCCTTAAGTCAGAGACCTCCTGGCCGGGCACTTTGATGGCACCCCCTGACCTGGGGGTTCACCATTTTCCTAACCTCCCCTAATTGTCCTAGCAGGCATTAGAGACAAGTTGGGGGTGGCAACAGTGTTTGGGACTCCTTCCAGGTGTGTGAGATTTCTTGGGCATGGTGACCTGGCACTGACAATAAGGTACGTTACTGAGGCAAGGCAGTAGGAGTTGATAAAACAAGGGAATTTTCTGCTAAAATCTTAAAGGACCTCTTTCCTTACTGTCTTCCTAATTAAAAATCTGGGGGAATAAAATAAAAAAACCCCACAAAGCAACAAAGCAAATGAACAAAAAACAACCCAGTGAATAGTTAATTTCCCTATTTTCTAACTTCTAAGGTTTTTGTTGGCTTTGTTGTTTTCATAAAACAAAAAATAAATGGGGTCTCAAACCAAACCCAGAATATTCCAAATATACATACATTTTTGCTTAGCAAAGGAACCAGGTCCAAAGGGAGATTAGAAAACATCAAACCAAAGAAACGACACAGAAAAGCTGATAAAGGAGATTGAAGCAGCCGTACAGCTCCTGACTAGCACTCTCTGACAGCTAACAGCATTGTATAAGCAATAATTTAACTCACATATTTATAAATAACATGTGCTTAAAGGCATTAGAAAGACTTCAGCATTGTCAAGGAGATCTACTAAAATGATTGCACTAAATTCCCTTTCACAATTCCAAATACTTTTATTTGCCAGAGGAAAATACTTACAAGGGGCCTCTTCCTAACTGCTTTGTCTCTTCTTTAAAGCAGTTGACTGTATAAAAACCTTGCATGCTACCAAGGAAAGCAATGAGAAATTTTACCTGGTAAGGATAACACCTGCTAACAAAAATAGAAACCTATATTTAGATTCTGTTACTTCATGCCTGGTTAATCTGGAGAGCATGTCCGGGACAGCAACTGGTGTTAACCAGTCTGACAGTGTGATGCCTGCAGCAATACGAACTTGTTAATCTAAAGTTTAAAATAGATCTTCACCAGTAATTCAAGTTAACTATGTCTGATCCGACCAGTTTTATCTTAAGACTATTTGCTTTATTTCTTCTCCTCTCTTTTGGTGATGAGATTTGACTCTGGTTTGATATCATCTCTGGATCCTTATATAGCCTGCTCTGTATTGTAGAGATGGGGAATTTGTGCACTTTTCAAAGTAATAGCTTGAGCTCAATGGCATTAAATGAAACATCAAACACCTAAATTTGAAGACCCTTTGGACCCAGTCAGTTGCATGTTTGGTGGCCATTGCAGTTGATATAATAAATTAGCTATGGTGTCTATAAAAAAAAAAAAAAAAGTTTTATTCTACTTAGGAGGTTTAGGAAAAGTTCAACTTCTCCCAGCTTGAGCTACAGTACACACCATAAAAGGTCCTCAAACTAATAAGGAAGATAATCTTTTCTGCCTGCAGGAAGAAATCTTCAGGAAGTGATTGTGAATATCTGCAGCTTGCCCTGCTTTAGTAGGATCTGTGTGCACTCAACTTCTGGGCAGTTGTATGGTGTGTTCACAGGTGCCTAGGCAGAGACTTCAGAGCCCAATATAAATCCCTATATTGGAGTGTACAGGCAATCTGAGAGAACAATACATATTATTTGTTTGCCAGACTTTCCTACTCTTAGGTGAAAGGAAGACCCATTTGAAAAAAACAAACTGTAAAGTATTGCCTTTTTCCTTGTATTCTAGTATTTGTTAATTTTGATTCAAAGCAGAGAAAAATCACATTGGGCATTTGTTTAGCTTACATCATTAATAAATTTACTCAACCTCAAGAGACTTTCAAAGATTTCTGTGTCACAACATCAGGACTCAGAAGCTCAAAATATTTTTCTCTAAGAAGTTTCAAAGAGCAACAAATTGAGGTTTTTAGTTTGCTGGAATTCAGATGGTAAATGTAGCTCATACAGAAACAGTTTTGAGATATTTCTTACTTTATTATGCAAACAAGATAAGACCTCTTTCTTCTTTAAGTAAACTTTTAAAAAATAAGTTCCACACTGTTTTTCCTCATAACACAAGACCTAGGCTGGCATGGGGGTCACCTCTGGTGGGGTTTCCTGGGCTGTGTACAGATACATCCAGATACATCTCTGCCAAGATTTTAGGGGGACGCTATTGCTGTGTGCTTACTGTCTTTTAAATATGTGGAGAGAGAAGATCATGAATCGTCATTACCGGTGGTGTCCCCTTGCAGAAGTCACCATTAAGAGAGCTTCCGCCGACTGTATTGCCTAAAGAATCCATCCTGCCCACTATGCCATCCTGTGAAATCAAAGCCTCCTCCCACTTTCTTGAATTGTATCTGCCTCGTACATTAGTTTTAGGAACAGATGCCCTTGAAGATTTATGGGTAGCAAAAGGGAAGAATATGAGTCCTGTGTAAGAAACTGGAGAAGTCCTTTGTACTATGACTTTTATACTAACACGTTGAGCATCAACAAACCAGACATATGTATGTTCATTGTCACTCTCAGTTAAAGAAGCCTCACCTTGGCATCCAGGGAAGAAATGTGGCTCGCAGAATTTAATAATACATCTTCAAGTTACTTGAAACATTAATTGCAAAGATTATAGATTAATCTTGCACCATGAACTTGGCTTACATGGAAAGTATATGATGGAAAAGGTTTTTGCAAGTCTCTAGAAAAGCACTGGAAAGGCTTGTTTAATTTAGCAAACTTTTCTTAAAGGTAAAGGCTCTGAGCTTTTCAGAATCTTGGAAGCAGCCATGCAAAACACTTCTAATTCCTTCACTAATCTGTACCCCGATAATATCAAAGAGAAGGGAAGAGTCAGTCCAAAAGGCATGATGGAAATTTCTGAAACAAAGAGAATAATGGAATTTTAAATGGTAAGATCATAATGAGACTGCCCTAAAACATGTGTGGTATGCACAGAGCAAGTTTTTGGTTAGACAAGAAACTGCAGGACCTGAACGGAGCTGGTCCAGTCTCTGTGACAGCAGATATTTACTCTCGGGCATTGCCCTTCAGCCTGTGGAATGACTTCAGGAGCAGTTATAGAAGGTCTGACTACACCAAAAGGGGGACGGTATGTATGTATGGCTGGAGAAAGTCACTCCATAGAGGTGGAGGGAGAATGTTCACCTCTTCTCAGGGCCTCCTTCAGGTCTAACACAGGCTCTGTCAGACTGCAGTGTTGCTGGTGTTTAGCTCACGTCTTTTGCTATTTCTCAGATGGTTTAATCAATTTGTTGTAACTTTCTAGGAGATTTTTCCTCTGTGAATTCTGACCACAGATTCATGTTTTCTGTCAGGCTGCAGAGGATCTCATTTTGAGGGTACAGCTTTTATCTGCCACTTTTTCCTTCCATGCTTTTCCATGGCACAGAGCCGAGTTCTTCCTTACCCTCCTCCAGGTTGTGGGAAGACAAGGGATGTGATGAGAAACAGGGGGACTGACCTTTCAAAATAGTCATTCTGAAACTGAGCAACTGAATGTGGCCAGCGAAGCACTGCCGAAATGTTTTGGAGAACCTCTCACTATTATTCCCAATAAACCTGGGATAGGATCTCTGCAGACAAACTGACACTCGGGAACCAGCGCAGGCACCTCAATACGTGGCATTTCTATGCTCCAGGGGAAGAGCCCTGCTGCAGCCAGTGGTAGGTCACGAAGAAAACCTGTGCCAAACCATCCTGCTGGTGGGACTGTAGAAGACAAGAGGCTTTCTGGGAATGTCCCTATGCTTCTCTCACAAACAGATGGAGGACTAAACCCTGGAGCTGAGGTCAGTCGTGTGTTGCGGTTAGGTGAAACTGAGGGAAAAGCAGCCTGGCAAGTACGTTTGTGCCCTGACAGGACATTTTAAGTATTCATTGCACATTTCTCCTGTATAGTTGAGTGCAAAACCTTATCGGTTGACATCTCCGCAACATGCAATTTTTCCTACCTTAACTTCGCTTAGCTTATAGCTATTTAAGTACAGTGTGAACTTTTCCTGATTTACATTGCTTCCACCTGGTCACACCAGCAGTAATGCTGTGTGCACTAAATGCTCTCCCTCAGTGACGAGAAATAATGCAGCAGGTTGGACTGCGCAGCCCCATAAACTTCTGCCGGCTCCCACACACCCGGTATCGCACGAGGCTCAGCAGGAATAGCCTTGCAATCCAGGTCAATGTTGAGAGGTAACAAAGAACGTTGTGAGTTTGGAAAGAGGGCTGTGAGGCTAAAGTTGTAAACTGATAACAAGTTGGACACACTGCACTCCTGTGTTGTGAAAGCCTAATGTTTAGCTTCTGTTTGCTTTAACTTGCGAACATTTTCCATTCTCTGGCTATTGTAAATGTCATTTCTTTCCATGGTCACAAGGCCAGGCCCTGATCTTTGCTCAGAAAAGGTCCAGATCTTATATCAAAACTGCTCATTGTAATTTTACTGCAAACCTTGAACAACTTTGATAAGTGATTATGTTATGGATTGTTGGAAGGAAAGCTTCTAAGGAAAGCTTCTAATCTTGAACACAAGTGCAGCTAGATAGAATGGATTGAATTTTGAATTAAAACAAAATAAATGCTTTTTAATGTATCATTTACAAGCTTCCAAGAAGCCACTGTGCTTATCAGATGCTGAAATCATTTCCAGGAGCTACTTAGAAGAAGCTGTCAATTCTCTTCAGAATTGACATGCATTGGAGAATTAATAAAGAGATTCCTTACTAAATTTCCCTTTTCTGATCTTGAACTCATGTACAAAGTAAATTATTTATAGTTTTTAAGAACATTAAATTTTTTTTAATAGATCAGAGGGATGGAAAATACTCTTAGCAAGTCTGCCTATCCAATGTAACATTCTATTTTCTTGATAAAAGCACACCTGTTTTTTAATGTGTGGATCAGAAAGAAGATAAACTGGTGGAAACCTGAAAAGTAAAATGAACAACAATAAAAAAAAAAAACAGAACTCAGCAGCATATGTAAAATGAGCACATATAATTTGGAAGATAAATAGCATATGGAAGAGTTATTCTTCCTTTGATCTGCAAGATTACAACCACTGTTGTTCAGTGAGAGCCACGTATAAGAACGGACCTTGCAACTGAACTGCAGTTGGTGGCATTTTGCACAGAAAAAGTAAAAAGGGTTACACGCTTCCTTCTGTAGCCTCCCAGCCGCAGTGATCACCGGCCTCACAGATTTCTGTCCAGACCAAGAACTCACATTGCTGTGCAGCAGCATGCAGTGACTGAGAACTTTATTACAACGGCACTTACGTCATTTTTGCTGAGCTAGATTTGAGTTCAGCAGAGTTGAAAGATGAACCTGTTCACCTTAGAATATTGTTTGCTTTATTTATTGTTTTTTTCCATATTACTCTTTGAGACTCACACCATGTAATTTTACAGCTTTGAAGTTGTGTGGGTTGACCTATAACTGTAATAAAAGAATTTGGAACAAGATAACACAAGATTTTCCATTATTTGCAAGAGGTTGACAACACCTATATATTCCATAACTTTAGTAAAATGAACGTTTTTTCAAGCAACTGTTATGTTTTAGAAGACCCTTACAGCACACAGATTAGATGGGACAGGGCTGTGCTGTGAGGTCAAACAAGAAAAACCTTCAGCTTAAATTCTTAATTCAACCTTTCTGAAGAACACTGTCTTTCCTAGTTACAAATTAACAGTATGCTTTCATCCTGCATAACTACTCTAGGACACAGGCTGCGTTTCTCGTGATTCGTGCTCTTCTTAAGGAGCATTAAGATCAGTTAGGAGGACATATGGAGAACAGAGGTCAGCATTTTGCTCCCATTCTGTCCACAAAGGATTGAACCACAACACCATTTCACTTGGATCGCATCTAAACACTCCTAAAAAAAAATCTCCCAAATTGCACCCCCAATTTTTGGTCACACAATCAATCAGCTTTTTCTCCAAGTAGAATAATGCCTCATGGCTGTTCCTGGGCTGCAGAGCGGGCGTGTCCCAGGGTGCACCCCACAGCCCTGGTCTCCCACTCACCCGGACTGTGGGACCTGTGGGTGTAGTCTGGAGCTTCCTCTCAGCTGTCAGCTCATGTTTCTTTCAAAAAAAAAAAAAAAAAAAGAAATCAGTTCCCAGGAAGCAAGGACTCTGGGAACAGGGACTACTGACACACACCCAGACCTCTTCCCATTGTGGAGCATTCTGCTCTGCAAGCTAGACACCAAGTGCATAGGGTAAAGCAAAAGTGTCCTGAATATTCAAAAGGAGCTCTAAAATCCTCTGAAGAGACAGACAAACCTCCTAAACCAGGATCCTTAATTTCCAGCAGTCTCCCAGTAAGATGTCTCACACAATGGGTCTCTGACAGCTTTGGTAATCAGCCACCACCAGTAGCACTAAGTTTGCAGTTGACTACCTGCTAGACTACTAAGTTGTCCTGAATTTGCCTGGAATTGCATGCAAAAATCACATTATCCAATCTGTAGGGAGTTAATAAAAACCTGACCTTGCATATGGCAACACAAGCTACTAAAAATCCCACTGAAATTGAAAACATAATAAACACTGGAGACTCTCTGAGAAGTCTCTGGGTCCAGACAGCTGCAGCCCATCCCCACTCAGCCCATGCCATGCAAAGAGCCCAAGGCAATAGTTGAAGATTTCCTCTTGTCAGGGTAGCTTTTGCGGTGTCAGTAACTTCACAGCATCTCACACCCCACCGATGTGACTGTATAATGGGATGGTGGCAGGTGGGTGAGAGGAGCTGTTTTTCCTGACAGGAGTTAGGTCATCCCCGAGCTGCTTTCTCTGCTACGAGTTAGGTTATCCCTGAGGTTCCTAAATCTTACAGTTAGGCGGGCATTTGCCTGCAATACAAAAGAAAAAAAAAAACCAAACCAAAACAAAACAAAAACAGAACAAAACAAAGCAGAAAGGATGGAGCTAAAGACAAGAATGCTGCACAGTTTCACTTTTTCTTCTTGGATTCCTAGGTGGCCTATAGTATTAAGGAACATCAAAAAGACCCTACACACCTCAGGTGCTTTTCCTGGTTGCACCAATACACTGACACCTCAGTACAGCTTTTCATGCAACAATAGCACTAATAAGTTTTCAGATGGCTTAAAAAAAAAAAAGCTGGTCCCCCATGCAGGGAGCCACAGCCTGTCATGCTCCCCGATCCTGGGAACTGCTGGGCTGGAGGGAGTCCAGCACCCATGAAATCTGCACTGGGCATTGTCTTTGAAGGAAGGGAGCTGCAACATGAGGAATTAAATGTTCTGATGACTCTAAGGACCTTACAAGAGCAGGAAGACATGGCAAAGCATAGTTGCATGGTCTTCTAATACCAAGGAAGCTGTACTTGAGCACTATCTTGTCATCAAGTATGTTGCTCCTTATCTGAGACTGTAAGGGTATAAAACAGGTAAAAAAGGGATGAATTAAGTCCTTGATTTTTGTGTCAGAAGGTCAAGTCTTAGGATATGCTGGAAGTTGAATTTACAAGTGTCTCAGCATCTGCAGTTTATATTAAAATACATTTAATGACCCTAAAATTATTTCAGACAGTTATGTCTGGTGCATGAAACGTATATTCCTATATAATTCTGTCATTAAAAAGCAGTGAAGGCTCATGCAAATAACTATTTACATAAATATTCTTCCTGTGCATATAGTGGTTTACCATAATGACTATATAAGCCAAGGTCAGCTTAAGATAAAACCTGTATTTCAGTGAGGCATTTTGTTTTTTTCATTTTTAAAGACTACAAATACTAATTGAAATGTAGATAAAGAAAAAGTAAGCAACAAATTATTCTGGTGTATTACCCAAATATTCTGGAAAGACATATTCCTCCACCCATGGCTAGCCATGCTTGCTGGCTGTTGCACACAAGTTGAAGCTGCCGTCTAGAGCCCAGTGCAAAACTCGGTACCAACACTGTTCAAGTCAGTTCTGTATGGTTTATGTGTCTGGACTAAGCTTGGGGATCTTATTTGAGTATCTGGATCAAATATTTAGCTGAAGAAAAGTCTTCCTGAGGTTTTGGTTTCCTAGGATCACTTTATAAAGGACCAGCCTTTACCTGTCAACTGGTCTGTGCATCTTTCATAGTTAAGACTGATATTAGCAGGAATCTGTACAGATACAGGTGTTTGCCCTTGTTAAGAATTGATGTCATCTACATCCTTTTTCTCTTATGAAAGGCTGTGTCTATTTGGTTTAAAATACTTAATATGTGGCTGGGCTCAAGGCAAAGGGTGAGCCTGCTTTTTGCATTTGCTTAAAAGACATTGAAATCTAAAAATTTAGTTAAAACCTTAACCTTCCAGTTATGATGATTTTTAGATGTATCTTAATGTGGGAGTGCAGAAGAGCGTAAGAGACCTTGTCTGTACCTGACAATCATGACAAGGTTATATTTAAAATCTAGGGAAACACTTGTTTCCAAACACTTCTTGCTGAGATGGTTCTCTACAGGAAGGCAGGGCTGCAGGGTGCAACAACAGACAGGGATCAGAATTTTCCTCTACATCTTGCAAGAATGACTGTGCTGTTATTCAGCACTAAGTGTCAAATGGGAAAGATATTGGTAAGAGAAATCCAGCCACACCTCAGGATCACAGGTGAATTTGGCATCTCAGATGAGAGACGACACAACAGTTCCTGCCTTCAATGTCTCTTCTGGTAGGGGACTGAGAGAAAACAAAAAAAAAGAGTAAATAAATAACTTTTGTTGTGTTGTTTATGTAGGTCATTCTCATTTGAAAGTTCTTCTCTTTGTGTCTCTTTTAGTGTCTGCTCATGAGAATCAAGCTTGAGCCTCCTATGATGCTGCAATACTGGTGCTTTCTGCTTGAGAGTTACTTCCCCTGATAATTCTTGCTTGTATTTGGGGGATATTTAGGTTGGATTGCTGTATATTTGTGTATTCGATTTACACACAACTTGAGAATCCCTTGGGATATTACAGCTGAACACTCTTCAGAGAGTGAAGACAGAAATCTGCTAGTCAGAACAGGGAAGTCTCAGAAAACCCACGTACAAAAAATTATTAATGAAAAGCATTTGAAGAACAGCTATGAACAACAAATCTTTTCAAATAATATTGTGAACATTTAGATTCTGGGGCAGGTTCCCAGCTGGCTTCAGTGTAGCATTTCTGACTTCTGCCAGATATGGATCTGTCTCTTTCTTTTGTAAGGAGAACGTGAAGGAGCTCTAGCTAAAATGAATGACAGAACTTTGGATTCTCGGGGAAGTAATTCATTAATCGATGTGTATATATGCATATCACCATACATATGTATAATTTGTGAAAACATAAAGAACTTTGTCCTTGTATAAAGCCCTCTAGAAATATTGTGAAAAATTTGTATGGACTCCACTGGGTTATGGATCACATCCTGTATATATCTGCATTTATAAATCTTTTCCAGTGCTTCCTCCTTCAATGGGAATTAATAGCTTCATGGAATTGAAATGACCAGTTTCCAATTTAGATTTGCATAAGAAGCAGAGTCCAGTGGGATTGAATATGAATGGTGGCTTGGTAATTCATTAATCATGAAAATATGGTGTGTGGTTAGATGAGTGATTATTTTTGCATGGAAATGTCTGCTACTTTTATGCCCGTGCAAGGATCACTGCAAGTGCAAGAGTGAGAACATGCAAACCCATTCACCTTGATACGCTGTTCTACAGAGAATGCACAAAGACACATAAATGGTCTGCAGACAGTACTGATTTTGTAGATGTCAGCATAAGAGAGGACAGTGTCCCCAAGTATCCTACCTGCACACAATGATACACGTTTCTGTTGGGGAGAAGCAGCATATTTTGAAAGTTCCTGTGACATTTTCTTTTTTCAGATTCTCCTTGACACATAAGATCTATGTAAAATACTTAATTCCGAGAAATTCTGATAATGTAAACAATACAGCTCCTGTTCATTTAAAAGTCTGACCACTCAAGACTGGGGTGGCCCCAAGCAGTGCTAAATTCTTCTCTCCTATTCATCTACTGCCTTCCAGGACAAGGAGAAGTAAAAAGCACAAGATTTGATGTGCCATTGGAAAACTGTACACAGCGAGGTACGAAGCAACATAAGATGCAAGTCAGAAGACTGTTGAAACAGGTTTAGTGCTTGGTTTCCATTTGTGCGTGCTGCTGGAAGCTGAAATTCTGCACTGAATGGAGTAATTCAATACACTTGGCAAATATAAGAAGTTGCCTCACTGGCACAGATCTCTTCTATCTGAAAATGATGGAAATGCCAGTTCCACCTTTGTCTCCTTCCAGTGCCCTTGCGTCACTGGCACCCCGTTGTCTTTTCCAAATACAAAGGATAATCCCAGGCTCAAGTCACCGTGCTTCCGCCTGCCAAGGGCTGGGCCCTGTCATGTACTTGCTGCTGGTAAAAACAAAAACCCTCATGAATCCTCCCCTTTCTTTATCATCGTTACTACTTTATGGAAATGCTCTAGATTTCAAATTTTTATTTTCAAGACAAGATGTAGGCAGGCTGCACAGGTTCTGGCTGCCACTGAAATCTAGTACTCTCAGAAAGCCATGCCTGAAAAAAATGTTCCTAGATGGGAAATAGACCCAGACATGAATTTTCTTTCTTTTTTTTTTTTCACATGGAGAAACACAAAGCCTGATTGTAAGGAAATATTTAAGATCTCTTCAGTCCCTTTTCATCTGTATAGTGGCATTTCTGGCTGTAAAACTACTCTGAACATTTTTCACTCATGTAAGTATTTTGAACTAAAGGTATTAATAATCCGATTCTTGTGTCTTTCATCTCATCTGCTTTATTCAGCACATCACAAAACAGGGACACACATGACGTATCTTTTGAAGAACTCACAGCCAAGCAGCAGCAACAGAATGAGAGAAAGCTGCACATAACAGGTGGAGAAACAGGAGAATGGAAAGATGGAGGGAATCAAGTATAAGGTCTCATGATTACTTAATCGCTATGCCCACATCTTGTTCCATAATGCATACAAGATTTCAGCCACCCAATCTACTGAAATCCTTCTCAGGACATGTCAGCCTTTAACTAAGTATCCACCTCTCATCCTGCTGGGTTATCCATCTCCCTTGGTATTTTACTGTCTTCTGCGTTATTCCATTTTTCTTGTGTCCCTGCACTATATGTGAGTCTTAACACACTAATGTCTTACTGTTGGCAATCACTTAAGTCAATCACTTCAGACACAGAGATTCCCAGGTTTCCCAGGTGTTCTCAACCGCCATCCTTGCTGTGCTATTTGGCAATATCCTGTCAAGCAATCACCTTGGCCATCAAACCATGCTAATTCAACATAGCACCTGAGGGATATTGCTGGAAGGAGGAAGGCTGCTTCAGAGCTTCAGAGTACCCAGGTAACACTAGTAACTAAAATAAGTCATTATTACTAGTCATTATTACTAGTATGATGCCATGTTACCCTGTGACAAAAGGAAGAACTTTGGTGAGCTGTTCTGTCCCCTCCCACCAATCCACTGCTACAGAAGGACAAGTCTCTAAAACTGCTCTGCCAAAAAACATTCTTGCCCAGTCAGAAGTGACTGGTAGCATCCCTCACATCTCCACACTGGGAAAGAAAGAGCTTACTAATGAAGTCTTCCATAGTTACCTGTTGGGATGAAATTACCTGCCGGGGCAGTATACTTAAACTTACCATGCCTGTTCCCATGATATCTCAATATGGCTATCTTGGTGTCCCTTAGTGAGAATATCAGTTTAAAGGTTTGCGATACTTAGAAGACAGAGTCTGTGTGGAGCTATTGGAAGGTCTGGTTTGGGGATGGAGCAGTGAAAAATGGATTCCTTGCACCCCACATGGTGTCCCAGGTGGATTTTTTTGACTGGGGCATCCTGCAGTGGTACTAGCCGTGCTCTGACATCCAGGACCCTTTCCCAGGTGGAAGCCCGATGGCTAAACTGGGAGACAGCATATCCTCCACGTCTCAGGGGCACACACTCCCCCGGCGAGGGACCCTCAACAACCCCTGGCTCTCCCAGCGCTGCTCCACCCGGCTCCAGCACACCCTCACTTCGACCCCCGCCCGGGAGTGACTGTCGCCGGCGCGCCCAACTGCGGAAGGTTCCGCGGGGCTAGCCCCGGCCTTGGAACCGAAGGCGGGAGACCCTGAACCCCCACCCCCACCCCTCCGGGAAGGGCGGGGAGGCCACGCC
>VXBZ01005425.1:46223-62672 GCA_013399135.1 Heliornis fulica
GGAGGGGGGTTGGGGGGGTGTTACCCCACCGCTCCCCTGCCGAAAACAGCCCTGGGGGAAGTCAGGGGCTGGGGTTGGTGTGGGGCGGGGGGCGAGCAGGGAGCCGCGCAGGGGTCGGACACGTCCGTGGCAGCGCTGAAGAGCCGGGTTTGGAGGGAGCGGCGATGGCAGCGGTAACTCTTTCTGTTGTAGGCAATGGGTACATGGATGGGAAGGAGCTACAGAACTTCATCCAGGAGCTGCAGCAGGCGCGGAAGAAGGCAGGCTTGGTAGGTTAACGTTCCGCCCTACTTTTCAATCTTCTCTGGGAAGGAGTTTTCTTGAGCAAACTCCAGTGCCCTGGTCCCTCCTGTTCCCTGTCGCCATCCCAACGTTCGTGCCCAAGCCTCACCGGGCAGAGGGAAATAAGGTCTGTTAGGAATCAGCAGGTTGCAAATGTCATAAATCGTCAGCTTTGGAAAGGTGAGGCCAGGGTCCATCTCCCTGGGGAGTAGGTCGAGCTCACATCTTTCCAGGTTAGGAGCTAATGCTTGTAGTGCTTAGAAAGAAAAGCCAAGAAATGCATGGCCATTATCTTTTTGCCTTGAGTGGGACCTTATCCCACTGGAATTAGTCATACCTGATCCAGATATGCGCTGAACGTAAAAAGAAAAGAAAAAAATAAAGGAGAGAGAGAGAGATATAAAAGAACGCTTCAAGTTAGTTGGACCCCTTTTTAATTTCGCACCTAGTGGGCAGTGCGGGCTGAAATGCATTTCTGCCGCTCGGTGGTCAATAAACAGATCTGCAGATGACTGCTAACCACTCTGTGATGAGTTTTCGTCAGGAGTATGAATTCCACATCCTGGCAGTTTAATTGTTCAGAGGGACAGAGAAGTTTTTACAATGTTGCCAAAACAATTCTGTGTAGGAGTTATTAAAGCACTAATTATTAATTTCCTAAAAACTATACTCATGAGGGGAAAAAAAACCCAAAACAACCAAGAGAGAAAGAAATGAAAGATTACATGTAAATATTTGAATTATAATTAAAATAGAAGTGTACCTTTTAAAAAAAGAAATTGCCTTTAAAGAAATCTATTTCTAAAACAGGCAACTTAGCATGAACTTCAATAGATAATTGAATGAAAACCAATTAAATGAATCTTTGCTAAAAGACTTCTGAATTAACAGAAAATATCATTTAACTGTAAGGTTTGTGTGCATGGGGAAATTAGATAAATATTTCATATAAGAATAACCGTAAATTTTGCAGTAGCTTTACAATAATTAACTTTGCTTTTAAAGTTGTTGTATATTTTAGAAGTACATGCAAAAATATGAATCATAATTTTTTTATGGAAAATTGTATCTTCTTATTAACTGTTTGAGTGTAAACTTCATGCATCTGAAAAATCTGTTCCCAGCAATGTCTCTAATGTCACTGCAGTCTTGATACCGGTTAATTCTTTTTACAGGCATTGGTGTAGGCACTCATCTTCATGAGTGTAAGGAAGTTTAAACAAATTTTTAAAAAGTAATAATTTAGAAAGCAAAACCATCAACAACTCAAAAAAAAAAAAAACCAAAAAACCCAAAACGAAACCAAACCCAGAAAACAAACAAAAAAACCCCAAATCAAAACCAACACAGAAAATTGGGAAAGGAATGTAGGGGGATTTAGGGGAAAATGTCTACATTTTTTTCCTCAGAGCAGATTAAACACAACTTCAATACTTTTCAAGTACTGCAACAGAAGAAATCTCTTTCATATTGAATTTCATGAAACCTAAATGTGTATATCAGCAAAGAGAAAATAAAGCCCGTTTGTATTTAGTATGAATGGCATTCTTTGTGGAGATGCTAAGTTATTGATTAATTTAAAATTAACTAGAAGAGCAAAGAAAATATATTTATCTTTTTAAGATAAGATTCTTTTCTCTCTCAAAGTTTGCATCTCTTCTCAAAGGAACACATAAAAGCCTTGGAAGATTATTTTTATCTGCTACAAATTCCAACATTTATACTTAAAAAAAAAAAAAAAAACAAAACAAACAACTCTTCCTGCATCTCACGCTGTATTTTTTAAATGCTCAGGTGTTTAGTTAAGTTTTCCTTTCCAACTTCTCTGATTCAAACCTATTTTTATTGCAAAAAACGCAACTTACAGCAGCAACATAAAATTCAGTACTTGATCTATTGGCTCTCCCTCTGGTGGATGTTACCTTCAGCCCTGAAGTCTGTTTCTGGAGTATGGATATATGTCATCTTAGGTTTCAAATCTAAGCTGATTCTTGGATTTGAAGGTTCATTTGCCAAACAAGCATCTCATCAGTTCGTGTCTTGTCTCATGGGATACTAATTCAGTAGCTTTGAATTTCTATTCTTTTGCCAGAAGGGACACATTGAGAAACTAGTGTAGGTTATATGTCATTTCCTCAGCTGTCCTTCTTTTAACACCCCAAAGCTTCTTTGTCATCATTAACTTCTGCATTTCAGGTCACTCTCCTGCTCACTATTTTTGAAATATTCAATTATGCATTCTTCATAGCTGGATTTTACATCAGTCATGCCATATGCATTAAAGAATCACGTTGATTCTGTCATTGAATCTGATGGTTTAACATTTCCCAATATTCTTCCTAACTACAGAACTGTTCTAATTATGTTCCAGTTCTAATCCTTTTATTAACCCACTCGGTAGGGACATACTTTCACAGTTGCCTTTTCTCAGACAGAACAGTAGCATGCAGCCTGATTTATGCCAACACAAAGGGTGGATGCATACTTGGAGGTTATAGGGTTTGAGCTTTTCTCTGGTAATACTCTGCCTTTGCATTTGTAATACTGTGTCTTTTTGCTCCATGCATTATGATAGATAGTTAATTGACCTAACATACTATCAGACATGTTGGAAGAACTGCCTCTTTTTAAAGACAGAAGTTGTATAGATAAGTATCGCTCCTTTTATTATGCACCACATTTATGCTATACTTTATTTAGGTATGCAGACTGTCAAAAGAAACTGAGGGGTATCAGTGACTAGCACAGGGGTTGATGTGGTGTCAATAAGCTATTCCACAACTGTCTCTCACTTATACAGGCAATAACAATATTTCTCCACAGAAATACGTCATTTAATATTTGTTTATGAAGTCATGTGCTTCTTTAGTGCCATCTATCCTTACAATTACAAATCACATCAGAAAAACCTTTTTTTTTTTTTCTCTACAGCTCCAATTGGCTCAATAAGTGTGTCAAAAGTTTTAAAAGGAGAGAATGTGATGGGAAGGGATTGTTCCTTAATTTCAAACATTGAGCACTGCATCTGTATCAAATTTAGGACTAGACTTGGCTAAATTCAGGCCTTTTTTAAAAACTGAAAACACTTATTTTAATAACAACCTGAATAACTCATCAGGCAGCTCAAAAGCAGATGAACATGAGAAAAAAAACCACCACCCTTCCAAATAATGTACAAGAGGACAAGCATCTTGTTTTAATCTGTAATCAGCTGGGCCTCTTTCAGTGGCTGGACACTGTCTGGCAACTACTTAACCAGGACTAATTAAAATCCAGGTGTCTAAAGTCTCCATTCCATCTGCTGAACAAACTTGTCCCCACTTTGGGATCATTAGAGGAAAGGTGACATTGAAGTGCATTGTATTAATAACTGCATCTCTAATTAAAGCCATGGCAAATTACTAACCTGCCATGGATGACTTTGACAGAAATAGGATACTAGGCCATGATTGTATCAGCTACGAGGAAGTGACATTTTAGTTAGCTTTGGTAGTTGGAATTTGGGACAAACTACAACGGACTTTGTACAGCTGAGATTCCTTGTGTCTCCTGTGAGAAAATTGCTTAGGTCCTATGTAATTGCATCTATTACAGCAACTGAATCTTTCATTTCCAAAGCAATCTGTATCTTCATCTGTAACCACAGAAATTTTACTTTGGTTTAATATAACCATAGTCCTGGTCCTTGCTGCATGGTCTTAACCAGCTCATGCTGTAAGAAATACAAAGAAAGGTAAAAGTTTAAGAAGTGTTGAAGGCTGATGGTAGCTCATATCAAAGCAAAGCAAGTCAAGTTGAAGTGTGAAATCAAGTATTTAGATATTCCCCCTCAAGGCTGGCACCTCTGCCGTAGCCTAGTGAAAATAGCCTATAGAGAACACATGTATAGCAGGTACCATAATTGGTAAGAACAATTATGCTGGCTTTACTCTGATTTGAGGTACTGTGCAAACGTTTCTCCTTCCTAAAACTGCCTCTCTACATTTCAGCAGTGACATTTTGACTCTGCTTCTATGATAACCAAATACTAAACAGTGAAAAATATGATATCGTGATGAGTTCTTAGGGCTAAAATAGCATCCATTGTTCAGGAAAAAGCCACTCAAAGATGTGGAAAGGCTATTTTGGTGTTCAGATGTATTATACTGAAATGTTCCTTATTTTGCACTGCCTTCAAGTTACTAATTTAAAACTGAGAAAACTGGCTAATAATTGCCTATGAACTTTGCTATCATCATCTCAAACAAAGGAGCTGTTATACACATCTTCCAATGAGTCTTTATAATTTTTTTTCATTCTATAAACTAAAATACGAGTTATAAGTATTTAGATGCCAATCATTCACATTGACTATAGTGCAATTCCTTAGGAAGTAAAATTAATTACAGTGGCATTACTTGTAATTAAAAAAAAATACTTAGTTTCATTTAAACTTTAGGAAACTACCTGCAGTAAGGTTGACTATTTCATTAAATATTGTATATTATTTGGCAACTAAGAATATCCAAGGAAGTTTACATATGGTTCTCTGTATGTTAAAGTAATTATTTTCTCATTTTAACTTTGTAGGATTTAACACCTGAAATGAAAGCTTTTGTGGACCAATATGGGAAGACTGCTGATGGAAAAATAGGAATAGTTGAGGTAAGAAAGACATTTACTTTATAATAAAAAATACTTGTTTACTCTTAGAAAATACATTCAGCACAGAACAATGTGGGCATAATATGTAAATATTTTGAATTTTTAGTTACACAGAAAGCTTCTTCCTCTGTTGTAGGATCTTTAGTATTTTTTTCAGTAACAAAAAGTAAGGTATTCCTTACCCCTTCCCAAATATTTTACTACACTTCATTTAACTTTGCACTCTTTATTCAGTGTAAATAAGCATCAGCAGCAATTTAGTTTTCCTGGAAAGGAGATGAAAGCCCTGTTTCGGAAATGTTCATTGTGAAAGGTAAATGTGATTTATTTCGATCTATGATTTTGAACTAATGCTCCGTCACCATTCCTGTAGGGAGGATAATACACAAGTGAACACAACTGGGCAATCACTGTATGTAATCTATTCTAAAAATACATATATGGAAAGAGAGGAGGTTAACCATGTTAAATTCAAAAAACATTTTAAGAGTAGTTGTCATCCAGTTTGTGAAAGATCAGGATTTATTATTAATGTCTTTCTTTAACAGAACTCCAGACAGAAAATTCCCTTATTCCTTACCTGTACTTCCTAAAGAGAGCACAGATAGCCAACCCCTTCTCACATAACAGCTGCTCCACAACTGTAGAATTTAGACAACTTTCTGGGAAGGGGAAACCATTGTGTTTTCTCTCACTTTCGCTGCCCAGTGCTGCAGGTCAAAAAGGACAGTTTGCTGGGTTACTGCTTCAGAAGTTACTTTTTCAAGTCTAAAACCACGACGCATTTATGTCACTCTGAGTGCAGCAAGACTGTGATTTTATTGTTAAGTGCCTTTATTTATTTTTTATTTTTTGTTTAGCTTATAATAAGAAATATCACTTAGAGAGCTAATTAAGAAACCGCTGGTAAGCCAGGTCTGCAAAATTTCTAGTGACCATCTTTGGGTCAGTAGCTAATTTTAAAATAGAGGACTGAATAGAATATGTAAAAATCAATAGGAAGTATCACTGCTACATAATAGAACATTTCAGGGTATCTTTTCATCCCTCTCATGTGTCTGAATTGCATGAACTTGTTTAAATGCATATATAATTATGACTAAATGGTCATGGAAGTATGAATAGTTTGTTTCACTTGCAGCTACAACTGACTTTTAAAAATGCAGTTTTTGAAAGTACTTGGCATTGATCAAGTAGTTCTGCATCTAAAAAGGAATACTATTTATTTGGACTAAGGAATTGTTTGCTTTTGGACTAACAAACACTCATTTGGTATTGAAGAGTCCTACTTTAATTTAGCATTTTTAATATGTGTAATAGCAATTATTGGATGCAAGAAGAATGTGTAGATAGTGCCTGAAAAAGTCTGTGTTTTCCGATTCTGATCTCAATTTAATGGGTAAAGGGGAGAGAATCTCATGGGACCTGATATGGTACGGTGCTCACCACCCCCCAGAGAAGTGCCAAGCATGATCAGCATCCATGGAAACCATTGAATAGTGACACTATTCACTTCAGTAACCGAAGTGACTAAAGTGAGTTTCCTAACCCAACAGCTATATTTTATTTCACTTACATCAGCACGAAGCTTGATTTGGAAAGTGCTGATGGGACTCAGACAAAATGTGTTGTACGTGCAGAGCAGTACGATATTAAAGTTGGTATTTGGACTTGATTCTCCTTCCTTACAAATAAAAATGTCCAGATCACCCTATTTGCATAGTACATCAAATAGGGTTGGGGTTTTTTTTTCTGGAAGAGTGTATGAATATTATTTAAAAGAAAATAAAAAATATGTAATGCCATTCACACTCCCAGCCACCATAACAAATCCCTCAGCATCTGACAGAAAATGTCATAGCAAATAATGAATTTTCAGGAAAGGTCTGTTGACTGAGATAAAGAGGAGGCCTGAGTGGCTTCACTGAGGAAGGGGTGAATTTTCAGGTCTGATTGCCAATTCTCCTTTTGTAGGCATACTGCAGTTAGTTCAGCAGCTTTTATCCAGTGCCCTCCAGCTAAGTGCAGTGACTGACCTGTCCACTTATTTGAAATTGTGTAAGGGACCTTTCTTTTGCCTTTTGTGTTCATTCAGACCAATGCTTTCGCTAAAATGTGGATGTGAAACCCGAGGTTTGAAAACTCAGGACCACAGTAATTCCACATTCAAATTATTTGAAGCTTTCTGCTGCTGCAAAAATAACTGCTTATTAGCCTAAAATAATCTTTTTATTCCCATGCTCCATTATGGGATTTTAAAAAGCAAATTCACTGTATTAGGTAATGGGAATTTCAAACAGCATTAAATATCAGCAGAATTTACTTAGAGAATGATTTCTAGAAAATAATTCTGATATTGTTTTAAGTACTAAGAGTATTTTTTCTGCAAGGTAACCTTTAAAGATGTACCTCAACATGCATCTGCACAAAGAGGAGTCAAGCCAGTCTCAGGCTTTGTGGTTGCCCTCTGTTAATCACGATTCAGAAATAGCTGACATTCTCCCTAAAAACAGCAGAGCTCACAGAGATGCTCACTAAACTGTTGGTGCTGCCATACAGAAACTTGTAGTGTCCTGCACTCTTATTCAAACATACTCATAGAGCTCCACGCTATGGTTATCCTCATAAAGAATCATCATTAGAAATAGCACCAGATTTCCATCTTTCCTCTCTGTGGTGCTCTGGGACTGGGACTGACAAGTCGAGCCAGTTTCCACACAATCTCTTCATCCCTCAGTAAGGCAGAGTTTTCCACAAAAGGCAACTTAATGCTATTTGATGCATGAGCTTGGAGAACTTGACCTCCCTTTAGCTGTATTGTTTCTATTATGAAAAGATTAAAGACTTCCTTTTTTTGGCAGAAGCCTGAGCTAATGCTGGATAATGAGCTACTACATCTTTCTAACATAAAAGTCTGTTCTTTCCCCTGAGTCTTACAAAGGGTGAAAACTATAGCTTAAATTAAGGTGATTTTCTTCCAGGGTAATATATTACATACCTCAAATACAGTTTGGTACCAATAGTAAGCTGTTAATGATTCTTTGGAAAGTTACTGTTTTATATTTACTCTCAAACTGTACTATTTTACAGTGTGCTTGCAAAGTTCATCAGGGTTAGCTATAAAAGTCCCATGAGTCCCATTACAACATACTTGTAATTTCCAAGCCTTTCCCATGGTCGCAAGCAGTCCCTTCACCAAACTCTGTTTATTATTATAATCAGTTCTTCCATTCAATGTTTGTTGTTGAGTAGGAATGTTGATGTACTCTAAAAATCAAAGCTGATCTGTCATGGGAGCAATGAAGACATTTTTCCATAAATCAGTACTGTTACACACATTTAGCTATTGCATATATATGAGCATGTACTTATATGTGCTATTTATAATGGAGTAGGTTTCGAAAGCTGCTGACAAAACCACATTGTTTAAGCTGCTTTGTTTTGGTGTTCAGATGTTCAGCAAAATGATCAATGCTGATGGACCTGACAGTCTGTCATCAGCTGCTCCATTTCTGTAAGAAGAGTGCTCTGTTATGTCTTTTCAGTTGTATCAACACTCAGAGAATGTCACTGATTCCACACACAGATAATTTTAGAGGAACAATAGGTCTGTCTCCATACCCTTGGCATGCCTGTAGGGTGAGAGGGAGAGATGAACTCACCTAAGGTGCTGCTGGAACCCATTAAAAAAGCCCAAGTAATTAGGCAATAGCACTGAAATAGACAGAATGAGGGATTTGAGGCTGTAAAATGAATCAGAAAACCAAAAATTTGAATCAAAATTTAAAGATGAGGCTCCAGAAGTCTGCAGATGTAATTTTTCATAAAAGAATGCAGCTAAGAAATCTGTCTTTCTCCGTTTTCTCTTCCTAGTAAGCACAGCTGCTCTATTCTTCAAGTAAAAAGTTTTCTTTAATCAAAACACATTTCATACATTTTGAGAACAGAAGAAAAACCCACATATTGGGCTTTTGTTAAAAACGCATCATGATTTTACATTAAATTATACAGCATACTCTCCATCTTCTACATTTTTCACTTGCCAAAATTGAGTTATAGTAAATTAACATTTTCAATAATCACTAGAATAATGTCTGATTTTTAAAAAGCCTTTTGTAGAACAGAAGCACTGGAAGAATGACCCCTGATTTTTGCAGGGCTAAAAGCCTTTTTGATTTCTTTCTTGTATTTATAGCTCTTCTTGAACACAAATCTGTTCCTGGAAACAATCACTATTTGCCATACCCTCACCCTCCCCACTTCATTTTTTTAATCATGGCTTTTCCATATATTTTTCTGGTTACCTTACACATATGTTTTTGATGTCAGTATTCCTTCTCTCTCAGTATCTGCCAATAGTCTATTTTCCTGACTTTTTAAATTCATAGTCCTTCACACTTAACCTCTACATACTTGCATAATATTTTCCCTTCATGCTGATTCCAAGGTTTTCACCATAGCTCCTAACCTACATGGGTAACATGTCCCTCCTCTTTCCCCAGCTACCCCCTTCATAAAGTGCTGTCTCACTCCCTTCTCTCAGATCTCACTTCTGTTTGACCTTGAGGAACATGGCACAGGTGCAAGCCAGAAGCCTTTCAGAGGCTATGCCAGTATGAGCACAAATAACTTCATACTCTTTTAAACAGACTTCTACAGGCTCAGCTGGACTAATGAAAAGTCAAAACTTAACATTTCTTAAAATCTGTTGCAGCTTGCTCAGATATTACCAACAGAAGAGAATTTCCTGTTGTTCTTCAGGTGCCAGCAGCTAAAGTCCAGTGAAGATTTCATGCAGGTACAGTATGAAAAGTTGTATTTTTAAAAACCATCCAAGCCTCGCTTGCCGTAAACATATCATTAAAGCATTCATGTTCTGATTGCAGACATGGAGGAAGTATGACAGCGACCACAGTGGCTTCATTGATTCTGAGGAACTCAAGGTAAACCGATACCTATGAGTGTGCACAACATGAGAACAGGCATTGAATTACAGACTGTGCTGCTGTTTCTTCAGATACCCACCCATGCATGTTTTTTCATTTCAAACATGACTGAAAAGCAATATGATTAGCTGATGTTTTTATCACCAGTAAATTATTTAAAGTGAAACTCTATTCTGATCAATGTTCTTTGAAGTGTGTTTTAATTCTGATCAATGTTTGTCTCAAATGACTCAGGGTAGAAGGTACTCTAGCTTAGAAGAAAGATTAAGAAAGCAAAGTAGGCTTCTGAGAGTTGCATTGTTCTCTTTGTAGTGTATTAAGGACACTGCCTGTTCTGTTGGTTTGGTTTTTTTTTCCCTAAGGGCATTGCTACCATTAATCAATATACTGCTGGTCAGATCATGCTCTCTCAAGTACCACATGGAAATCCTACAGTTTCCACTGTAATACTGTTAGGGTGACACAAGACAGATTCTGCTGCCTCTGCATGGTTAACTTGGTGGGATTTTGGTATCAGCTTTAATATGCGCAAATAAGAGCAGATCCAAGATTATGGTATTAGCCAACTCAACCTCCCAGAGTTAACAAACATTAAAACTGGAGTGATTTACCTCCCTAGTCATAAAACCACCAGAAATGTGTAGATGCTGAGTCACAGAATCATAGAATGGCTGGCAGGGACTTCTGGTGGTCATCTGGTCCAACCTCCCCCTGCTCAAGGAAGGTGACCTACAATTTCAGAGATACCCAGGACCACGCCCAGATGGCTTCTGAATATCTCTTAGTATGGAGATTCTAAAACCCCTCTGCACAACCTGTGCCCATGCTCTGTCACTCTCACAGCGATGGTTCCTGATGTTCAGAGAGCGCCTCCTGTGTTTCATTATGTGCTCATTGCCTCTGCTCCTGTCACTGGGCACAAGCCTAGCTCCATATTCTTTGCACCCTCCCTTCAAGTATTTCTATACATGCATGAGATCTCCCAAGCCTTCTTTTCTCCAGGTTCAACAGTCCCAGCTCTCTCAGCCTCTCCTCATAGGAGAGATGCTCATATACAACAACGTCTGAGTAGAAAGGTGCCATTGACCACAGTTCAGTTGCACTGGATACATTACTGTAGCTTTACGTTCAGAGGAGTCCAAACAATTCATATCAGGAGAAAGACCTAGCAGTGTTTATTCATTTAATTTGGACTATGTTGCCCATATGTGGTATTCTAAAGAAGGATGTAAGCTTTGTCACCTAGAGCACAGGGAGGTCAAACTGTCTGAAATCCTTGCAGCTTTTCTGTTCTGAAGTGGAATCTACATCAGACAAATTCACATATCTTTTTCCTTCTCCCTTCATGTTTCTATGTGATGTTTGAAGGCGATCCTACCTCAAGATAACCTCAGGCAGATGAGCCCACTCTTCTGCTGGCTGGTCAGAGCTGGTCAGTGTCACTTAAGTTGGTAGGATCAGGAGCAGGCCACACATGCAGCACTTGAGAACTCTCCATCTGTTTAGCGATGTCTTAAGGATTGCCACCAGCTTTTGTAATTTAAAATAGACTTTAAAAGGCAGGAGATTGAGGACTAGCTGTAGACATTTTATCTGGATCCCAAATGTTCCCATCTCACTTGTGCTGTGAGATTTTGTCCACCTTAAAGAAACAGAACATTTTAACATGTTGAATATAAGCTATAATGTCCAGATTTTTTTTTAGATAAGTATTTCTTGACAAGTCCAAACATTTTAAATATTTTCTAACTGAGGAGTACACCCACTTACAATTTTGTAAGAGAAATTTAAGCTGGAAATCAGGAAAAGTTTCTAACAATAGCAACAGCAGTGGAATTTGTTGTCTAAGGGGGAGGCAGATTCTCCATCACTGCCTCTATTTAGGAAAGGTTTGTCAACTGCTCAGACCAGGCAGTAACTCAGGAAGTTTAGATATAGATGATCCTGTACTGAGACATGGAAATGGACGGAACAGCCTTTTAATGTCCGTTCCTATTTTATTTTTCAACAAAGCACACAAAATTAAACATGTGTCCATAAGATCCATTTACAACATTTCAGTCATGTTCTTTGTATACAAGTTTTCAGGAAGGTCTTCCAGCACCAAGAGGGCCAGGATGGAAGACCTACTGTGGGTATTAGATGTATGACTAGTGACAAAGGTAGATTCAGATTAGATATTAGGAAGAAATTCTTCCCTGTGAGGGTGGTAAGGCCCTGGCACAGGCTGCCCAGAGAAGCTGTGGCTGCCCCCTCCCTGGCAGTGTCCAAGGCCAGGTTGGATGGGGCTTTGGGCAGCTTGGTCTAGAGGAAGATGTCCTTGGCCGTAGCAGGGGGGACTGAACAAGATGATCTCTAGGTCCCTTCCAACCCAAGCATTCGATGATTCTATGATTTTATGACATAGTTGTACTCAAGTTTAAGAATTTAATCTATGTACAAATAGTTTTCCTTATGACCTACCCCATTTTCTCTCTTGAAACGTGGTGCAAAATTCCACAAAGATAATGACACTTCAACTGATGGCAGTAAGTAATTCATTGGGCATTGACAGGCATAGAGTCCTCTCATGTCTTGTAGTGTCCATATTAAAGAAGTTATCTTTCTTATTTAATCTAGATCTAAAACAGAAATTTAAACCACGGAATGGGTGAAAGCCATCTTAATTTTTAAAGTGAAAATGGACAGAGTTTCAAGTCATGTTACTACATAAAATTCACACTCAAAAATTACCATGAAAGTGGCTACACACACTCAAAATAAAAGGTAGGAAGGAGCAACATAGGTTAATGTTCACTTATAGCATTAGGTACTGCCACAGGCAAGGAGAAAACTCGATTAATCATTGATCTTTTCCATAAAATTGTTCCTATGTTCAATAAGTGATTAGGCATCCAAGTTTCCAAGGACAGTCAAGGTTAATTACTTTAGTTTACTGATAGAGCCAATTAGGAAGCAGTGTACTTGAGAGCAAAACTGTTTCTTCCAAATTCTCAATACAACAAATGGCATACAATGCAGAAAGTTCTATGAGTCACTTTTCCCAAATAAAACTGTGCAGTATACTTGAATTGATCAAAAGAAACTGTTATATTATTAGCTGTTAATTACTACTTCTTTTCATATTTATTTGGAACTTCAGCAGTAAATACTAAAGTGGGAGTAAGATGCTATTTCCCATTACTTTAATCTGAACTTAGCAACTCAAGAGTTTTACTCTGTAGATAAAAAATCACCTATTTCTTTTCTATTTATGTTAACAGAGCTTCTTGAAAGATTTATTACAGAAAGCAAATAAGCAGATTGAAGACTCAAAGCTAACAGAATACACAGAAATAATGGTAAGATTGTTTACAGGCATATTTCATCAAGACTGAATTAATCCAAACTGTTGTTTATCTTTGTAAGGCTCCAAATGACTTGGAGGTCCACCAGGTCCTAATCAGCTATGTCATTACAACAGTGAGATGACTGTAGCGTCTAGCACTGAAAGTACTTCTGCAGCTACACAGCTGTGTTGGGCTGTTTTCAGTGCTGCTTAAAACAAATATAATAAAAAGCTCAGGAATTTTGAATCTTCTTTGTATTTAAGTAATATTAGACTATACCTTATTATTGTCCTCTGTTATCCTTCCCTGCGCCACTACTCATAAAACAGAAGTGTTCATAGGAGAAAAATTCATCTGTTTAGGTCACATTTATTTGGGGTTACTTTCTATGCTTTGCCTTCTTACAGTGCTGTATTCTCTGTCTCTTCTTAAAAGCCATCATGGTATGGTATCTTCTTATGAGATTTACAAACACCTCATTCTTTCCTTCTCCCTCCCCTTCACAAAGGAGAAACCGGTGTTTTACATAAGCACTAGAACGTACCTGTCACTTCCCTGGCCTTAAATAAGGTCATCCTTTTGGACACTCCTTCCATCCCACCACTATGGTGCTCCATGGTAAAGACCAGTCTTGGCTTATGAGAGGATGTTTCAAGAAAAAAAAATAAGACTCGTAATTCTTGTCTCTAAGAAATTTATTTTGGTTTACCAGCTTGGTTTTGTCCTAAAATATCTTTAGCAATCAAAAACATGCAAGGGAAGCCACTAGCCCTCAAACTGACATGAGAATGGCCAATCAAATCATTGGTGTCTTTCCTGGAAAAACTCTTCTAGTTGCTGCACCAGTATAAACCATTTAACTAGATTTGTCACTGTTTTTTCACCGGTGAAGATAACATCCTTTTCATTCAGGTTGATTTTTGACCTTTATCTTAAAATGTGCGCTTAAGTTCTGGCCTCTGCAGAGAGATGCGATGAGGAAGAATAGCAGTAAAAAACCCCCGTAAAATAAAGCCAATTCTTTTGTAATCTCCTCAGAGATGAGAAAAGAAGATGATAGAAAACATAAGGTACTGAACAGCTGCAGGCAAGTACAGCCAGACATTAACGACCCATGAAAATACAGAATACGTTGACTTCATAGCTGCTGCTGCTCCTTACCTCCCCCAAATGAATATCTCTTTTCACACGAAATGCATGCAAGGCAGATGCATTTATACAGTCACAGGAAGTGTTGAAAGGAACCAGGGTGTTATGTAGAAATAAACATTTCTAGAATTCGTCTCTTTTCTGGACTCTGCTGCCATTTATTGTGTATTGACCAAGTGAAATTGTGTCTTTTTCATGCCATCAATTCTGTCTTTAAAAGGATACACACTTACTTCAGTGCAGGGTGACGCTTTTCCCCTTATCTAAAAACTGTATCTAAAATCACCGTGACTGGAAGTGATGGGATGGAGCGTGGGTGGTGGTGTTTTCAGTACAGTGTCTAACAATGTTTGTACAGTTTGCTGCTTTTGTGACTCTTTTATACTGAAAAGGCAAAATAACACTTGCAGGTAGAAAAATGGAATTATACAGACATAAAGAACTGGGAGAGGATGCTCCACGCAGGTGTAACACCTCTATCTGCTTTTAATAATGAACAAAAACTGTGCCACTCAACAGCAGGAGTTCATGCTTTCAAAAGCTCAAAGGGAAACAGTTTAATACAACAGGATGATTAAAAATTATTATAAAGAGTATTCATATATTCTGTTGCATAACATTGATACATTTATTTCTATTGTTATTGTTTAACTTCCCATTTTTATACCATCAACAAAATGTGATAATCTATAGCATCTGTTCACTCTTTTCTTAAAATATATCACAGAAAAAGAACATGATCTTTACTTAAACAGTTAGACCTAGCAGCTAATTGAAGGAAATGTCTATTATTTTCTGTCAAAGGAACTGAATGCCTCGGATTCTATCAAACTTTACCTGACTGTTGTTTCACGTTTATGAATAGAGAATAATGATATTATTATCAGAATGTGACATGAAGTCAAAAGTAAAATGTTATCCTGTCAACACTCCTCTCATCTACACATTATTACAGGTGCATTTCTCATATGGGACATTCATCACTGCAGACAGGTTAAGACCTATCTCACAGTAGGTTATTCAGGATTGTTCATCTGGTTTCTTACCAGGCTTTTGCAGTAGAATTAATTAATTAATTACTTCTCCAGTATTTTAAATAAATCTGTCAAGTGTGACAGATTAAAACCTGGGACCATTATTTCAGCATGAAATAAAGATTAAATTTAATTGAAGTTTTCCAATAAGTGTTTTCTTCATTATGTTGAATAATTGTGATTATTAACATAAAAGTACATATTCTTTCAGCTCAGGATGTTTGATGCAAACAATGATGGAAAGTTGGAGCTTACTGAACTGGCAAGGTATGTCTTCTGTCTCTTTTCACAACCAATGTCATGTACCAATCACCATTAGAGAAACAGTTAAATATTTTACCTCTGTTTTGTTTTTGTTTTTCTCTCTCCAAAGACTACTCCCTGTACAGGAAAATTTTCTTATTAAATTTCAGGTATGAATATTCATATTCACAAAGTAATCTGTTACTATCACACATAACTGGTGTCATTAATGGAGGGTTTTTTTTTTTTTCCTTTTGGTATCTAGGGTGTAAAAATGTGTGCAAAAGAATTCAATAAAGCCTTTGAGATGTATGATCAAGTAAGTCTTAAAAAAAACCTTTTATCAATTGCAAGGCTTGATGGCACTCATTTGCTGAAAACAAAAAAAAAATGTTTAAAACTATCTGCAATGTTATTTTTCAGGATGGCAATGGCTACATAGATGAAAATGAACTTGATGCACTACTGAAGGATCTCTGTGAAAAGAACAAAAAGGTAATCGTAGAAGGCTTTTTTTACCTTGGAGATCAGATTTAATTTGGATTTTAATGACATTTTAATACACCAAATTAAGTTAAAGATAGAGCTTCGAAATTCCTGAAGGCAAAGTACAATAAAAAAATCTTAGCAGAAGTCATATAAGTGTAAATCCAGAACTAGGGAAGTTGTAACTATATAGCAACACTGTCAAAAGCTTGAGTCTGAGACATCAGCTGATTAGCAATCTAACATATGGCTGTAATATGGATAGCATATAAATATGTAAACAACATCCGCAATGTGTTACTGTTGGACAAGCTGAGAATTACCCTTTTTCTCCCC
>VXBZ01005425.1:62683-85233 GCA_013399135.1 Heliornis fulica
CCCCCCCCCCCCCCACATTTTCTGCCATTGGAAGCCAACTTGTTCATGCTGGTAACTAAACAGGATTATAAAGCATTATCTGTTCTTTAAATAGGAATTAGACATTAACAACCTTGCAACATACAAGAAAAGCATCATGGCCTTGTCTGACGGAGGAAAGCTCTACCGAGCAGAACTGGCTCTTATTCTCTGTGCTGAGGAAAACTAGAACTCTTCTATCATGTCCACTTAACTAGTGATGTACTCTATCTACACAATAACTGTGCACTATAAGGGAGTAGGCTGTATTTTTAAACTGCATATAGAAAATTAGCCAGGATGTGTGGCACATTCCTTTCAGTTTGTTTCTATACTGTTTGTAATGTACAGTTTTTGTAACAATAAGATTGATAAAGAGAACGTCTATGTTTGGGCCAGTGTGTATATTCAAAAAAGAAACTAAAATATGTTGGGGTTGGTTTTAGTTTTGGTTTTTTTTTGCTTTCATAAACATGGCTGGAAAAAACTTAAACCTGCTGACATCGCTGTGGTCATCATATCCTTTGACACTTGCAACATTTCCTGTTGAAGTAGAGAACAAAAAGGTCTACAGATATCTTTTCCCCATTGCAACTAAATGTGTGTGGGGGGGTGTTAAATGCAAAACATGAATTCAGATTAAATATGATCTAGGTCTGAAATAGGAAAGAGATGTTGGCATGTCTGACTTCCAAACTTTAACACGGCACTAAGAAACATTTCCAGTTGTCAAACCACCCACTTACAGGTTTGTGCTCTCTACAGTTTTTCAATTACTCATTACAAACTCATAGCATATAGGAAAAGCGTTTATCCGAGGTAGATTTCCATGCAGTAGTTGACAAAAATATAGTGTTTTCAATCTAGCTGTTTATCTTTAATGAATTTAAACATAGGCACTTCAGAAATAAATGCCTTTAATCTGTCTTGGAATCCTGGCTAAATGACAGGTAGCATAGTTAATAAACAGATTAACATATGATATTATAAGTGTACCTTTCATGACTATTGCTGTGTCAGAGAATATGACAATCCATTTTCTAAACTATTTTCACATTTTGCAGGTTATAATTATTCTAGTAAATTGCTGTTTTTACATCATATTCTGTGTAATCTATAATTAAATTTAATATACTAAGATTGTTGGTGTCTAGTTTGTCTATCTCCTGGATTCTTTTTTCTGTTCCATGTAAAGGACAAAACAACTATTTAAAAAAAAATGTGCCTCCTTGGATCTTCAAATGCATTACTAATCTATAATGATAGCACTAAAATTTAACACTAAAAGAAGCAGAAGATCTAGTACAGTTTTTATACCAGTTCAGTAACCTAGTTTATATGATAGGCTCTGATTTTTATTATGCCAGAGAGGTATTTTCTAAATGGAAACAATAGTGGGCAAACAACCCTGTCGTCTTCTATCTTTTTTTTTTTTTTGGCCTGGTTCCCTAATTACTTCACACTGGTTTTATACCGGACAGTTCCATGAATACCTAGGCTGTTTGTTGCTCCCAGTATGTACTGGTGTAGGAAGGAAACAGAGCTGTTTCTTAAAGCCAATAGATCTATGTTGCCTCCATGTGCAATTTTCAGAAACAATTCCAGGTTAGCAACCTCTAATTCCAGATTACACAACCTCTCAGATGCATCTCTGTGTTTTATTTAACCAACTTCTTTAACAAGGAGAGGCAACTGCATTTGAAATATGCCTCAAACAATGAGGCTCAGACAGTGACTGAACTCCCACTGAAACAAATCCTGAAATTCCTCAGGTAAACTCAGACTACTGAATACCATTTCAGGAATGGTCTAATGGCCTTGAGCTCTCTCCAGTCGGGGCCTTGTGAAGTTAAGGAATAAGTGCTGCACGAAGGGGCCTTGCTGAAAAAAGTCACAAAAAAATTTAAAGATTAAGCTAGCTCACTCTCATTGCTTTCTTCCCACTCCATGCAGAGTGATCTGACATCTCACCGGATTGTTCTTCTCATTTCTCTATGCAATGTGAAATACAATTGTGTACGTTAAGTGAAAGAACAGCGACTCTGCCTATCAGTATAATAAATGATTTCTGTTGCTCATACTGTGCCCTTGAAACCCTGGATTTTGCCTTATTTTAATGTTTTAAAAGTGTAAAGAAAAAGCACCAAAACTTGTATGTAAAACCATGACACGATGGTCTGCCAAAATCATTCCATGGAAGATGAAGTGTTTAAAGTGTTTTGACAAAGTCATCACAGAATGGGTATCTATCTTCCTATACACAAGTAACGTTACCTGTCACAGATTTGTTCTGAAGTCACCCTTTTCAACTGCTGATCCTGCCAGCTGGCTCTACTATGGATCATGACACAGAAAGCAGGTCTGTCACCCACAGGCAGAACGTGTTCTGCAGTTATTCCTCATAAAGAAAACACGGATTAAAAGCCAGCAAGTTAAAAGCCCAGTTCTAGCAAAGAAGTCTACTTTGTCAGTGCAAAACAAAGTGTAGCAAAACAGGGCAAATCAAATATGCTGTAAAAACTCCAGATTTTAAAACCTCTAAAACACTACTAGGCAGAACTTTTAAAAATGTCAGGGTTGGGGCAGAGCAAGACTTGGAACAGTAAGAGAGGTGATGACAGGTAAGACTGCAAGCTTCTTTCTTCTGGTAGATATTTGGTGACCAAAGGAAAGACTGAAAGCAACATAGTAGCATCCACAAAAATTAATTTACAAGGTAGTGCAAGCATGCCATATTCCTGCTCAATAGAGAAGCTGGATCACAGATAGCTATATGGGATCTACTTTACTGAAGTTATTAACAAATTACTGCCTAACAATAAGTATTTTATTTAAATAAGTACTCAAACTGAGAAGCACTTGAGATAATAAATACTCACAGTCCCACAGAATTGCTCTCAACTATGCAGTGCAAAAATTCAGCTCATTCTAGTGTGAATGTGTACAAATGAAAACGTTTCCTATTCATATCATCAGGTGAATTTCTATTAATTTTAAAGCACAAAGCACCAAACTTTTACTAATACTTAAAGAAAAATAAATAACCCAGTATTTAAGCCTTTTAAAAACTTTTGGCTTTATAAATGTAGTAATTGCAGACTAATGTAAACTTTAACAGTCAGGCCAAGAACAGTGAGTGCCTGCTTCCTGCTGTGCTAGTTTCACTGATTATTTAAACAGGATTGAATACGAGCCTTGAAGAAAGCCATGTGGCTCTTGTTCACTGCTGCCCTGTTCTATCCACAAAATTTCATGAACCATCTCATACCACTGGTCTAATATGTAGGGTTTTTATCTTTGAAAAGATTACCCCAGAAAGCTTAAGAAATTTCTAGACTGCACATTGCATGTGCAAATGTCAAACACAGATCAGGTGCTGAGACCCAGCAGTGCCTTTATGCAACGTGAACCTCGTCTCACAAAATACACACAGGCTCCTGCTAAACTCCACTTAAACTAGGATTAAGCCTGTATTTCATTAGACAGATTTAGCCTTTTCTGAATAATTTCCATTTGACATCTTGTGCACTTATACTAAGCCCTCATTATAGCCAGTGTTATAAATGCTGGTTGTCGAAACATATCAAAATGCACACCTACTTGCTGTGCCTATGAGGAGGCTCAGAATCCATATTTAGGCACCCAAATATGTGTGGCCTGATTTTCAGAAGTGCTGAGCACCTCCAAATCCCTCTGAAATCAACTGAAATTATTCTGCACCAATTAAAAGCAGGTCAGTACACCAAAATCCCAAAGATCATTTTATTTTCCTGCATATTAAATTACCACATAAGGGATTAAGAGTTTGAACTCAGTTAATGTGGGATTATACAGAATCACAGAAACATAAAATCACAGGATGCTTTGTGTAGGAAGTGGCCTCAAAGATCAACTGGTTTCACCCCCCTGCCATGGGCAGGGACACCCTCCACTCTCCCAGGTTGTCCAAAGCTCCATCCAACCTGGCTTTGAACACTGCCAAGGAGAGGGCAGACACAGCTTCTCTGGGCATTATGTCTAGCAGCTACAACACAAGATGCTCTATGGACTTAAAGGCAGTAATTTCCTTGCAGCTGAGCGTCTTTTTTTACTTGTTATCAGCATGTGGAGGACAAAAAAAATGTAAACAAGCAGTTCATGTACCAATGAACTCAGAAGCCAGTATGGACAGATAGGAACCCCTTCGAACTGTGTCATCTTCTGCTTGTCAAGCAGATTCTCAAATTGGTCTGAATAATAACAATAGTCTCAAGAGTAGTTGAGCTATTCAAGAGGGCGGGATTCCTGGAAACAGAAGAACCCAAGATTGACAGCAGTTCCGGTATCACAGCAAAGAGGCTACATAACTCATCTCATTTGAAACCTCAAATGATTTTCATACCTTGTTTATAAGCCTCTACTATAATTCTGCTTTTCCAGCATAGAATTAATCTATGAAATTATAACAGGCATATTAGTAGATAGCAAATCATCAACCGACTATCAAAATCAAAATGGGTATTTCAAGATTTAATCAAGTAGGCAAGATGCCCTTTTCAGTTGAAAACTGACAATGAATCCTCTTTTGAGTGTCTCTCGGCCAAGTTCATGGAAGCATTAATACCTTTCACAGACACCAAACAGGTCATGCAAGTCATTTAAAAAAAGGTTAACTGAACTCTAGGAAAGATTTCCTTGTGATCCATGAAAGTGAAACCGCTGCAGCAACCCTACTGATTCCTTTGGTGATCTCTAGATTGTCAGTCAGTGATAAAGAGCATGTGTATGGCCTGGGCCCTGCTTGGGATTTAGGGGTGTTTTATGCCTCAGGACAGTCTCATCCTCAGGCATTGAGCAACAGGGTCTTTAGGAATTTCCAACTAAGCCAGACACCACCTGGGTTTGATAGTCACTGTAAAGCTACTTTTGCTGTGTTCATTTCCTGAGTTCAGGTGTCACATGTTACTACTGGAGTAACAATTTTTATTTAGGCAAAATATAAAGTTGAGAGCTTCAAGATTCACCTCTTCATAGTAATGTTCCCTTTCCTGTCACTAAAAAGTCTAACAACTTTTGAGCAAAGGAAATAAATCCATGAAAGTTTATCCTGTTCTCCAGCAGAAGTAATGGCCAGATCAGACTTAAATTTCTTCACTTAAATAAGCTTATATTTTAGGAAACATTTTATAAACTATCCAGATACATAAAACTCTTTACGATCTTATCTGCCACTTCTAGAACCAGCATCAGCACATCTTCAAGACGGAACATTCAGAATCTTAAAGCAACTAACTTTCATAGTTAGATGTCATCAGTAAGATAAAATAGACTCTGTTCTTATTATGGATGCTCATTAAAACTTAAAATGTGGTTTCTGGTTCTATCACTGAATAACACATGCTTTTAAAATGTTTTGTTGTCACTTTACAAGTAATTCATTTAGCTATGGACAGTAGACAGGTAGAGGGAGATAGTTTGGAAGCCATACCATTACCATTACTGCAAATGATAAACATTCTGCTACTATGTGCCCAGTGTCCATTTACAGGGTGGGTTTTAAGATGCCTCCCTCTAATATTCTCAGTTTACCCAATAATGCGAAAAACCCTACCCTTAAAGGACATGTTCCCCTAACTCTGATGGTTCAGAAAAGAGTCCCTGAAATGCTCACTATGAACTAAAATGAGTTTCTCTTAGTTGTAAAGTTGGTCTCAATCTCTCTGATGAGTAAAGCAGTGGAGGAAAGACAAATATTTTTCCTTAACTTTAGGTCAAGAAGCAGTATTCGTTTTAAACCACAAAAGCACCTGGAATTCTTTAAGCGCTTTTGCATTAGAACCCACTACCTTTTGCAGAGAAACACTTCTGAACTGAGCTCTGATAAAATTACTTTCTAAACAAAGGAAAGCAAAGCAGCACTGTAACTGTGTAACTGTAGATGGGCTAGGCTTATCCCCCTTTTCTCCTCTGCCTCTTTTCCAGCTCACCCTACTCTTACCAGAAAAGTGCCTCTGCTTTCAATATCTAAAAATATATTAAAATAGCATGTAGGATTAGAAAAAAATACAAGATATTTTTTTAAAAAGGTATTTTTACTTATTTTATACACAGAGAAGAGACAGATTAGCAATAAATATGTGGCCACCAGTAGTGCTTCTCAGGTCCCGAAGCCTAACATAGGCCTGATCCTAACAATGATGAAACAGAGTATGTCTCCTGATCCTTTCAGCCTGTGCTACACCCAGGACCTACAATTTTGTAAGCCAGAAGATATAGGCCAGTCTCCCTGCTCCAGATGGTCAGTTCCTGAGGAAACACCACAAAGTGTACCTGTCCTGCTGTTCGCACACAACACAAATAACTCAAGGTCACACAAAGCCTGAAACAATGTTGAAGAGTGAATGTGGTTATCTTCAATCTCAGTCCAGTACTTCAACTACATGACAAACTTTCCTGAAGTAAAGGGAAAGCAAGAGACCAACCAATGAAAGAGATCAGTAGGAACTTAGTGATAGCCCATCTCCAGAAGAAAACTTACTAAAAACTGCAGATAAATATCATACACAGCTCACAAACACAGCTTTTTTTTTCTCCAGAAAACTTTTTTTTTTTTAAGTGTCAAAGCATTATATGCAACTGTGTCCTGTACAAAGAGAAAAATGCAAGTATATGCAAAGGCCAACGAGCGAAGAACAGTTTATAGGTTCTAACTTTTCAAATCACTTTTGGGCAAAAAGACATGGGTATCATGTCAGAACTCGATCTTGAAAGAAGATACACTAAAAAAGCTTTACATTATGTTCAAGAGACACCTTGAAGGCTGCTGTGATAAACACATTTGCTTTATTGTCAGTGGCACAGATGCTATTCAATTCCCCATAGGGCCATCACTCCCAGGAGAAAGCTGGCATCTGGAAGCCTCCACTAACAGCCTACCATTTCAGCAGAACATACATCAGCTTGCCTCAGATTTGTGTTCAAGCAAATGGTATCAAAGTGAGATGCTGGCATACACAATTACAACTTGATGTATGGGTAAGGTAACAAGACACTTGTCAAGAGCTGGCACTTGAAGGAAGACATCCTCGAATTGCTTCTATATTCCTGACTTAAATCACACTATCAGCTTCAAAGCACATACAGTTATGGTCATGCTTCTATGTGTGGACTGTCCAGAGCTCAGGTAAAACAACTGAAAAAGGCACAGATTTCAAGCTCCAAACACCAGCCGCTAATTCTCTGAAGAATCCCATCTATGGTTTGAGGCAGTGAGGCACAAACAATTGTCCTAATCTGGAAAATGTAGTAACACTAAAAAAGGGACAACAATAAACAATTTGTTTGGTGGGTTCAGTTTTTTGCCCCTTTTTTTTTTCTTTTCCCCAGTCATCTGCTTATTTGTAATTGATAAGCTTGCTAGATTCAGAAGTAAAGCTGTCTTAAAGCTTCTTCAGTACCAGCCTGTGAACACAAAAATAAACCTAATGATTTCTGCAAATCTCAACCAATGAAGTTTCAACACCTTTAGTTCCAATATACTGATGTCCTTCGTTATTCTTAAGCAGACCATTTTTATGGAGACTCCCCTAGTCACACACGTTAACAGCAAATGATTTTTAGTTTCTCGTTTTCAAGAACATTAACTTAATCATGACAAAGGCAAGCTCCTTAAAAAGGCACTGATAGTCCTTAAATGCCATTTTTAAAGTTCAGCATAACATAATTATCAGACTGAAAATGTCAGTAAAAGATGAGATGAAACGGTTATTTATTTCAAGATTTCATAAGCAACCACAAGACTGATAACTTGGAACTTTGTTATTTGCACGTTTAGGACTTACTACTGAAGCGTGAAGTTTAAGAGTTAATTTCTCAGGTTTTCCTCAGATTTACAAATATATTTGGGTATGACAGCCCTGAAACGCTACTCGAATTGTAATACTAAGAGCCACTTGGATATATATGAGAAAAAAAATCCTCTGAAATATTAAAAAAGTGCTAATTGCAGACCACTTCATGGCAGTGTAAAACAAAGAACAGATTTTTCAGTTAACAGCTGTTGTTCACTATTGGCAACAAAATAAACTGTAGATGGGAAAAAGATGACAATTTAAAAATATTTTATTGAAATTAACGTACAAATATTCTGAGGTTATTTCTCAATAGGTTATTTCTAAATATTCATGAAAAGTAGTGGTTTATTTAAAGAATCATCCACCATACAGTTACGTACTTTAAGAGCCTTTTGTCTTTCTAATCATTGCTTCCATCATATCCCACTGCTCTTTGGTAACCTAATAAAAGAAAAGAGCATTTTATTGGAATTCCATATAATAATTACACATCTAAGTATCTGAACATAAAATAACAAGCAAGGAATTTAATACCTTCTTCAAATCATTGAATTCTCCTGCCATAGAAACATACTCTCCACCATCCATTCTAATAACCTAGAAAAAGCATAAGCAGTGTTATTTAATAACAGGAAGTTTTTGTAGCACTCCCTTGTTACGAACTGTGAAAATACATTTTATTGATCTGGAGCAGAAAAACCCATGCTCAAAATAATGTAATTCAATCACTTCTTTCAGAAGTTCTTCTTAAAGGTACTAACTACCATGCATTACAATTAAAAGGATACTAAAGAATTAAAGAATTTCAAAATAACTGTTTTAGAAATCAAACTAAAACCAGGACTTCAAAAAAATATCAACAAATACTCAGACCATCATCAAGCTAATTGTATAAACAAGATCAACCAAAACTCACTGCTCCATTAACCCAGCTTGCATAGTCACTGCAGAAGTAGGCAGCGAGATTTGCAATTTCTTCTACAGTTCCCAGACGACCACAGGGAATCCTCTCAATAATTTTCTTCTCAAATGTGCCTGTTGGGTCAAGGCGGCTAAAAGCACCCTGAGAATTAAGACAAACATTAAAAAAGAAAAAAAGAAAGAGCACAGTTATAACTACACCAGAAATTAAAACCCAACAGATTTGACTCCACACAGACTATATGGAAGTTAACATCTGTGAGTAAACTGCCTACACCTTCTCTGTCAGTAGGATGAAAAAGAAGAAAGTAGGAAACTGAAAACAATTTATCCCTGTTGCGCTGACATGCATCTCCTGAGGACGGTAAATTGGAATTTAACACCTTTGGGATAGTAACCCACCATCTACCCATGAAAATCAACTGGGGCTAATAAACTTTGTTTCCCACACACCTTTGACAAATACTTGAGGAAACAAGGGACATGAAAAACTGCTTTGTGGACAGGGGAGAGGAAGAAGGGAGAAGAGGAGCAAAGAAGTAACAGAAATAAATTATGCATGACAAAGAAAAAGTGGGAAAAACCCCCAAGTTCATTTAAATTGCAGCAATGTCCGGAACTAAACTAAATCACAAGAAGTTTTAGCATCTGAATAGCTTAGAATACAATGGAAAATAGAAGTCATTCAGGATTTTTTTGTTCTTCCTGCCTCCTCAACAAGGCAACAACCTTCCCAGGCAAAATCACAAGTGTATTAGTAACGTTTACAGCTTACTTAACAGTTACTGGAGTTAGGAGAGTTAAAGCATGCTTTAGTTTTAATTAAAAATAATCTTCGCTGTACTTACACCACTTAAGTCTTATTGCCATGTTTCTAAATGCTTGTTTATAAGCTTAACACCAAATTGTGTTTGTATGGGTTTTTTTTTTCTTCTCATGACTAGTGACTAGCTTTGAAAGACACAGATGTATAGCCCCTAAAACTAGGTAGAAACTCTTGATTTTGCAATATGTTATGTTAAGTAATGCCAGTCTACCTTTTCATGCTTCCAGGGAAATTTTAGCCTCGAATAGACAAATGTAGTACTTCATTAAGAAGTGGTATACACACTATTAGTTTAAATTTGAAATATTAACGGGGGTAGCAATATTGACATATAAAGCATTTAATTGCCAAAAATCATGAGAATCTATATATCAAAGTGATTTTGCTGCGTGATATAGTGGATGCCAAAAGGTTGCATATTGATTCAAAAAGGAACATGACAAAGTAATAGAATGAAAAAAAAAATCCATCAAGATTATTACAATATGAAGAGTTATCAACTGTATCAAACTCCTTGGGCCACAGACTGCCAGAGGTTGGAAACATAAAAAAACCCACTAATTAAATGTTTTTCTTCCACACTTGCCTAAAAATCCACCAGATACCAGGCCTAGAGGACTGTTTTGTCTGACTCTGTAATGTTGTTTCAACATTCTTATAACTCTGCCTATATTGCCACTTACCTTTCTTCACAGTCAAAAAAAAGTAAAACTGAGCTGTTCAGTGTAGCATCTAATAAGAGGAATAAAAAGAAAAACAAAAAACTGCACCAAAACAAAGAAGGAACCCTGCAACCAAATTCCTAAACCCAAAACCAACAGTGGAACATTTTATGGGTAGTAGTAACACCATTATTAGCTGTTACTCCTTATAATTGCAATATGCTGATTCAATACGAAATGGATCCTCATCTCCTCTTGCAGTACTTTCTATTTTCTTCCTGTTCCAGCTGGTCTGGATTACTTCCTTCAAACCCTCCAGTTCTCCTTTTCACTCATATCAAAAATTCCCACATAGTTTTTTCCTCTTTCTGGTTTTGCAATTTTCAACAAAAATAGGGAAATTCAGTTCTCATACACCTAAAAGATATTCTGAAATTTTTTAATTTCTTTTTCAAAAATTAGATGTTCAGCCAGAAATAGGAACTTTTAAACTTCACCAAGTGTAAGAATTCACCTGACAAAATAGGTACATACAGTTGGTAAGAATCAACATGAAGTATTTTCATAATTTTAAATGTTTCATTGATCTTAGTATAAAGGAAGGGTTAGTGGTAGCTTTCCAAAGTTCAAGAAATTCCAGTTCATGAAAGAACTGAGAGATAGTGTGTTCAATATTCCAGCGCAGTCTTGACTACCAAGGAAATTATACTTGAATTTAACAGTTACAGAAAACATTAGACTATCTTGAAGTTTTAAGTCTATACTACAAAGCATATTCAAGACTGTGTTTTACTTCATGCTATGTACCTTTGTTTTTATTGGACCTGGTTGAATCACATTGAATCTCATGCCATATTTACCCCATTCAGCCGCAAGAGACCTAAAAATTCATTAACAGAATGCAACAATACTTTAAACACATATTTTAATAGAGCTATGCAGCAAAATACATTTTTTTAACTGAATCAAATGTGTTAATACCAGAATTTTCCTGAAATGGGCATTTCTACTTAAGGGTGACTGTTCTTAAAAATGTTTCAGAGGGGAAAAAAAAATAAAAAAAGTCATCACATTCCCAGATGGAAGAATTGATTTAACAGATCCATCATAGATAATGCAACATTAAGGAGCAACTCCTTTTCTATCACAAATCATACAGATCATTTGGCACCTGAACTCTTTGACAAACAGCTGTCAGGCCATCACCTTTCTCTGGCAATTTAGGACAGAAGGATGTACATTTTCACCAATTGGTACCAGTAGAATAATTCTGCTTTATGTCAATTTTCTATCTACTATGCTGAATGAATCAGCTGGGTCATAAAGTCTCTGAAAACCGCACAGTTTGATTACAGCACTACAGAACAGAAATCAAGACCACTCATTCCCTCATTTTTGTCTGGATAATGAATTCTAGTTTCTAAAAGGCCATCAAACGACACCATTCTTTCTGCCAAAGTGCAGAGGAGGATCTACCTGACATGAAGGACTGCCCTACAGTTAACGACAGAAAACCTTTAATTTGCTGAGTAACATTGATACATCACACATTGTGAATTAAGTATGACTGCAGATCTTAATTTAAAAATATTGATAGGAAGACATTTCTTGACGAGACTAGATAGGTGAATCAAAAGTTTACTCTACCCAAAGCACATCTTTTCCCAAGACAAAAGCAGAAGGCATTATAGACCTCAAACAGGTCCTGGTTCACCCATGAGGATGCAAGAGAATTCAATTATCGAAACTCTGTACTGATACTTTATAACTTGCTATTGCGAGAAGAAGTAGTTACATGTGTCCATATCTCATCCTTGCAATAGAAATCGTAACAGTAGCAGTTACTCCTTCTGTGCAAAGGACACTATTTTCTTGCTAGGATACTGAAGGCTGGAAGGTTCTCTTATGATGCAACTGAATAGATGACTAGGAGACCATTTTTAGAGTCAAATTACCCTATCTGAAGGAAGTGAGAAGCAGAACGACATTTTGCTGTATTACTCACTTGCTCATTGCTTCTACGCCAGCTTTGGCAGAGGCACTAGGCAGCACAAATCCAGAACCACTCTCTGCATAAATTGTTGTAATAGCCAGGAATGCTGCTCCTGGAAGTTGCAAAAACATTTTTTAAAAATCCCACACCAAACAAAAAAAAAAATGCATAAAGATCAAACTCGGAACTTAAAGTAAAAGCAACCTCAGTGGTACAGAAGTTTCAGCTCAAGTGTTAGGGATGCTATTGCATTCTGGGTTGTAGAAAAGATATTTTTTAAAATCTAGTCTTGGAAGCTTTGCTTTTAAGCCTTTTATTTTCCCATTTCCACTTTTCTATAAATGTTAAGAGTTCTTCCATGTAAGTGTAAATACCTATTGATTAGGCTCCGAAATCCTAAACCCAGAGACTTCTAACAGTAATGATGTATAAATCAGTCTCACTGGAGTGAAGGCCTAAGATCTTACAGTACCTTTTCAGAAGCCACCCTAGCCAAGTAGTAATTAACCATGAAATTTGCCATAATTTTATCAATTTTCCTGTCTGAAAGAAAAAGTCACTATTAATAATTAAGTTTGGCATAACATTAAAATGTTCAGGGTTTACAATTTATGCAGGGAAAAAAAAGTTTTGTAATGAGTTTTTAAAAGCTTTTTCTGCATCTGAGTTTATGATGTTCACCTGCTTAACTTTTGCTCATTATCACAACAAACTATTATAAAAATACTTTCTTTTATAGGCTATATTTTATGATAGATTTAGCAAAAGCATTATGGAAAATAACGGAAACTGCATCTGCTTATTTAATCTTTTTTTTTAAAGAAGCCACAACTTCTAGTTGTCTGATCAGTGACTAGCATGAACTTAGTGTAACTGGAAAATGGAGGACAAGGGACAACAGTTCACTACTTACGCCACAGTAATTAAAATAACTGTTCTACTTTCTTTATTTTAAAAATACTTTCATTAGAATAGCTACCCAAGGGATATTTCTAAAGCAATATATGTTACAGACAGAACGTATATGATGATGAAGAAGAGACTGGGTTAAGAAACTGCAGCCATGTAACAAGAAAACAAAAAGAGAACCATAAACAAGCACTGAAAGAAGTGATGATGGCTGTCTAGAAACCATTGACACTGTTTATAAAAAAGTAGTCCACAGTGAGAAACTCTCACAGAAAGATCAACTCGGGCAAAACACGTAACAACTCTGAGGTATCTAGAGTTGATTTACAATTATACATTTTGCAGAACCTAAATTATGGAATTTTAAAAATGTAGGTTAAATAAAGGAGGGCTGGGTGAGCCTAACACAGAAACAAAAATGACTGATTAATTTACAGCTCTGGACTTTAAAGTACACTTCAGTTTGCACAAAATTTTTATTTCTACGGCGTGTATTTGTAAAATGGACAACATCTAATCAATTAATTCCTGCCACTTTGTAAAGCTTTAGTGCAGAAATAAATAATTCACTAGAAGATTAGAAATCCCTTTTAAATATCAGTAGAAACTTAAAAGTCTAAAAGCAGAGCACTTTTATTATTTACTAAATTAGGTTTAATGTAGGTCATGCTGCAGACCTAAAGCATGGGCCAGTGTTATAGTAACTGACAGATGTATAGCATCCTCATGGACTGTTCCAAAACACTTGCATTGGGTAGTATCTCTGTCACTTCAGAAACTGAGATTTCTGCTCAGACTTAAACCCAAGAAGTAAAAGGAAAATTAAGGTGCAGAATGAGAGGACAAACAGAATCACAGAATATACTGAGTTGGAAGGGAACTGTAAGGATCATTGAGCCCAACTCCTAAAACAGGTACATTTAATTTACTTGCAAAAGTATGTCTTAAGGAAATTCTTAAATAAAATGTCTTACAGACAGAATTATCTAGAAAGAGGACATGCAAATAATAGCAAAAATAACATGACAAGTTTTGTAAGCAAAGAAGTGAAAGGAAGAGAGACAAAATGAAGACAAATGACCTCTGAATTTTAATTTGGGGATGGAAGCAAGGAAAGTACTTTTTCATTCGACAGCAGTAGATGCAAAGACATTTTTAAAGCTGAATTACACATTACTATGGGAGACACTGCAAGCATCTGGAAGGTCATAGAGCAAACTACTATGGTAGTTTTCTAAAGTGGTATAGTGAGTTAGGGTTAGGGGTGAGTTTTTTATGTGGGAGTATTAACACTAGAATGGTGGAAACAATTATTTCCTGTGATGCCAAATAAAATAAATGGAAAATGCCTTGTCAACAGACCAAAACTGTACTAAACTTATTGAAAGAACATTATACTGTTATCATTAAACAGTATAAACCCACCAAGTACTTTTTGGAAAGGATTTTTGAAGAAATTCAATTCATGAGTTGGAGAATGAGTGCTAATACAAAAGGATTATTTCAACATTAATAAGCTAGAAAAGAGGATTCAGAAGTGAGGACATGTGGAAAACTCTAATATACCTCATGGCTTTTAAATGCTATTGGAGATGACCTCATTCTGATCAAAAATAAGCTCAATGTTTTTCAATTCACAACCAGAAGAATGTAAAATGAAAACACTTCTTTGTATATAATCTATGATGTATCAGAGAAGGGCATACATTATCTTTCCTTTAAAGACAATAATCTGGATAAGTTAATCTTTGGCTAAATAGTGTATCAAAGAACTATCATATTTTTAAAGTAAAGCTAAAATATTGTATGTAACTCTTAAGTAACCTAGACCTAAGTATTATACCTGCAAAAATAAAACATAATGCTTATTCCAATTTTGAAAGAGATATCCTGACTTGCTGTCCATTTTAATAAATGCCACGTGCAGTTGCTCAGTGAAACCAACACAGATACATACGACTCAAAAGAAGAAATAACAGCCTAAGGTTTAAACAAAGCCTTATTTTTAAAAATTTTTAAATTTAAAAATGTTTTACATCTAGTATAAACTCTGCAACTTCATGGCCCTGAGTCAAACTTTAAGGGCAGATTCTACAATGAAGTAATTGTTAGACAGTTGTATTGTGTGATATGTAAATACAGCTTTACTGAAAATGAAATTTCTTTCTAGAAAATACATAAAATGTTAAAAATTGTTTCTTTTCAAACTTTCAAAACTGGCTATAATAATAGTAGGGCAAAAAAAAAAGTAATAATAATATATCACAATTCTTAAGTTACCATTTATCTTAAGTGTAAGATACCTTTCTGGGCTTTAATGAGCTCCTTTCCGATTTCCAGAGTTACAAAAGCAGTACCATTAAGGACGATATCAGTTATAGTTTTCCATGCATTAGCAGAAAGTCGTTCAGAAGGGGAAATAAAGTTTCCAGCTGCATTGTTTATCACAACCTGAAACACATGAAGGAAAACCTAGGGGTTAACTAAAAGTCCCTCTTCCTGAGAGAGAAGCAAAGAATTTACAAGGAACTTCTTAATGTTTCCAGGCAGAAAAGAAAAAAATCCTTATCAAATGGCACATGGGGGACAAGAGGGGGAGGGAAAGAGAGAGAATACAATCCATGGGAAGTCTTAACACCAGCAGCATAGCTATGTATCAGTAGCAGAAAACAAGCTGCATTTCCACACTGTTCTAGTTCTTCTCTATTACCGAGGAACTCTAAATGAAGAGGGTGACTTAATTCACTGTTTTCCATAGTGTCTCAAGGGCATCCATGCAGAAAAGCTTGTCCCCAAGAAGTTTCAAGGTCATGTAACATATTTAATGTAATGGATGCATGGGAATAAAAGCAAAAGAAATGTAGGTAGCTTATGAATAAATTCAGTCTGATTAGCTGACTGTTGCATAACTCGTGACAAAGAGTATCATGATTTAGTGAACCGAAGGAATTAGTCAAAAACTTTTGAACAGATGTACATCCCTCACTTGATGCCTTTTTACAAGCAATATTTAGGCAGGATACTTTTGATGAATCATCCACTTAGCCATTCAACCTAGTGGGTTAGATATGGGTATTGTATTTTTTTTAAGGGCATTAAACATCACATAAGCAGTTTTAAAATCAAAACTTATGTGGCCAGAAGTTGTGTATTTAATAATAATAATAATGTACTGCGCTGAAGCAATAAAATGATGGAATGGCAACTAGGTTGACATATGTTTGTACATTAACCAAAGCCTTTGTTGTGGAGAACTTTTGGGCTAAATTAAGACATAAGAATTTTCAATAACAAAATAAAACACAGCACATACTGCATGAATATAAAATACAGGAACCATAAATTATACCATTAGATAGCAAATAGAATTTAAAGGACTCCCTACAATAAGAAAAAAATAATTCCAAACACCTGAAGTCATTTGGGAGGTTGCTTGAACCACTGAATAAATACAGAAAAGGCACAGTAATAAAAATAGTGAACTCCATGACACAATCTTTCAGGTATACATGACTGCCAAAACAATACCTATGAGAAAACAAGTGCTTTCTAATTGGGAATAACTGGCTGGGGAATGGAATGCACAAAACAGTTGCAAAGAATATGGTACTGCCACTAACTTCTATCTTTGAGATCTCACTTCACTTGCACGGTGACAACAATACCCAGGCTTGAAGTATTCATAAACTACGTGCCAATCTGCAACTACGAGAAAAACTAGACAAAAAGAACTGGATATTCAGCTTGCTCTGCAGTATCTCTTAAACACAGAGAATATCTTAAAATAAAGAGGAAGGAAATACCTGCAATGAATAACTCATGGCAAGTATTTATTCAGAAAATAACTGGTGTACTAAAAGTGTAATGTATCAGAAGGTTCCTCCCTCTCTGCACACACATAAAACCTAGAGACTTATATACTTTGTCCAAAACATGCAGGAACTAGCAGTCAACATAACATCCAGAGTGTCCTGTCTACAAATCATGACACTGAGGTGTTTTATTTTATGGCACCATTATAGCTATGAGAAATTCTTCCTCCACTCTTTACAACTCCGAGAATATAGAAGCTTCTTATGTGGCTGTAGGGAGCTATTGCGTCTATGCAAAGCATCCACAATACACAGGTGAGTTTTCACCTACACTAAACAGCTTGTATGTCACTGACTGCTCTTTACATGATGTTAACATTCTCGTGACACCTTCTATCAGCCTGCAGAACCTGAGCTGTTACTCTGACAACCAGAGTTTGAAGCTTATCACTGTTCAGACTCCACCAGCCCTTCTCAAAACAGCAATCTGATGTAGAGTTCTGTATTTTGCATCAAACCATTAAAAAACTATTGCTGAGCTTGACTGAATATTTTTTCCCTTGATTTTATGAGAGTTTAGTTTTCAAATTGGCACGTTCTTTGTGTATTTTAATAAGCTAAGCATGGACCTGAGATTATTACTTCCATTTCTGATCTGCGAAACATTCTGTTAGAAAGGCATAATGCACTACCAAAATAGGTAAGTCACCTTTTCAGGAGGAGTTAAGTTGAATCAATTCAACTTAATTAATTCAAATAATCCCATCATAATCGTCCTACAATTTACAATGAAAAGGTTAGCCCCTTTAAGTCCTAGAATAAGGACTTAAATGTTAAACAACATTTTGTTTATTTCACCACTAAGTATTTTAAGAACCACAGGGACAGAGTAACCAGTCTGAGATTGTCAGCTTTACCTTGAAGTGCAGTCACTTTCTGTCTAGTGTCTCTTTCAATTCCATTAGTTTCTACCATAGTAATTTTCCTTATGCCTACAGGATAGAGTATTTTCAGTAATGAAGACTGAAGTTCTTTCCTTTCACTGTAACACTTACATCAGGATGTCCTGCCACTTGGATTATTTCAGCAACAGCATTCTTAACTGAAACAGGATCTCTCACATCACACTGGATGGCATGAACCTAAATTGAAAGACAGATGTAAGACATACTACTCGTAAATTAAACAAGCCCACAGTACATAATCCATAACCATCCTATAACCACTTCACAGAATCACAGAATTGCAGGGGTTGGAAGGGACCTTGAGAGATCATCAAGTCCTACCCCCCTGCCAAAGCAGGTTCTATAGAGCAGGTCACACAGGTAGGCATCCAGACAGGTCTTGATTTATCTCCGGAGGAGATTCCACAATCCCCCTGGGCAGCCTGTCCCAGTGCTCCGTCACATCAGTGTGGAACGCCCTGTGATCCAACTTGTGACCATTGCCCCTTGTCCTGTCCCCATAGGCCACTGAGAAGAGGTTGGCCACCTCCCTTTGTCTCGAACTCTTCAAATGTTTATAAATATTGATGAGATACCCTCTCAGTCTTCTCGAGGCTGAACAGCCCCAGCTCACTCAGCCGTTCCTCAGAGGGGAGATGCTCCAGGCCCTTAAACATCTTTGTGACCTCTGCTGGACTCTCTCCAGATGATCCCTGCTTTAATGTACAGAAGAGTCCAGAACTGACACAGTGCTCCAGGTGATGCCTGACCAGTGCAGAGTAGAGGGGAAGGATCACCTCCTTCCACCTTGTGGTGGGTTTGCAGACCTGCTGGCCACACTCCTCTTAATGCACCCCAGGATCCCATTGACCTTCTTGGCCACCAGGGCACACTGATGGCTCATGGACAACCTGTCATCCACCAGGACCCCCAGGTCCTTCTCCACAGAGCTCCTCTCCAGCAACTCATCCCCCATCCTGTACTGATACCCGGGGTTGTTCCTTCCCAGGTACAAGACCCTACACTTGCTTTTATTGAACCTCACCCGGTTCCTCACTGCCCAGCTCTGCAGCATGTCCAGGTCTCACCCAATGGCAGCGCAGCATTCCTGCATGTCCGCCACTACTCCCAGCTTTGTATCATCAGCTACTTGCTGAGGGTGACACTATTCCCTCATCAAGGTTGTCGATGAAGATGTTAAACAAGACCAGACCCAACACTGACCCCTGGGGAACAACACCGCTAGTCACAGGTCTCCAGCCTGACTGACCACCACCCTCTGGGCCCAGCCCGGCAGCCAGTTCTCGACCCACCTCACTGTCCACTCATCTATCCCACACTTTCTCAGCTTTGTTATCAGGATGTCACGGGAGACAGTATCAAAAGCTTTGCTGAAGTCAAGGTAGACAACATCCACTGCTCTCCCTCCATCCACCCAGCTGGTGACAACATCGTAGAAGGCTACAAGGTTGGTCAAGCATGATTTCCCCTTGGTGAATCCATGCTGACTACTCCTCATAATTTTCTTCTCTTCCAATTGGAGATGGCATCCAGAACAAGCTGTTCCATCACCTTTTCAGGGACAGAGGTGAGACTGACTGGCCTGCAGTTACCCAGGTCCTTCTGAAGAATGGAGTGACACTGGCTAACCTCCAGTCCTCAGACACCTCTCCTGTTCTCCAAGAACTGTCAAAGATGATAGAGAGTGGCTCAGCAATCACCTCCACCAGCTTCCTCAGCACACGTGGATGCATTCCATCAGGGCCTGTGGACTTGTGCTCACTGATCCCACCTAGATGCTCCCAGACCACCTCCTCCTTGACCAGAGGCAAATTTTACATTTTTTTAATCTATCTTTCTTCCTTCCAGGTTCCAGGAGACCCTAGTGAGAGTCTCTGAAGTGAAGACTGAAGCAAAGGCGGCATTCAGTATCTCCTCCTTCTCAGCAACCAAAATTTAAAACAATAACATATTCACAATTCTGGACAGAAGTACCTTATTCCCTGTTTTAGAAGAAATTTCTTCTGCTGCTCCTTTCAAAACATCGAGCTTCCTAAAAATAAGTACACCATGTCAATAAATTTCAATTAAAATTTAGATTAATAAAAAATACGGTAATTTTTTTCTGAGTAAATATGAACTAGACTTTTAAATATCATTTATTAAGAGCGTACATCCATTTTGTCACTAGCTCTCTGGAAAACTAAATCTTAAGTAACTACTGATTACTGTTACTTCATAGCAATTCAGAAATGACCACAATAGAGGCTATTTACATTCTGAGTACATAATCATAACAAACTTACTTTCAGCTACTACTCTACTAGTATTTTAGAATATGCATATTCATATTTAAAATGAAGTATCTAAACCACTATATGGACAAATGTCATAACACTTCTGTTTATTAAGAGTGAGGCTGTTTTTCCAGTTTTTACTGTAGTGCTACTTAAAAAGAACTCTATATTCATATAGATATATGATCATATAGATCATATAATAAGTTGTTTTTGAAGTCCTAAGAATTAGGAGGAATGACTTTAATTCATTACTGCAATTCCACTCTGTAGCAAGAACACCTGCAGTAATACATTCAAACATTTGAGAATATTTCAATATCGTGTTCTCTTTTAGGCCTTTTTTGTACTTACGTCTAATATTATGGGTTGTGTACTTTGTTTCTGAGTTTCATGGAAATACATTTAGTTTATTTCTTCCTACTGATGGTTACACCATTACACATTTATAGATGGATCTTCACTCTTACCGGCTTGCTATTACACACTTGGCACCTAAACTGGACAAAGCTGTTGTCATCCCTTTGCCAAGTCCAGTACCTCCACCAGTTATAAAGGCCACTTTCCCTTTAAAAGTATTTGGTGGCAACATCACTTTCTGGAGAGGTGAAAAAAATGCAGCTTGTGATGCTTCGCTTTCTTGATGCAGCACATTTGGTCCACGGCTGAAAAACTGCAAGAAAAATACAGGAAGGTTGGAGGTTTTTTCCTCATTTCTGTATACCCGACTGTTTCACAAGATTTAAGTTTTCTTATGACAGTGGAGCTAAAAAAAACCCAACTTATTTCCTTATTTATTATTAACTGGATGTAAGAACAATTACGTTGTATGATAATAAAACACACAGACCTTCACACAAATGCTAATACTAGATTAGGAAAGCACCTAAGCTGTTTTCAGAAGTTCCACTAGAAAGCTATTAAAAACTATTTTAAGCATGATTTCTGTTATTCTGAAAGTTAATTATTTTTATGTCTGCCACTTTTACTAAAATGTGTGGAAAACCATTACCAAGTAATTACAGACTCCCAGCAGGAACTGGGTTTCCGATACATGTACTTCATGCCTAAGGAGTTTAACCCTGTGAAATTCATGTGATTTTGAGATTCCGTGTGTATAAAAAAGCTTCTGTAGCAGCTTCAAGGCTTTAATCCTTTATACTGTAGGCAATAAAACATTTTTCTTCCTGAAGAATGGGGTAGAATCAAGCTCTGTAAAACCTGTCACAGTCTTGTCACAGTACTGGAGCTGCCAAGCAAACCAATGCCACCTCCCAGACCAAACTGTGTAAGATCTGGTTAACAACATTACACTGTCCCAGCAGAAATGCCGTTTACAGTAAATTAACCCTCGGTAAACTAGTCCCTGCAAAAAGACACGTGGTTAGTATGCATTATACACATACATGAAAATACTTTTTCTTTTAATTAACCCAAATAAAATACAATTTGTGTATTTCCACGGGGTACCAGATTATTACCAAGCCTCTGAGAAAGGAGTATGTGGCTATCCTTTTTTGGGTCTTTCTTAGTAGTCATCTACTCATATGTCTTTGAAGAAGGGCTCTCTCTGAACTTCAACTCACAGAAGAGACTGCAAATCAAGACAGAATCTGGACTACATTTTTCCACAGTATAATGAGATGACTGGAAACAATCCCTACACAGTACTGAGTCTCCCTGACCAGGTGTTCTGTTAGCAACGGACACATCCTGTTGCTCTTGCTCACCACTACAGATCCCTCACAAGCAGCCTTCCTCCTGCTTGGGTAAGAAAGATGAGGAAGACAGCACCAAAACCAGGAAAACAGTGTAATGGTATTAAACAGTCAGTAAAGTTGCTATAATTCAGCAATCTTTTAATGAAACTGCTATTGTCTCACTGGTAGCTTGTACAACAGGCTTCTAGGACAATATTAATTTAGTAATTCCACCACTTAAGGTCAAACTTTACACACACACAAAAAAAAAAAAGAGAAATAAAAAGATAAATTATTCCAGAAGCCAGGAAACAGGATTTTAAATAGGCAAACCAAGCCCCCAAAACGCGAACAACCCAAAAACCAGCCTTCACCCAGGGGTGGAGGTGAACCCTGGCACTGCAGCAGCATGCCCTCTCCGGAGCACCTCACCCACCACTGTAAGAAGCGTGGTGCCTGGGCAGAACTCACTAGCAATGTCCTCCAGCAACACCTACACAAATCAGCCACGGTACTGCCGGGACGGCAACGTTCAAACACCGTACTTAAATCCTACTGCGGAACTTTGCTATCGGGATTAAAGGGCGATATGCCTTAGCTGCCTGTACTGAGGGAAGTACGGGAACTGCCCTCGAT
>VXBZ01005425.1:85250-101314 GCA_013399135.1 Heliornis fulica
GGGCGGGGGGGCGTAGGTCTGGGGGGGCAGCGGCCGCACCGCTGCGAAGGCTCCGGGCCGGCGGGCAGCACGGTCCGCGGAGACTCGCCGTGCCCTCTGACGGGACAAGGGCGCCCGGACAGCATCCGGACAAGCAGGGTAAGAGGTCGCGGAGCACCGCCGAGGCGGCAGCCAACTACCCTGAGCCTCACCAGAGCAGAGAGCATCTTACCCGCCCGGTGCCAGAGAAGCAAGCCGCGACTCCTGCACGGACACTGCTTAAACCCAGCCGCGCCGCCATCTTTCCCTGCCGAGGGCGGCGAGCGCCGGACTGTGCGCCTGCTCCGTGACCGGGCTCAGCACCCGCCCCGGGCAGGCGGGGCTGAGCGGCTGCTACTCCTGCTTCAGGTGGGGAGGCTTGCACTGTGGCACGAAATCGGGACACCCGGGGCGAGGGATCCTCGCCTGGCTACGGCCACCGCCACCGCCCTGGGACCTCGACTTCAACTGTGCTCGCATCAGTTTGCAGCTTCACTGGGTTGGGGCTTTTTATGGCGAAATATTTAGTAAATGCTATTTATGCTATTTGAAGGACACTAACTTTTTTTTTTTTTTTAATATCTTATCTGGCCATAAGGAGTGGCAAGGTAAGGGGTGGGGGTAGCATGGGTAGCTCAACAACCTAAGGATTCCGGAAAAGTGGAATTTTTGAGACAACACCAATGAATCTGCATGGTTACAAAATGACATGAAAGAGCAGACTGGTCAGTGGATCAATATTATCACCTTTTGACTTAAGAATTTAGGGTAAAGTGAATACATGCTGCTATGGGCATTCAGAGGCAGAAAACCTAGATTCCTAAGGCTTAGTCACCAGTATCCTGTCCAAAAATGGTCAAACAGGTTAATGTTCAAGTTCTAGACAAAAATACTGTTCATGCTGTTGTTTGTTGGTACAGTAAGTTCTAGATCACCTAAAGTAACTGTCCTGTGTGCTGTCCTGGAGGCACTGAAGCAGTAGTTGCCATGATATCATTAAAGCCATATGTCAAATCCCTGGAAGGTGTTAAAGAGTCACTATAAAGTTTAGGTAGTATTCATTCAAATAATTTTATTCCAAATGCACTAAGTCTCAAGAGATATATAATCGTTGAACAACAAAAAAAAAAAAAAAAGGCAAGGAGAAAACCCACAAATACCCACAAATATTGGGAAGACAGGTCAATCGGGATCAGAGAGAACTGATCAGCAAAAACTCAAGTCTAGAATGTAAATGAATGGGAAAACACAGTGCCATAAAATTTTAAAATATAAAATTGATAAATGCATGGAAATGTTATAATGGGCTTTACAGGATTCATAGTTTCTTATGATGATGATTTGTCATGAGGTGATCACCAAAAGTCAAGCTAACAGGATAACTAAGAAGAATGACAGCAATACAGAGAATATTTAAGGACAGTTATAAAAAACTGAAAAATAGTCTCATTTAGGATACACTCTATATTTCTGGTAACCATAGCTCAAACCTGACTGAAATTGCAAAATTATGAAGGACTAAGAAACATGCAAAGAAGATGAAGAAAACTCTCAAGAACAAAGATGGAGTGTGGGATCATTTTTCTTAGGAGAAGCGTAGGAGGGAAAATATAAAAAGGTATCTTAGTGAACACTTGAGGACAAAGGATAATTAAAGTCATAACATATGCTGATTAAACAGATTAGGATTTTTTTATCACTACGGATATACCTCCAAAAGCTTTTGCTGTATTGCAAAGATACAAGGACAATTAACAATGCTGATTACCCAAGAAGCAAGCCAATTTCAGGGTAGGAAGAAATGCTCCAATTGCTCACTGATATGATTAGGAGTTTGACAGCCTGCTCCTTGTGAGCCACACAGCCCAAGGAGAAACGAGTGTTTTGTGCCATACCTCAAATATGTGAGAAGTCATGCATGTATGGGCTCTCTATAACCATCCTTTGCTCTTCCTTTCCAGAACATTCAGACGAGTAACATTTTTTGTAACCTACTAAATGGCCTTCACAGAATCACGGAATTGTAGGGGTTGGAAGGGACCTCGAGAGTCCAACCTCCCCTGAAAAAGGTTTCCTAGAGGAGGTCGCACAGGTAGGTGTCCAGACAGGTCTTGAATATTTCCAGAGGAGACTCCACAACTCCCCTGGGCAGCTTGTTCTAATGCTCTGTCACTCTGTTAAGTTCTTTTGCATATAAACTTCTAACTCCCAGTCATCTTTCTTTTAACTTATAATTCTATTAAGCTTATATTTTTTATCCAAAAGTTACTTTCAGCTAAGTGACAACTCTAGAATACTCTGTTCCAAACACAGCATGTTTTGTTAGAGATATTGGCGCACTGTGAAGGGCAGGACAGAGGGACACAACTGTGACTGTGGGAGGGAGGGGGCTCCTCAGGCTTTACCGGCACTGCCTCCGAGCCCAGACTGTGGATGTTAGTCCCCATTTAGGCTTAAGGGACCTGCAACTCCCGGGGGTCTGAGCCGGCGTCACGGGCCGAGAGCTGTGCGAAATAAACAACTCAGAACAGCTGCTGAAATTCCAGAGACCGCCCAGGGCCCGGATCCTGCCGCCGCGCATGCGCGCTGCACCTTGGCCGCCCTTGCTTTCCGCCGCCAATGCGCGGTGTTCTCCGCTCTAACTTGTTTCCGTCCTCCCCTTCCGCCATGATGCTGCGGCCTTGACCCCGGCATTGCTCCCGGGCCGCGGGGCTCTCGGCGGCTGCAGCAGCAGCGAGCGAGGAAGTTTTATTTTTCCCTTCCCAGCCCCGTCCTTAGCTCTTGAGGGTGCTGGGTGGAGCCGGCCCCTGTGCTGAGCTCCCATGCCAGGCTGAGGCGCTCCTCGCCGCCCTCCAGGATGTGGAAGCTGGTGCCCGCCGCAGGAGGAGGTGAGGGAGCGATCTTGCGGGCGGGGCCCGGGCACCGCGGGTTCGTCCGGCCCCCTCCCGGCCTGTGGTCTCGGGATGCCATGCTGCGCCGGGCGGGCACCGGCCTTTCGGCTTCCCACGGGGAAGTGCTCGCTGCTCCGCGGGCAGAGCTGCGTTGGTTCGGTGTGGACAAGTGGTGTCAGAGGTCCTCGTCTTGGGTGGGCCTTCGTCTTGAGCTGGAGCCCCGGGCACTGCACGTCACATGTTGAAATTAACATTTCTCTTACCCCCTGGAAAACACTTTGAGCCAAAGCATCAGTATTGTTGCCATATTCAGGATGATTGTTTCTGCAGCTTGTATTGGGAAGATTAATTGCCATGGGTTGATACCTAGAATTTAATCTTTAATTATTCATTTGTTTTCATAAAGAAATATCTCTGGGCATGTTGACCAGTAGGTAGCACACACCTTCTGGGTGCGAGTCGAATGGTTCAGTGAAAAGCCACCATGTGGTCTAGTTGACTGATACCAAGAATGAGTTAAAGTCTAGGTCAGTGGCTGAGCTTGGTAAGTATCCCTTTGATTTACACTGCTGGTTTTCTCAGGTTCAGTAGAGGATTATTTTCCTTTGAATCTCCTAGTAAATTATATGGATTAATTCTGTACACTAAAAAATTTCATACCCTTAAAACTTGTGTTATGACAAAGCTGTGTTATATTGCAACCTTTTTTTCCTGTGTCAAGAAGTAATACTAGAGAAAAGTTAGTAAGCAAAGTATTAGTAAAAATATATTGCTTTTGAAAACAGTGTTCTGTCTCTTTTGTAACTGTTCAGTTTATCTTAAAATATATCCTTTTTTAATGGACAGCAAGGAGAAGTGGAAGAGTATTTTGTCTATGAACTAAATGTTTAATTCTAGTCAGCCTAAGAAAAGATGCATGCAAAGTTAAGTTTTGTGTATACTATGCACTTCTGAATGTTTCCTAAGTGCTTTGAGTGTTTTTGTAAGTTTGACTTTTTTTTTTTTGCTCTTTTTATTTTTAGGAGAGCCATATCGGCTCTTAAGTGGTACAGAATATGTGGTTGGACGCAAAAACTGTGCAATTTTAATTCAGGATGATCAGTCTATCAGTCGAAGTCATGCAGTTCTGATCGTAAGTCGTCCTGAAACAACCCCTGTAAGTAGCCAGCATCTTACTGCATTATCAAAACATTATGTGGATGATTCATTCTGCCATGACCATACATATTCTCATTTTGCTCTCGCTGGTGGTTTTCGCCTGCAGTAGAACCACTGATCACCTGTCTTTTCTTAATCTTGACTTAATTGTCTTTGGGTTCATTGCCTCTGTTGAGACATTTAGTGGTGTAATTCTACTGCTCCCACATCCCATTTGAGCATTTGAGAAAGCTGTGGAACAAGTGTTCTTGAGGGCATGTAGCGATAGGACAAGGGGTAATGGTTTTAAGCGAGAAACAGGGACATTCAGGTTGGATGTTAGGAAAAAATTCTTCAATATGAGGGTGGTGGATCACTGGCACAGGTTGCCCAGAGAGGTGGTGGAAGCCCCATTGCTGGAGATACTCAAGGTCAAGCTTGGTGGGGCTCTGAGCAGCCTTAACAAGTGAAGATGTTCCTGCTTACTGCAAGGGGCTTAAACTAGATGATCTAGATCTTTAAAGGTCTTTTATCCCAGAGTGAAGATTCACTAAGAATTTTTATTTAAAAATCGATAGCAGGAAATGACACAAATGTCATTACATAAGCAAGCTTTTAAGTCTTCATTCTGGAAAGTGTTTTAGTTGTCTTACTGCAGGGTTAGTTCCTATTTGTTTCAACATCATTAATTCTGCATTTGCTTAGAGGACTGAAAATAAAAATGTCCCAAGGAGAATAAGTGACAGTTTCTATCACTTATGTGTTGCAATGTTTACAGATATTTGAAGCTGGTCAGCAGAAACTTAATTGATGTAACCATATGTATAGCTTGAAAAGGAATATGTAAAATTTATTCATCCTTTTAATACCCCAAGTAGCATATGACTACATGGCAGAATTTCGTACAAACAGGCTGTCAGTGTTCTCATTGGCTTGTGAACCATTTGGGAAATAGGACAGTGTCTGATCTCATCTAAAGACATGCTTCTGTCACCATGCCCTGCAGCTTGTGGAAAGAGGTAACTTGGGCACCTGTGCCAGGGCTGCATGGTAAATAAAAGCACCAATAATAAATCTCAGACCCTTTCTGAATTGCACTAGCAGTGAATTTGAGCCAGTGAATGCTTATCTTACACAGTCTCCAGCAAGACTGAGTGTGAGAAGCACAAAAGTTCTGTCACTAAAAATATGTGTGTTTTCTCTTGTACCTTCACAGTGAAAACCAGATTAATAGTGGCACATACACAGCCTCAATTTCCGAAGTCTTAGTTTAGGATGGTATTTTATGGACTATATCTTATTTTTCTACTGCTTTCAACCATAATGGTCATAATCTGTTTCAGATAAAGGTACCTAATTCTGATAAGATAATGGCTTTTTTGTTTGTGGTTTGTTTTTTGTTGGTTTTTTTTTTTTTCAGAGCCAGACTCTCTCAGTCCCTATATTAACAGTAAGAGATACATCTAAGTATGGTACATTTGTTAATGGATCAAAACTTAATGGCAGTTCAGTTTCTTTGCAATCTGGTGACAGAATCAACTTTGGAGTCTTTGAGAGCAAATTTAGGTAAGTTCTTTGATTATAAAATACAAAGTAGAAAACTGCAGTTTTGGAAGGGAGTATTTTTGCACATTGTACAACTTGGGCAAGTGATAACGTTTGAGTTTTTTAGAAAGCAAAGGAGATGAGTATGGTTTTGCATGTTCCACATGTACTTATACAATAGTTTTTCCATTACTTGTTTCTGTAATACTTATTTTGACACAGAGATTAAAATTGCTCATAGTAAAGCATTGGCATTTTAGAAGATAGTGTATCATGTATCAGCTGTTTGAATACATAAGGCATTCCTTGAAGTGCCAGGTAAATAGAACAAATTTTGATGACTATTAAAATCAACATTCAAGCAATTTCATGTGGAAAACCTATAAATGTAAATAGACTGAGCCCCAGGTAGTGGCAGTGTTAGGAAAAAAAGTTACTTGTCTTTGCATTCTAGGACACATTTTTTTTTAAATACTTAACCTGTTTGTGAACTGTTCTGTTGATCGTGATTTTACCTTTGGAAGCACATGCTGTATTTCTTCTAGTATTTGCTGACCTTGCAGTATTTGTGAAACACTAATTTTGTGTGATGTTTGTGGAAGATCCAAAAGTCCTTAGAAATATTTCTGACATCAAGTCAAGATACTGATTTTTATTCAGAAAAACTGTTTACTTCAGGAATTTTCTGAAGTACAGTCTTTGATCTAGGCCTGTATCTATAGTCTTGTGTCTTTATTGTTATTTTTTTCTCCCAGATTTCAGTGAGACGCAAACAAGGTAGTTGCCGTCTCTATTCATCATTATATTTTGCTGAAATAACTAAATCAATTCTCTTTGACTATTCTTTTCAGAATAGAGTATGAACCTTTAGTTGTCTGCTCCTCATGTTTAGATGTTGCTCAGAAAACAGCTTTAAATCAAGACATCCAGCATCTTGGAGGCCGTGTAGTGAATGAATGGACAAAAGAGTGTACTCACCTTATAATGCAATCAGTAAAAGTTACTGTTAAGGTATGTTGAGATTTTGCATATTGCTGATGTTGCTTTGCAGTTTTTCCACAAGTGCAAATTAGATTCTTGACCTGCTCAATATTTTCCTCTACAAAGCAATTAAATCAACTCTTTGGAGTTAAGAAGTATGTTGATGGGAGATTAGAGGGAAAGAAAATGAAAAAAGCCAATTTTGAAGACTGCCCGGTACATTTCTATAACTTCAGTAAAGACAGCAATTAAAAGATAGGCTATTAGAAGCAAAATTCAGTATTCTATTTGTGTGACGTTTTCCACATCTAAGATCTTAAAAAGCTGATGTCAACTGAATGTCTAGCTGAATTTTTTCCATACATTAAATAAATATTTTCTGTGTTTTTCAGACTATATGTGCTTTGATTTGTGGTCGACCGATTATAAAACCAGATTATTTTGTTGAATTAATCAAAGCTATTCAGTCCAGGCAGCAATTGCCAAATCATGAAAGGTACGTATTGTGTTTTCAATGTTGCATAATTAAATTTATGCAAATTAGATTAACAAATAACTACATGTTTATCTGATTATATTTGGCAGAATGTGTGTTTGTTACAGTAATTTAATTTGTGGAAGAATGCTTAAAATGACACAAGTTCTAATATTTAGGCAATTTTCTTGCTCTCATCCTTGGAGTTAGCTCTTGGAATTGACTGTGTGCCTGGAGATACTATCTGTAAATAGGAACTTGTTTTGTTCGAAGCAACATTTAAATTCTTTTGAGAGTTGATACTTCAAAATAAGAAAATTTTATTTTTGTAAAAGAAATTTCAGAAAATTTATTTAATTGTGTAGACATCTTCCTGGTACACAGTTACTGATTTTACCGTAAGCCTTAGTGAAAATAGCCTGATTGTTGAATTCCCTGGACTAGCAGGTCTTTTCAATTACCTGTTAAAAGATGAAGTGAGACTAAGGTGCATCGGTCTTTTCTATGAGGAAAAAAATGTTTTCATAATTAAACTATCTTAAAAAGGGAAGGCTGACTTTGGAATAAATAAGTACTGTAGAATAGCCCTTTCACTTATTTTCTCCACAGAGAAAAACGTAAAGTAATCCTGTTATTGTATGAGATGACTTCATCCGAGCAACAGTCGTGCTATTCTGTGTACCTTGAAAATAGAGACAGTTGTGGTTTAGTTTTGGGTTGGGTGGTTTTCTTTGGGGGGGGGGGTGTTGAATACATTCATGCAGATAAGAAATTTCCATTTCGTATTTGATGCTTGTGTTTTTGTCACTTGTACTCTGAATGCTTTGGAAGATACTGTGGAAAAAAAAACCCCACCATAATGGAAATCTTACGAATGCTTGGCATTTGGAAGATAACACATTGAATGTTTAACTAAAAGTTAACAGGGAGAAGAATTTATGAAGTTACTTTAAATGCGTTCAAGATATGATTATCTTTCTGACTGTGCTGTTTCAACCAGGTGGATGCTAAAACAGATATTTAGGTTGGCGGAAATAAATGGTGAAGAAAAATCACTTTATTGCTTTTATATATGGATGAATACACATACATGCATTATGTGTTAGGACATAAGATTTTAATTTATTTTCTTTAGCGTGTCTGATAATAGCCTTTGATAGAGTAGTTTGAATAATAGCTGGCTGAAAAAGGGCAGCTAAAGAAACCTCAGTGTTGCATATATGGTAACATAAGCAAAGCTGCAGAGGATTCACTGTAAGTTGCGCTTGCTGTCTTAGAAAAATACAGGTGCCAATCTGGAGCAGTTGGTATCAAATACTCGAGTTTCTAGATGATGTTTTAGAATCATAGAATAGGTAGAGTTGGAAGGGTCTCCCAGAGGTCATCTAGTCCAACCCCCCTGCAAGAAGCAGTGACACCCCCAACTAGATCAGGTTGCTCAGGGCCTCATACAACCTGGCCTTGAATGTCTCTAGAGATGGGGCATCCACCACCTCCCTGGGCAACCTGTTCCAGTGCTCCACCACTCTTACAGTGAAGAACTTTTTTCTAATATCTAATCTAAATCTACCTCCCTCTGTTTTAAAACCATTCCCCCTTGTCCTATCACTATTAATAGGCACTGAATTACATTTGCAGGAGTTTATGTAATTAGTCAAATCGGTCATCTATGAGTGGTTTAAAGCTCATTTGGTCTACAGTTTCAAAAGAAAGTGGTAAACCAGATAAATTGCTACTAAGGTATATACATAGTACAGCACAGTTGAAGTGAAATTAACAGTTTCTTTGCTTTTTAGTATGTGCCTTCATATTGCTGTGTCAGAACTCATGAATATATGGCTCAAGTTCCTCTAAGTACTATGCTGAAGTTACTAGTTGGGTACTTAAATATAGAGGGTTTTTTACATAATTAGCTCATTAACTAAAGCTGGCATCATGGGCCATGGCAAAAAATTAGAGCTTAAGGATAGCATTTCACTTCTGTCTAATCCATTCCCCAGCTGAACTTGGGTTGCTTCTCTTGTGCTGGACAAAATAATTGAGAATCATTTTAGTTCTCTAGTCCACCAGCAAAAGTGTTCTTACTTGTGGTCATGGAGTGTGGTGGTACACAGTTTCTTGATACAGCAGAAGAGGAGGAGGGGTGATTTTCCTCACCTGAGAGGTAGAAGAAGCAAGGTGGCTAATTTGTGTGGCGTTTCACTATTTGCAATCTATTTCTGCATTTACTCTAGCTGTGTCAGTGTCATTTAGTGAAGACTGAAGATAATGTGTAGAGCAGATGCAAATGTTAATAGGCTGAAATAGATTGCTAAAATTGTTGTCATTTTAGTTACTGATGTAGAAAGTTGTGATGCTAAGAAATGAGACGCTCTGTTTCTTAACAGTCTATTGAAAAAAGATTTGTAAGAGTAATAAGGGTTTCAAGAGAGCAGTATGGTATTTTAACTTCAGAGCTTTGATCCAAAACTGAAAGGACTATTAGTACTCATAGTTAAATCCGAAATTCGTAAATTCTTAATTTTTTGTTTAATTTTCTGTTATTGTAGCTTTTATCCTCCAGTTGATGAGCCTTGCATTGGCACTGAAAAAGTGGATTTCTCTGAGCAGCATGAAAGGAGAAGAATATTCAGTGGAAAAACGTTTGTATTTCTAACTGCCAAGCAGGTAATTAGGCTTTACATAACAAAAAAGTTGCTGGGGTAGCTAAGCGCAGGTTCTGTTCTCTCTGAATTCACACTTATTCTGGGTTCATCAGTAAAGGAGGATTTCTCTGTATTTATCTTCTTACAATACAGTAGTCTAAGCAAGATGAAGTACAGAGGAAGAAACAACACAATATATCAAAATTAGTGCATCAGTGATAAGCATTATACTGGTGGCTTGTTATGCTGACGCTAAAATGACTATGTTAAGATTTTTTTTTTTCTTTTTAAAATTTGCGTTCTCTTTCTAGCACAAGAAACTGGGTCCAGCAGTTACTCTTGGAGGAGGGGAAGCAAAATTGATGACGGAGGGAAGAAAAGACACATCTTTACTGGTTTCTCCTGAAGTTTGTGTTGTTGATGTGGGATTGACAAACTCTCAGATCCCAGCATCTGACTCCATGAGAAACTGGACTGAATCCGTTCTTGCTGCCTTGCAAAGGTGCAGCATTGTTCTTGTGTTCAGCAATATGGTAATTTCAGAATTTCTGCAGAGAATTGTGGTGTTTGAATACCTATTTGAACAGTAGGATGCTTATAAAGAGGGTAATTTCTTCATTGCTCTAAGTATTTAGCATAGTAACTAAGGTTTCATGAAGTCATAAAGAACAGACTTGGCAGTTCTGTTGGGATTTGGTGGGTTTTTCTTTTTTTTTTCTTTCTGTGTTGTTTTTTTCTGGATGATCCAGTCAATTCACTGTCGTGAAGCTGCTTTGAAATTATAGACAACAAGTAGTTTTTCTTTTTGCTATTTAAAAGAAGGTAAAAGATCAATCTAAAAATTGAAAATAACGTATGATGTTTACCAATGTGTATATTTATTGAAAATAGGTGGGGTGGCACCCAGTTCATTGCCATCTGGTTACTTACATGTAATGTTTATGAAGAGTAGCTTCTGTTTAATAACAAATATTTTGATGTTTGTTTTGTGTTTGAGAAGGCAGAGTGCGTATTTTTCTAGATGTTAAGATTTTCATTAAGCTATTTAAAAAAAAAAACCCCAAAAAACCAACCTTTAATACCTAAACATAGTTCCTCTGAATTTTCCTGCTAAATAGAGAAAAAACCTGTAATCAAGCTCTTCTTTTTTGCACTAGAGTTATGAGGTGTGTATGTGTCAAACTGCCTTGTAAGAAGTGCTCAGATCTTGGAAGACACTCCTCCATTTGTAGACGTTTTTCAACCGGGAGCACAGTTGGTTAAATGCCCAGAAATCAGATAGGGAGAGATAAATGGGTCAGATTACTGGAGCTAGAAGGTGGCTACAGCAACAGGAGACATGAAAGTTGGTATCTATGGAACATGGTGTAGCGATGGATAATGATACTGTGTTGTGAGAAATTGTAGTGTAGACTACAAGGGAGGAATGGGATGTTTTGTACTTTGTCATACATGAGCCAACTCACTTATCTTTGAACTTGTACTAAGAATCTTTTTGTCTTTATTTTTGTATTAACAGCAAAGATCTCAGGGCTATTCCTGAGGCAGAAATTGGATTGGCAGTTATCTTCATGTCTACGGAAAAATTCTGCAACCCTCAAAAGCAATCTGATAACAAAGGTAATTGGAAGAAGGGTAGTAATAAGTTAAACAGCATTAAATAGACAGTATTTCTTTTGTACAGGACATTCATGGATAACGTGCAAGTTCTTTTGTTTTGCAGAAATGACTAAAATAATAGAATGATAATGTATGAAAAATGTTTTGTAAGTCTGAAGAGGTAATTGGTTTATAAACTGCAGGGAGAATTATATCACCCTTAGATACAAATTAAAAAATAGCAGATCTAAAATTAGCATAAAAAAGAGACACATGGTAAGTTGACCTCTAAAGGAATGGTATGTTAAGTGGCCACTTTTTAGTGGCCACTAAATTACTATCTGAATTCCATGCTATTCTATCTTTTAATAGATCAGGCTAATAAAGTGAAGTAAAAGATATGTTAGGAATTGAGAGAATAAGAATGGTGTTACTTCATAAAGGCTTTCTTTTTTGCACAAAGTAATTTGCTTTGGGAAATTCAGCTGCCCCCAGCCCCATTCAAAATCAAACGTAACTTTGATATACCAAGTAAAACAATGAAACATTTGCCAGGGTCACTGAAATTATAGGGATGGATATTCCAAGTATCAACTTGAAACTTAAATTGTATTTGCTGTAAAAGTAATAATAAAAATTTTTGAGGAAGAGTTTTGGGGGTTTTGTTTGTCTAATTCTCATTTCATGCTTCTTCCAAAATTTTGAGTCTGTCTGTCAGAATTACATGTATAATACGTGTGTAATGTTACAAAGTATTCTATTTATTACATTAAAGAAACCCCATCAAATTTATTCTATGTGTATGGACATTACTTATCAAAAATATATTTGAATAAAGATATATGTGCAGTATTGGCAGAGCTCTGGAGAATATTTTAATTGATTGGTATTCAGGTATGAATAAATTGGATATATTGTGATAGTGATATGTTATCTGTTCAGTATGTTTAGAAAACAATACAAAATCAGTTCACAGTTTAAAGACAGTGACCTTGCAGACATCTGGATAAATCAGAAATGCTGACTCTGTTTTCCACTCTGAATGATTCAATTGGATAAAAATTTAAATTCTCTGATTGAATTGCATAAAAGGACTCTGTATCAGGCTTTTCATGGTAGCTTTCTTAGAGTTTATTTGCTCAGAGGGAACCAGCGCTATTGTTTGGGATTCTTTGAGTGTTGGGAATCGGAGGGAATGCAAACAGAACTTCTTCCTCTAGTCTTGTCTTAGAACAATGAATAGCAGTGTATATAACATGTAATTGCTTAAGGAGGAGACCTTTCTATCTTTATAGTTTACACGGAAGGAAAAAATGAAGAGATGATTGTATAAAGAAGGTTATCTAGAAGAACAATGACACATACTAACATTAACTATTCTAATGTATCCTCTGACTTGGAGTAGATAGTGTAAGAAGACAAGAACAAATGGAAGTGCAGACAATATAAAAGATGTATGGGCTCTCCAGAGAAATAATGTGAATAACTACACAGCAGCAAATAGTGTTTTAAGGCAATCCCCTGACTATGGGGATTATGAGAAACTGGCTGTAAAAGACACTTATTCTGAGATTATTTTATGATAGTAAATAATATAAATAATCCTAAGTATAATAATAGTGTTAGAACTTTGTAAAGCTGTAAATGTAAGGAATTTGTGCTCTGACAGTTTTGCATAAAATATACATTGCATTAATTATTACATTACATACGTATTAATGTTTTCCCGTTATGCTTCTCTTTTGTTTAAGCAAAATCTGATGACTTCAGTGGAGCATTTAAATGAAACTGAATTCCAGAATATTGCCTTTTAGAACTGTTTCTTTCAAGTTTTAATTAATAAATCTGTTTTTTTAATTAAAAATGTAATACAACTGTTTTACCAAAATATCACATCATGCATGATAATATATGCAAAGAAACACAGATTTGATATTAATGTCTTTATTCTTCTCTTGTGTTGCTCTTGCAGCTTTAACTAAAAGTACTCCTGCGTCAGCTCTTGTAGGGCGAGCCATTTCTCAGAGCTTGGCAGTGGATGAAACCATAATGCCAGGTGCTGCAGATGACAGTACAGTCTATGTAGCTGATACAGAAATAGAGGAGCAGACATGGTAAAGTATTAGTGGATATAGTTTTGAAGATATTTGCAAATAAAGTAGTCTTTTGTGGCATAGGAGCCATACTACTGTCATGGACAAAGATGTACAGTGTTTGAAATGGCACTTACTAAATTGTTGTCACTTGTCTGCGGTGAGATAATTCCTGCTCTTAAATGGTAGATAATGGAAAACATCACTTAGGACTCTTTCAGATATAAATGTAGATACTTCATATCTGATTTGACTGTCTTAATTGTTAAAATTTCAAGCTATTTCATATTTTCAAGAACATGTAAGGGATTTTACAATTTGGTTTTAGCACACTTACATTGTTTACAAGTTCAAAGTACAGGTACAGCTTTTTTTAAAGTGGTTTTCTGCAGTGTATCTCTGTGGTAACTTCTTGTGTGTTCACTTCATGTTTTTTCTCTCTGATGTAGTATGGAGACAGAGAATACTCCCCAGATGGACAGAAGTGGGAAAATGGCTTTCCAGGATATATTTGGAGTCAGGAAAATTCCTAGCACAGGTGGCAATGTAAATGCAGCAACATTGACATCTAGAGTGAACAGAGCACCTGGTCTTAGTCAAAAAAGTCATCCTGTCTCACCATCTAAAATTTCAGAAGCTAGTAAACCTAGCGAATATGCTTCACGTCACCAGTCAAACTCAATTACGAATTACTTCCAGGCAGCTAGGAAAAGGTATGTTGAAATGTTTGTGACATTCCTTCCCTTACTGTTACGTTTCTGGGAAATAGTTTTAACTCTAGGGTTGTAAATTAAGTACATTTAAAATTCAAAACATACTTTTAAATGTATTTTGTAGATCAGCTTCCTAGAACGCAAACTTTGTTGAAAGTACTTAGCATGCAAATTTCACGATACAGTCATTGAAACATCAGGAAGTTATGTTGCAGGTGCAGTTAGTTATACTGAAAAATGCTTTTGTAACTTATTTCTTTTTTAATTAATTTCTGGCTAAGGGTTCGAGCTGAGGAAGGAGAAACATCTATACCCAAACTAGCAAAACCGGATGAGGGGTCATCTCCTGTTTCCAAGTGCAGTGAACCCACAGCTTCGTCAACATGGAATGGTGAAGCAGAGCAGCATAGAAAAAAAAATAACAACCTGTACCCAACCCGAAATTCTGCATTAGAAGACACCTGTCTGAAGCCTATGAGGGGAAGTGGCAGCCTAGCAGGTAATAAAACAGACACTAAAGTTACTTCTGGTGAACAGCATGTACCAAAGAAGAGAAAGGAGTTAGATGATATATTTCAAGATACAGAGGCCCTAGAAATTGTGTTTGGAAGGAAAGACCTGGACTGGGAAGATGACATGGCTGATCATGACCAAGAAGCTCAGGGAAATACACGTAAAAGAAGATGTTTGGAAGCCAAACAAAGCTGGATTCAAGTAGCAAATGTAAAACAGAAAGAGGACAATAAAATACTGGTAAGCTATATTTTTCTCATGTACCTAATCTTGAAATTTACAGTTGTGCTAGGATGCAGATAGCTTCTTTAAGGGTGATGTTGCCTGCATACAGAAAGTAGCTTTGGAAGGTTTGCATGTTAGTCTTGCTTAAAGTTTCTCTGACAAAAGTCTTCTGAAAGTTTAATAATACTGATTTTGTTCCATGTAAATTATATTTCTAGTTGAACAGGAAGGTTTCATGATAAAGATCCACAGGTGTATTTATTACCTGATTTCTTCAAATATCTATGCATGTTGTGTATCTGGTCAGACAGAACACAATGGACTCAAAATCTGCAAGGTGCATAAAACTTTCTTACCACCGAAAACAATTACAGAGGACAAATCTGATTTTAAATCATGGGAGGAAAGGAACATGCAGAATATTTTCCTATCTACTTAAAAGATTTTACAGTATGTTCTAGAACCTGGCAGGACTTTGAAGATCATACACATGGACATAACTTGCTACTGGTATGAGGAAAAAAATGTGAGGAAAATAATGGTGATTTTACTTTTTAATAGAAAAAAAAGCACAAAAAGCATAGTAACTGCTACACAAGTGATAAACAACTAAAAATACAGTGCGTTTTTCTGTCTAAATATTTATATTGATTTGAAAATGCTTCTTCCACTGTAAAGAGCAGAAAACAATTTAATGTAATTAAATTTGTTTAATTTGTGTTACATTTTAAATCATTTTTAATCAAATAGAAAGAAAATGAATCAGTTCCAACTTCAGAAATGGAAACTGAGATCAAACAAGAGGCTTCAGTCTTACCAGTTAATTGGAAGTTCAAACAGCAAACTTTGAAGTGGGATCCACAAATACGATGTTGTTAAATGCAAAACTTAGAAGGAATAATTCTGAAGAGATAAAGGAGAATGTAGTCAGGCAACAAGGGGCAGGATAATATCTTTTCATGTATGTGTGGTGGTTTAACCCTGGCTGGAGGCCAGACTCCCACCAAAGTTGCTCTATCACTTCCTTCTTAGCTGGACAGGGGAGAAAATATATCTTGAGAGGCTTTGGAGTCAAGATAAGGACAGGGAGAGATCATTCTGCAATTAGTGTCACAGGCAAAACAGACTCAACACAGAAGAAAAGCGAGAAAGCTCTCTAATTTATTACACTACACACACACACAGAAACCAGAGTCGCATAATGAGAAGTACAAACAGCTCTTAAAACA